>CM077158.1:79618231-80190500 GCA_039583875.1 Platanthera guangdongensis | reverse complement strand
AACCTGACTCACGTTGATGACCTCAGTCATACTCTACTGGTTAAGCATACCGCATACCCCTTTACCCCATACATAAAGCTCTCAAGATTCCCTGATTTTGTCATTTTGCTATGTGCAGACGTAGTGAGCTAAAATACATGCATGAATGGTGACCCCATAAATATTCATTCGAATGTCCTAAGAAAATTACTGGGGATCTATAGTGACAAGATTAGACTAAATTCAGAAAATTGTAATTTTTCTAATTTAATTGGCATTCATTTACTTTTCCCAAGTCAAGGCCATAGGTGATTTTGAACATGATGTACTAGATTTACATGAGTTATGACCACCCAAAAATTATGAACTCCATATGGTGCCAATAAATTAAATAATACCAAGTTTCATAATTTTTCATAAAGATTTTAGCCTTTAATTAATTAATCCACAATAAATATGATAATTATGGGTAAAGAAGGAAGTACTAAAATACTTCTTCAGAAAATTATGTAAAAATGTCTGAATCTTAAGTGTGACCAGAAAGGACCTTTGACCAAAGATCATAATTTTCCAAGCTCGTTAGACACAAAAATAAAATAAATGATTTTTTACGTAGAAACAAGCACCTTGTGAAGCACCCATGTAAACAGACTTCCAAAAATTCAACAAAACTTTACAGAGCTTTATAATGTCATAAAAGGTCCTCTGACTAAATTTCATGATTTTCAAGAAAGTGGTTAAATCATAAGAAACTTCTAAATAGAAAGAGAAACTTGATGGCTAGTGAATAAAGTACTCCAAATATTGATCTAAAAATTCATACTAAAACTTCTAGAGCTTTGTTATGGTCTTACATCATAACTGACCAAATTTCATGCAATTTCAAGGTTAGAAAGTCATATATAAAAATTCTTCAAAAAAACCCATGATAGTGCATTTTATGATGGAACCTAATTGTAAACTCATCCCAACAACATGTAAAATATTCCAGAGATTAATATGACTATAAAAACGACTTCTACCATCATCCCATGGAAACCTAAGGTATGGGGCCCCTAAATTATTCCATAATGTGCTAGGGCCTAATTAAGCATAAAGTTATTTTAAGTGGGGTGCAAGATTCCAACTACCACCTTCAACAACCCTTGGGTATTACTCCACCCTAGAAACACATGGGGTAAACCACAAGTCCAAACAAGGACGAAACACCCTAAGTCCTTCACAAATGCTAAAAAGCTCGGTCTAAGTCTTTGATCTAGGGTACTAGGGCTCACCCACCCTAACCCACCCCAAACTATAGGAGAGGCAAACCCTACTGACCTGGTACTCTGGCCAAAGCCCCAACCCTTTTGGGTGAGGATTGACCCCTCCATGCCCCAAGAATCCTAAACCCTAAACTCACACTTAGGGGCCTACACTTTAGTCACTTCAAAACCCAATCAAAACATGTCCAAATTGGTTGAGATTTTAAATGGTGACTCATGATGACTCCTAAGACAATCAACCAAAGTTTTGGAGGATGGTAAGGTAATTAGACCCCTTAATTAAGCTACAATATAATTTTACAATTTTTACAAAAACTATAGCGAATTTTCTCCAAAAGTTCTCATTTTTGGATGTGTCCTAGACATGGATAAGAATGTCCCCCTGTCCAAATTTCAGATCATTTGGACATGTGGTTAGGTGGGGGCACTCATTTTAATCTCTCACTACCGCTTGGTATAGATTGCACCATTTTGGGTGCTGAGGTCAGACAACTAACCAAATCAGTTGAAACAAATTTTAAAACTAAAATAGACCTCAAGTGCTACAAATTTGATATTTAACACTTTTTCATTAGAAGCGTCTAGGTATTTCTAAAAAATACAATCATTAACTATAAACTATGTAACAGAAAATCAAATGAAATGAAATAATTAATCCAAAGATTAAATCTACGCGACACGAATCTTGGCGCATAAAGGATGACATCTGGTTGTCTTCTCCAGCGCGCCAATGACCAGGATTTATTATTCCTAGAGCCACTTCCTAGCGCTGCCACTGGCCACCCGGCCATCTCCCCGGGGGGCCACCGCCATCACCACCTCCATTGTAGTGGTGGCTATTGCCAGGCGGTGGCACGGCCGCCAGAGAGGCCTTTTCCTACGAACCCGAGAGGTGCAAAAACCTCAGAAAATCCAGAAATTTTCTCACTAGATCGGGCTCTATTGAGCCTGACGTCTCTCCTAATTGACCTAGGATCCTAGCACCGAGGGAAAGGGGGAGAAATTGACGTTCTGGGTGGAGCACAGCCGTGTCGATTGCTAGGTCGAAATTTACAGTGGAGGAGTCACCGGAGTTCTGTAATAATACTGTGGAAGGACTCGATTTCATCAAGGGAAGAGTGTAAACGACTCCTCTGGGTCTGGGGAGTCTTTATAAAGAGTCAGAATGGGGAGGGGAGGGGTATTTCTTAATCGCACCATTAATGGCTAATAAAGAGTTTTCGGCCATGGGTGGTTACACTGTTCCGGCCATTGAACAACCTCCCAAATGACCCGTGGCCTTCTCTACAATGAATGGGGAATCGGATCAAAACTTTGGAAATGGAGAGAGGGGTCTTTGGTCTCCCTTGGCCGTGAATTCTCTCCTCCCAATTTCTCTCTCCTCTATTATGGGGCAAGAGGAGTTTTTATCTCTCCTCCAAACGCTAATTCAAGAAGTTTAGTCCGACGAATTTATTATATTCGTCGAACTCCACACGACAAACCTGCTTTATTCGTCGAACTCCGCTCAGCCTGCTCGAGGTTTTCATTGAGCTCTTCTCGACGATTTCGTCGAGCCCTGCTCGACGATTTTGTCTAGCCCTGCTCGAAGATTTCGTCGAGCCCTGCTCGATGATTTTCATCGAGCCCTGCTCGACGATATTCTTCGAGCCATGCTCGATGTTTTCGTCGAGCTCTGGTCGACGATTTCCATCATGCTTGCTCGATGATTTTATCGAGCTCTGCTCGACGATTTCGATCCAGCACAGATCAACTCTTAGCCTGTATTTTGGGGTGTTACATTGGGTGTCACTTGACCCTTCAGTGCTTCCCTAGGTTTATCATGACTACCTATTCATGACAAAACCATCCTAGGGGTCTAGAAGTCTAAGGGATGTTACAGTGTATTTGCTGCTCGTTCTAGTCTTTGTTTGCAGGACAGTCCTTGATTGGACAAGGGTACCCAAAAGTGTAAGCTGGCAAGTTATATTTTTGTCTAAGGAAAAAGCATCGAGAACAAGTGGTTGTCTCAGCACAACCGCTGAGACAAGTGTTTGTCTCAGCTGAGAAGAAGAAAGCGTTGAGACAGCTATGAAGAAGAACCGATGAGACAAACTCAGCAGAATTTCACTAAGTCCTGAAGCATTGAGTGAAGCAGAATCACTCAACGCTTCTAATGAAGGGCCAAGTCTACGTGTGCTGAGTGATTCAACATCACTCAATTCTTGATTATTTCTGAAATTTTTCTAAGTCCAGAAAGGGGTGACGTCAGCTGATGTCACCAGAATTCAACAAGTCAAAGCATTTCAAAGCCGTTACAGGAAAGCTATAATAGTGTCAGAAGCTATTGTTTGTCCTCTTCTTAGGGAGGTGACGCTCAACCTCCATGGCTGGGCCCATAGTACTATTAAGAGCAGTTGAATCTCAAGGTCATATAAAAGGAAATGTTTAACTTGAAAATATTAACTTTTCTAGGTTTGCAAAAAGAGGCGGCTGTACATCATCGTCTTCTCCTACAAGCTTGAAAGAGCAGTCCATCAGAGAAAGCCAGAGGGCAGATATAGATAGCTGAAGCTTCTTCCACTTCAGCAGGATAGTTCTGGGCAGAACAAGATAATTGATTCTGTTGATTCAGCAAGAGTGAAGATAGCTGTTGAAGAGGCCTTATTCCTTCAACAGTAGGTAGCTGAGTAAATCTGATCAACAAAGAAGTTAGCTGCTGAAGAGCACTCTTTTCTTCAACAACAAGTGGCCTGGATTGAAATCTGCTTAGTCTAGTAAGGTAGACTCAGAGATTAATCTATGAGTCAGTTATTTAATCATTTTATTTAAATTACCTTGTAGGATTCGGTGTTTACTGAATCTGAGTGTAGCCCTAAATAATTAGGCTGAGTTCAAGATCTTTTTAGAACTGAGTAGTAGGAACACTTAGTGTTCTGATATAGGTGACTGGTGAATCACTGAGCTATAGAATCCAAGTATGGATCTGAGAGTAGGGATGTCCTCCCAACCTAAGTATTAGGGCATTGTGACTGAGGTAGGTGACTGTTAAGTGACTGAGTTGTGTGACAGGATTGTCACTGAGCTGTAGGTATTAGATGCGACTATGTGTAGGGCCTTCGTGCCTAAGGTAGGTGATTAATTAATCACTGAACTGTAGGTGCTTGGAAGGGCACTGAGATAGTTTCCTGCTGGGTACTGAGCTGTAAGAGTGATGCAGCACTCGAAGATTAGGGTTGTGTACCTAAAACTATAGGGATGAGAAGCCTGAGCTGTAGGCCTTTGTATAAGGCTGAGGTTGGTGGCTTGAGGGTCACGGAGTGTAGGAGCACTGCAGTGCTCTGAGGTAGGAACCTATTGGTTATGAGGTAGGTGTCTTGAAAAGGATACTGAGTGTACGAACTTGCTGAAGTTCTGAGTGTAAGGCTGAGGGCCTGAGGTGTAAGCTCTGAGGAGCATATTTGGTGGAGTTTGGCCTTGTATAACAAGAGTTAGAAAGGTGGGAGGGATAGTGGATGTACCCATAATTTGGGGAACCACTATAAATCTTTATGTGCATGTTTGTGTGCTTGGTTTTCTTTTATTAATTGAAGTTATTAAGGACAAGCTCTAGATCACACTAAGCTGAAAGCTAAAATAAAGAACTAAGATAGTAAAATGATTGAAAAATTTTTAAAGACCTATTCACCCCCTCTAGGTGACCAGCTAACTTTGAAATAAAACTTTCAAGCCCATAAGACTACAATTATAAGGAGAATAGATGTATGTACTCAAATTCTTGATGATCACATGTTAGATGTCAAGACTCATGTCACTAAGGGAGTAAATTTTCTGGATGAAAGACTCTCTATAGCCAAGAACTCCCTGACTGCAGCTGTATCTGAAGAAGTCATAATGGGGGAGAAGGTAATGATCAAGGCAAATACTGAGAATGCTATCTGGGACACCAATGTTATCAGAGGTTCATTGGGGCTTGAGCAGTATTCATATGATGAAAATATTCGTGTCCATATTCAAGAAGATTAGTATGATGAACAGAATGGTGATCAATATGATGATCAAGGAGGTGCTCAGTTAGCTGAACCTTCTACTGCTACTATAATTCCTACATTTAGCCCCACTATTGACCAGATAGCCAGAGCCAGCGACAAGTCTAACGTTGAAGAAGAAGAGGGTTAGGCTCAGTAAGAAAAGGTACAAAGAATAGATGGAGACTGGGCCAGACTTTGGGAATTGGAGTCCTCAATCAAGGAACATCATCTTGTCTGCCTTGTTGGAACCAGCTTTCTGATCCCTCCTAATGTTCGAACAGGATGCAGCCCACACGTACTCTCCCTACGCTACCCTCCTGACGAGAGTCAGTGACCTGAAAATATACCGAGGGGGCCCAGCTTAGAGCTCCCGCCTCTTACCCGGAAGAACTGAGAGTCTTCCCCTCCCTAGCCAGTGCTGAGCTAGGTGCCTGTGAGGAAGATAGTGGAAAGGTTCAACAACCTTCTCAGGCACCTTATCGGTCTATTTATAGGCCTCTGAATCTGATCTGCCAATATCACTTCTAAATCAACCTGAAATGACCAAAACACCCTGGACTGGGTCTGCCAATAGCCAAACTCCGCTGTTCTGGAGATCTATATGCAGGCCCCCCGGGGTAAAAATGTAAAACTATCTGGGGCACAAAGGTAAAATCCCCCTTGTGGGTAAAAAGGTAAAGACATATCTTTTTCCATGTGGCGAGTGGGGAGGGACCCGTCAAGCCTAGGGAGGTCTCGCCTGCGGGGCCATCTCGCCCATGCCAGGAGGTCTCGCCTAGCGAGATCTCGCCTAGCGAGGTCTCGCCTTAACTCATGGGCTGCCCCTTCCTCTCGCCTCTTACGGGTAGGCCTCCCCCCATCTCGCCAGTCCTCCTTCCTCGCTTGTTGGGTCACTCGCGAGCCCAAGGTTGTACACAATCCCCGCTCTTTTCGAGGTTACCCTAACCTCGGAAAGACAGTCCAACCGTGGCTCGCGATGCTAGGATTCCTTTATTAGAATCTTGGGTGCCCCCCCCCCCCCACATTGCCTATAAATATGAGAACAAAGCATTCCTTAGGAACTCTTTTGCCTTCATCCTCTCTTCTTTCAGAATGTCTCATAGTCAAAGTTTCCGTAAGCGCCTTGTGATTGTGCGAAGGCGAAACAAAGCCAACACGGACGCCCTTTTCCCGAATCTGGGGCGTACTCCCCCCTTAGCCTCTCCGCCCTCTCGCACAAAAAGGACGAAAGCCGCCTGCGCCCCTCTCTCGGCGGGCGCAACCTCTTCTGCCCCTCCGATAGACAACCCATTCGCTTCTTCTGGGGAGAAGCAGGTGATCACATTATCTTTCCCTTCTCTGGTTTCGCCTGTCTGACTATGCTTTTTTCAGGGAAGTTTCGCTGATTCGCCGGTGTCTGCCAATCCCCCCCGATAATGTAAGCCAAGTTCCTCAGTGCACAGACTCGCCCAAGGCGGCCTCCCCACCCCCCTCGCGGAGAGAAAACCTCTCGCGAGTTGTGGGGAACCCTCGCATCCCTAGTAAGATGTCTTCCCTTCTCGCCTCTCGGTTGCTTCGCCTTCTTTTATCCGACTCGTGCAGGCTCACCCTTGCTTGTGATCTCTCGCTATTCCCGCATGCATCCACTTTGATTCTGATACTGAAGAAGCTCCCGCGTCTCCCCCCCTCTCGCCTCTTCCTCATCCGGGCGAGATCGAGGACTACCTGGGTGATCCCATGGACCCTCTGGAATTGAAGCGGAGGACTGCCAGGATGTTTCGCAAATATACACACATAATCCGCGAGATGGAGCTTCGAGAAGCAAGCCTCCGACCGGCGCATGGAGTGGATTGAAGCAGATCACCACCGCCTTTCCGCAATGGTGGAAGCGGACGGGGTGCTAGACGGGACCGACCCCCAGGCCATCCTGAATGAGACGGATGAACATATCCATCTCGCGCGCCGCGGCGTGATTGCCGCTCGCGCCTTTCATCTTCCTGGCCGCCCGCCATGCGCGGGAGGTAAAGATGGCCGCTGGCAGTGGGTACGGAACTAAACTTTCGCAGTCCCGTCTCGCCTTCTCTGGATCTCGTTTTTTATCAATTTCGTTGTTTTATTACTGATATTTTGTATAAACTTATTTAGGCGAGGTGTTCCCTTCTGCGGGACGATTTATTTTTAAACTTTTGGTAATGCACTGGTCATATCACGCCGTCTTTTCATTATTGTCATGACTAGATATTATTTTATCAATCCTGTAATGATGGCTTGCCTCGAAAAGGTTTCTGCGGCGCCCCCGCCTCTTGAGTTCTAGAGAGAGAGTGCGATAGGGAGAGTGGGATAAGAGAGAGAGAGGGGGAAAGAACGAAGCGTCGGGGTGTCCTCTCATTTCCCGTCGCCTGATTTTCCCGCCTTTTTTTCCTATCCCTTATAAATATCTAACCACGGCCCCTCTCATTATTCTATGCCGTTCTTTTGATCCCGGTTCCCGTCTCTCCTTCACCATCTCGCGTCTCTCCCTGGGACATCCACTCTTTCTTTCGCCGCTTTCTCGCCAATTATGGGAAAGAAGAAGATTGAAGAGGGCGAGGGACGCAGCCGCTGCGGGAAGCGCTTCGTGGACCATGACTTCCCTCTCGGCAGACTGCCAGAGGAAGACCACGCTCGCTTCGCCCGCGAGTATCTCTCTGATAGCTACCCGTCTCGCCCGCCCAAGGTGGGCGAGTGCATCAACACCTTTTACTCCAACGAGCTGGCTTTCCCGGTCTCGCACTTCGAGGCGGGGCTGAGGCTTCCCCTCTGGCCGGAGGTCAAATTAGTGCTGAAGTACTTTGGGGTCGTCCCGGCCCAGTTCAACCCCAACGCCATCTCCATGTTGATCGCTTTCGCCTGCTACCTGCGGCGAGAGCGTATCGAGTTTAGTCTAACCGCCTTCCGCAAGCTGTTTGTCTACCACGCCAAGGACGACGACATCTCTTACTTCACAGGCCAAGGCCTTAAAGTATGCGAGACGCCGAACAAGAACCACCATTGGTTGACACGGTTCGTCTTCATCCGCGGGGATCTGGGAGGCATCCCTCTCGCCCCCATATCCCCCGCCGAGTGCTTTTATGATACCCCCAAGGTGGGGGGTGCCGAAAAAGAGCTCTGCGATTTCTTTGTGGGGAAGAATTTTGAAGTCCAATACCTGCGGTGAGACCTTGACTCGCTCCCCGCCGTTTTCCCCGGCGAAGGTACACCTCTATTTCCTTCTTTATCCTCTTAAATTCTTACCTTCCGCTGACTGTCACTTTATCTAGGAGAAAGGACCGTCCCCGTCCATCCCCCTTACCAGAGCAATCGAACTCTCACTTTGGCGAGTATGGCGGCGGAGGCTGCGAAAGATACGCTAACCCCTGCCACCAAGAAGAGGCTCGCGGGCGAGGGGGCTTCTCGCCTCAGCCCCAAGAAGAAGAAGAAATCCGTGTCCTTCAAGAAGGAAAAACCGGCCAAGGAAAGAGAAGAGCTAGCGGGGTCTCTGTCCCCCATCACCCTATCGTCTCCCTCGCCTCCGCGACGACCCGTCTCGCCCGCCCGCGAGACGGTCTCTGCAGAACCAGCTGCCCACGGCCATATTCAGCCCTCTCAGCTTCCTCCTGGCGAGACTGGCTCGTCCAGCCGCCCGACTCCCGCCTCACACCCTAATTATAATATGGGGCCCGTGACGGACGATGACGCCGGCGAGCCGGTTCTCATGTGGGAGCAAGACTCCAACCGCGTGTCGGTGTCCACCCTCCTCCCTTCCTGGAAGGAACAGGACCCCCCCACCAGTCATGCCTTCTCCTTAGGTTTTGGGCTGTATGGCGGTCTTGGCTCCGAGCCTGCTGATAACGAGGCATCGCGAGACCTCATTCTAAAAAGTGCCCACTCGCAGTTTCGCTCCCTGGAGCTCGCGCACCGGGTCTCGCGCCGCCTCGTTTTCAACAACAGGAAATGGAAAGAGGCGGAGGCCGGTCTCGCCGCGGAGCGCGAGAAGTCCCTTGACCTGGAGAAGCGGTTGCTTGTTGCTGACAACCTCCTTGCGCAGAGCCAGGGCGGCGTGGTAAGTTTCTTTATCTTTGCCTTGCTAGTCTTACTCTTGCTTCTTATAGTCCCTTACTTGCCCCCCTCCCGCAGGATGCCGAGACAGCCAACAGGATGCGCTCGCGTATTGAGGAGCTGGAGGGAGAAAACAAGAAGTTGAAAGCCGAGAATCTCCGCCTCCGGAGCAGCGCGACACCCCCACCGGATCAGTTTCCCGTTCCTTCTCTCTATTCCGTAGATGAGGTGGACGCCATCTGTCGGGACTCAAATATCAAGACGGCGGAGGTTGTCCTCAAGATGATGAAGGAGCTGGGAGTGGTGCGCGCGGATGCAGAGACGGTGACCGTCTGCGACCTGGTCCCTCGCTTATACGGCGAGTCGGACGGCAGCGCCTCCTCTGACAGCGAGTAGCGTACCATCCCCTGCAATGTCTTCCTTTCGCCATCTTCTTTTGTCTAGCACTTGTGATTCTGGTTCACTTCCTTAAAAGGAGAGCGAGGTGCCCCCGCTTTATGGATATTTTGTTTAAAACATTTTATATACTAATTGTCGCTTCCCTCTTTGGGGCGTCTTGTGTAATAGTTAGTCAAGAGGCAACTTTTTAGATGTTATTTTAATTGCCGCCGAGATCTTCTGCCATCTCGCTTAGCTGCTAGCCAAAGGTGTAAGACTATTTTTTGGACGTTGTTTAATTGCTGCTTTTATCGCCCGCCATCTCGCTTAAAAGCCAGCGCGAGGTAATTTTTATCGCTTTTCGCCCCTATCTTGATTATCACCCACCGTTAGCGCTCGCCGCGCGCGCAAGATTATCTCGCGCCGGAATCCCTGGGGACCGGCCGTCTCGCCTGGTCGGTTCCGGCCACTACAGCTCACTTGTGCCTGGGATGAGGAAAACCCTCCCGCCAGTTGCGAGACCACCTATTGCGAGTGCCGGCCAGGGACCTTCTTCCCTGGCCCGATTCCTGGCCCCTCTCTGTTCTAGGGACTTTCTCTCAACCTTCTAACGAACACGGATCTTTCACCACGCGAATTCTCACCCTTAGATTCGTCCCCTCGAGTGAGCCTACAGCCCTGCCAGCTAGATGGGAGCCTGGTCAGCGGGTCTGCTCGGGGTCGCCTCTCCAAAACACCACCAACCACCGAGGGAGCCTACAGCCCTGCCAGCTAGATGGGAGCCTGGTCAGCGGGTCTGCTCGGGGTCTCCTCTCCAAAACACCTCTAACCACCGAGTGAGCCTACAGCCCTGCCAGCTAGATGGGAGCCTGGTCAGTGGGTCTGCTCGGGGTCTCCTCCCCAAAACACCACCAACCACCGAGTGAGTCTACAGCCCTGCCAGCTAGATGGGAGCCTGGTCAGCGGGTCTGCTCGGGGTCTCCTCTCCAAAGCACCATCAACCACCGAGTGAGCCTACAGCCCTGCGAGCTAGATGGGAGCCTGGTCAGCGGGTCTGCTCGGGGTCTCCTATCCAAAACACCACCAACCACCGAGTGAGCCTACAGCCCTGCGAGCTAGATGGGAGCCTGGTCAGCGGGTCTGCTCGAGGTCTCCTCTCCAAAGCACCACCAACCACCGAGTGAGACTACAGCCCTGCCAGCTAGATGGGAGCCTGGTCAGCGGGTCTGCTCGGGTTCTCCTCTCCAAAACACCACCAACCACCGAGTGAGCCTACAACCCTGCCAGCTAGATGGGAGCCTGGTCAGCGGGTCTGCTCGGGGTCTCCTCTCCAAAACACCACCAACCACCGAGTGAGCCTACAGCCCTGCCAGTTATGATGGAGCCTGGTCAGCGGGTCTGCTCGGGGTCTCCTCTCCAAACACCACCAACACCGAGTGAGCCTACAACCCTGCCAGCTAGATGGGAGCCTGGTCAGCGGGTCTGCTCGGGGTCTCCTCTCCAAAGCACCACCAACCACCGAGTGAACCTACAGCCCTGCCAGCTAGATGGGAGCCTGGTCAGCGGGTCTGCTCGGGTCTCCTCTCCAAAACACCACCAACCACCGAGTGAGCCTACAGCCCTGCCAGCTAGATGAGAGCCTGGTCAGCAGGTCTGCTCGGGGTCTCCTCTCCAAAACACCACCAACCACCGAGTGAGCCTACAGCCCTGCCAGCTAGATGGGAGCCTGGTCAGTGGGTCTGCTCGGGGTCTCCTCTCCAAAACACCACCAACCACCGAGTGAGCCAGAGCCCTGCCAGCTAGATGGGAGCCTGGTTAGCGGGTCTGCTCGGGGTCTCCTCTCCAAAGCACCACCAACCACTGAGTGAGCCTACAACCCTGCCAGCTAGATGGGAGCCTGGTCAGCGGGTCTTCTTGGTGTCTCCTCTCCAAAACACCACCAACCATCGAGTGAGCCTACAGCCCTACCAGCTAGATGGGAGCCTGGTCAGCGGGTCTGCTCGGGGTCTCCTCTCCAAAACACCACCAACCACCGAGTGAGCCTACAACCCTGCCAGCTAGATGGGAGCCTGGTCAGCGGGTCTGCTCGGGGTCTCCTCTCCAAAACACCACCAACCACCGAGTGAGCCTACAGTCCTGCCAGCTAGATGGGAGCCTGGTCAGCGGGTCTGCTCGGGGTCTCCTCTCCAAAACACCACCAACCACCGAGTGAGCCTACAGCCCTGCCAGCTAGATGGGAGCCTGGTCAGCGGGTCTGCTCGGGTCTCCTCTCCAAAGCACCACCAACCACCGAGTGAGCCTACAGCCCTGCCAGCTAGATGGGAGCCTGGTCACGGGTCTGCTCGGGGTTGTTTCTCCAAATCATCTCGCCCCTAGTGCCTCACAAAGGTCACCCACACTTTCATCGCCTCAAAAGAGCACATTGGGATGATAAGCATTACACAATAATAATAAAAAGGTGCTATGGAATAGAGTGCTACGGGTAAAATCTCTTCAAATCATCCCCACTCCACGCTCGCTCGAGGGATACCCCGTCCACATCCTAGAGGTGGTACCCTCCTGACTTTAAGACTTCTTTTACTATAAAAGGATCCTCCCAATTGGGGTTAAGCTTCCCTACGGAGGTTCCTCTACCCGCCGCGTCTACCTTTTTCAGGACCAAATCTCCTTTCACAAACTGTTTGACCCTTACATGCTTGTCGAAGTACCTCGCCATCCGGCGCTTGACCTCCTCCTGCCGGACCATCGCTAAATCCCGGAGCTCTTCCACGAGATCCAACGAAAGTCTCTGTTCTTCTCCGTTCTCTGCTCTCCATCCTTCGGCTCCTTCCCTTGCAACCGCTACTCTTGGTGATGCGACCTCAAACTCGACAGGTATGACGGCCTCTGAGCCATGAGAGAGCTTAAACGGGGTTTCCCCCGTGGCTGTGTTCGGTGTGGTCCTCAAGGCCCACAGTACTGAAGGCAGTTGCTCCACCCAGCTTCCTCTCAAATTCTCCACCTTTTTCTTCAATAGGTTGACAATGACCTTATTAGCCGCTTCGACCTGTCCATTACTCCGTGGATGATGAACAGAGGCAAAGCGGAGATCTATCCCCAAACGAATGCAGAAATCCACGAATTCCCTGCTTGCAAATTGTGGTCCGTTATCTGTCACAATGGCTAGGGGCAACCCATGCTGGCAGATGATCTCCCCCCATACGAAGTTCCTGACCACCTGCGAGGTTACCTTAGCCAATGCTTTCACCTCTAGCCACTTCGAAAAGTAGTCTACCATGACTATCAGGAATTTCCTTTGGCCACTTGCTTGAGGAAAGGGCCCCACCAGATCTAGTCCCCATATAGCGAATGGCCAGGGAGCTGTGATGGTCTGCAACCTCTGGGCCAGAAGGAGCTGAAGGGGGGCGAATTCCTGGCACTTTTGACACTTTTTCGCGAATTCCTCCGCATCTCTCTGGAGGGTGGGCCAAAAGTACCCCTGCCTCAGCACCCTCCCTTCTAAAGTCCGGCTCCCCGAGTGACTCCCACATTCTCCCGAGTGAATCTCTTGCAGGACCTTGGGAGCCTCCCCCTCTGACACACATCTGGCAAGCAGACCCGACAAGGTTTTGCGATATAAAACTCCATCCTTCAGTAGGTAGTACGCCGATTTATATCTGGTACGCTTCTTGTCGAGTTCCATTGCGGGTAACTGCCCTGATGCCAAAAAGGTGATAAAGGGGTCCATCCACGACCTCTGCTGGCATATTTCCATGAGCTCCCCTTCCTCTATAGACGGTCTGAAGAGTTCCGTCACTGTTCCCCCGGCTCGAGGGCCATGCTTGGCGAGTTGGTCAACCTGAGTGCTCTCCTCCCTCGGGACGTGCTGAATGGAGAAACTTCGGAACTACCTTATGATGTCTTTGACATTTCCTAGATACAACTGGAGGGTGGGCTCTCTTGCCTCGAACTCCCCTTTGATCTGGCCTGCCACCACAATGGAGTTTGTCGAGGCCTCAATGTCTTATATGCCCAGCTCCCGGGCTAACCTGAGTCCCGCAATGACCGCCTCATATTCCGCTTGGTTGTTGGTGATTGCGAAATGAATCTTCAAGGCCTGCTCAATCTGGGTCCCCTCCGGGCTGATCAAGACCACTCCTCCTCCAAAGGAATTTCTCCCCGACGCTCCATCTGCTAACATCTTCCAGGTTGCCCGAGGGGACGCCTCCGTCTCCTGGACCTCCACTTAATAGTCCACCAGGAAATCAGCCACCGCCTATGCCTTTATGGCGAGCCGAGGGACGAAGGAGAGATTGAATTCACTGAGCTCTATTGACCATTTTGCTAACCTCCCAGAATGCTCTACCCCCTCCAAGATGCGACGGAGGGGGTGATCAGTTACCACTTATATGGAGTGAGCCTGAAAATACGGCCGGAGCTTTCGGGCCGAGATGATGAGGGCAAATGCTAACTTATCAAGAATGGGGTATACGAGCTCCGCTTTCTTCAGGACCCTGCTCACATAGTAGATCGGAAATTGTTTCCTCCCTTCTTCTCGCACAAGAACCGAGCTCACCGCCACAGTTCCTACCCCCAATTATAGAAATAAGACCTCTGCTTCCCTTGGTCCCTGGAGTAAGGGCGTCTGGGTAAGCTATTGTTTTATGTCCTGGAAAGCCGTCTCACATTCCGAGGTCCACTCGAATCTCTTGCCTCCTCGCAGCGTTCGAAAAAAGGGCGAGCACTTCTCCCCGGCTCGAGAGAGGAACCTGCATAGCCCGGCCAACTTGCCTGTGAGACGCTGGACTTCCTTAACATTCCTAGGGGACTCCAATTCTAGGATTGCTCTTACTTTTTCGGGGTTGGGCTCCACTCCAGATGGAGTGAGTAGGTGACCCAGGAACCTTCCTCTACTAGCACCAAAAACGCATTTCAGGGGGTTGAGTCTCATTCTATACTCCCTTAGGGTTTCAAAGGTCTCCTCTAGATCTAGGATATGAGCTCTGAGGTCCTTGCTTTTGATCATCAAGTAATCTACATAAACCTTGAGGTTCCTTCCTCTCTGCTCTCGGAAGATCCGATCCATCATCCTTTGATAGGTCGCGCCCGCATTTTTCAAACTGAAAGGAATCATATTAAAGCAGAAGCATCTATCCTCTGTGACGAAGGTGACGTCCTTAACGTCTGGGGGATGCATGCATATCTGATGGTACCCAGAAAACGCATCCAAGAAACTCATAAAGGGGAAACTGACGGCTGAGTCAACCAGCGCGTCGATTCGGGGCAGCGGGTAACAATCCTTGGGGCATGCTTTATTTAAAAGAGAAAAATCCACACACATTCTCCACTTACCCTCCCCTTTTTTGACCATTTCAACATTACTCACCCACCCTGGATACTTACAGGCGGACACAAACACCGCCTTAAGTAATTTTCCACTTCCTCTCTAATAGGTCCGGTCATCTTGGAGGCAATGGCCCTCTTATTCTGTTGTATGGGGCGAGTGTTGGGGTCTAGATTGAGGCGGTGACAGGCGACGTCTGCATCGACCCCTGGCATGTCTGCGGCGCTCCATGCGAAGACGTCAATATTTTTCTGTACGCAGGTCCTGATCTTCTCCCGGTCCTCCGGGCTGAGCTCGCCACTGATTTTTATCTTTTCCTCTCGGCCTTCGTTGGTACGTATCTCTACCTCGAGGACCTCCACGGCCGCTTTCAGCCTTGATGGCTCTTCCTCTCCTTCCTGCTCTGCCTGCACATCCTGCTCCTTGGTTTTGCCTTCTACGTTGGCCATCATCCTCTCTTCCCCCGGCTGCTCCGTCTCCCACATGCTTGCGTCCTCCTCCTCCTGTCGTGAGGCCCTTCTCTTTTCTGGCCGGCCCCCCTCCCCGGGCGGCCCTCCCTCTTCTTCCCTCTGCCTTTTCTCTCTCCTCCCTACCTCTCCTTTTGGCTCCTCTCCCCTTGCTGCCTCCGTCTCTTCGCCCTCCTTTCCAGCCGCTCCCAGCCTCCCCCCCAGGCCTGAGCTCCTTACCTTTTCTTCCTTCCCCTTCGCACTTTCCTTCCCTTTTTCTACTACCATCATCTCCCCGAACTCCTCTCCCGCCATTTCTGGTTCTCCCGCAATACCTCCCACCATTACTACTTCTTCTCCTCCAGCATCTTCCTCCTCTCTTTTCTCTTCCCCGCCTCCCTGTTCTTGTTGCAATTGATCCATCCGCTTTTCCAACTCCTCCGCATCTCCCTGCCAGGAGATGGTGTTCACTGCCATCACGTAGCACTCCCTAGCAGCCTTTGGATCCCCCCATACCCTGATTTGGGTACCTCCTGAATTCATCTTCAAGCACTGGTGAAACGAGGATGGG
This sequence comes from Platanthera guangdongensis, assembly GCA_039583875.1. Lineage (NCBI taxonomy): Eukaryota > Viridiplantae > Streptophyta > Magnoliopsida > Asparagales > Orchidaceae > Platanthera > Platanthera guangdongensis. The sequence goes on along the minus strand of CM077158.1, from coordinate 80,174,472 downwards.
ACGCATCTGAAAGCGTTGATTAAGGGGCGCCCAAAGATAGCGTTGTAGCTACTGGGGGCATCCACTATGACAAAGCGGCAATTCCGGGACAGCCCTCCCAGCGTCACCTAAAGCCCTACTCCCCCCTCAACTTCTTTCCTTTCCCCTGAGAACCCAAACAGCGGTCCATCTGCCGCCAGCACCCTCCGGGCCTCCACCCTCATTGCATTGAATGCCTTCTTGAAAATCACGTTCACCGAACTCCCATTGTCCACTAGGATCCGCGACACCGTGAAGTTTTCGATGGCGGTCCGTATCACCAGCGCGTCACAGAAGGGATCCTCATGGTCAGGCATGTCTTTCCTTGAAAAGGTAATCTTTTCATCTGGAGGGGGGGATTGTGAAGTCGAGGCGACGCTTCGGCGATACATAGTGTGAAGGCTCGCCTTTCGAGCCGCCTCTATCCCCACCCCCCCATTGATCACTCCAATTCCCCCGCGATCCCCTTCATCTGCTCGATCCACACAGCGATCCTCTTCTCCAGTAACAGTTACTTCCTCTATCCGCACCGGCCTGGGCTGTTCTCCTGCCCCTCGAGTTCTCCTCATCTCTAAGAAATCTGGGCAGGTAGCCGTTGCGTGACCTTCCTCCTTGTGGAAGTCACAATATGGCAACACCACCTCCCCCCTGTCTTCCTTCCTGAGGGTTCCTCCTTCTCCCTGCCCCTACTCCTCTTCCTCTCTCCCGGCCCCTTCCTCTGCCTCGGCCGATGGCCATGGCCTACTGCGGAGGGGGTAGGGGTGGTCTATGACCATACCCCCACCCCTGCTGGTGAAACCTTCCCGGTCCTCCATGTTGGTTACTCCACCCTTGGGGAAATCCCCTACCTTGTCCTGGGGCCGGGCCTCCCTGCTGTCTCCACCCCAGCTCTGGATACGCTTGCGCCCTTGGCTCCTCTCTTCTCCTTGTCTCATGTTGCCTCCCACCTGATTCCCTCGACTCTACCTCAGTAAGCCTTGCCAGCTTCTTTGCAAAAGCTGGGTTTGCTACCTCCATCGCTATTTCCTTTGCCGCCTTCTCCATCAAGCCCTCAAAGGACAGCGGCGCCTTCCGGGTGAGGCTCATCTTGAAGAATCCTTCCCGCAATCCCACCGTGAAGGCCATCTGGAGGGCAAACCCTGGCACCTCCTGTATATCCAAAATCTCTTCTTGAAACCTGTCCACGTACTGAGCCAGCGATTCCTCCGCCTTTTGTTTAATTAAGAAGATCGATTCCGGGTTCTTCTTCCTCTTCTTAGATGTGGAGAACCGGAGCTGGAAACTCCTACTTAAGTCCTCGAAGCAGTATATCGAGCCTGTCGGGAGTTGATGGAACCAATCCCTAGCTTTGTCCTTTAGGGTGATTGCAAAAAGGCGGCACTTAAACGCGTCCGTCATGGGTCTGATCGAGACCGCGTCTTCGAACCACTGCAAGTGATGGAGGGGATCATCCTTCCCTACATAGTAGTTCATCTCGGGCTCTCGGAAGCCCTCCGGGACGGGAGCGGACAGGATCAGCTCGCAAAAGGGAGACCCTCTCACCGCCGGTCTCACCGCCCCTACTCGCGCGACGACCTCCCCTGGCGAGATGGCACTCGCCGGGCTTGGGAACAGCTCCCTTCCCGCCATGTCTCTCCCGCTCCCTTCCATCATCACCTCCTTTCCCGGCCTTCTCCCCGGGGCATCCTCTCCTACGCGGGCCGAGACGAGTTCTTCCTGAGTCGCGAGAGCTGGTACTGGAGCCAGTGGAGTTGAATAGTCTCCCTGCCGCGAGATATCTTACAGTAGATCAATGATCCCCTTGATCGAAGCCATAAACTCCGCTCTCCCTACAAATCCCCCCTGGTTATCCGACTCCCCTCCTTCTCCTTCTCCGTGATCTCCAGCCATGTGGTTGCTCAAGGTTCTTCTCTGAGGGCTGCGATCCACGCTCAACGCACCAAAAATGTTGGAACCAGCTTTCTGATCCCTCCTAATGTTCGAACAGGATGCAGCCCACACGTACTCTCCCTGCGCTACCCTCCTGACGAGAGTCAGTGACCTGAAAACAGACCGAGGGGGCCCAGCTTGGAGCTCCCGCCTCTTACCCGAAAGAACTGAGAGTCTTCCCCTCCCTAGCCAGTGCTGAGCTAGGTGCCTGTGAGGAAGATAGTGGAAAGGTTCAACAACCTTCTCAGGCACCTTATCGGTCTATTTATAGGCCTCTGAATCTGATCTTCCAATATCAATTCTAAATCAACCTGAAATGACCAAAACACCATGGACTGGGTCTGCCAACAGCCAAACTCCGCTGTTCTGGAGAGCTATATGCAGGCCCCACGGGGTAAAAATGTAAAACTATCTGGGGCACAAAGGTAAAATCACCCTTGTGGGTAAAAAGGTAAAGACATATATTTTTCCATGTGGCGAGTGGGGAGGGACCCGTCAAGCCTAGGGAGGTCTCGCCTGCGGGGCCATCTCGCCCACGCCAGGAGGTCTTGTCTAGCGAGATCTCGCCTAGCGAGGTCTCGCCTTAACTCATGGGCTGCCCCTTCCTCTCGCCTCTTACGGGTAGGCCTCCCCCCATCTCGCCAGTCCTCCTTCCTCGCTTGTTGGGTCCCTCGCGAGCCCAAGGTTGTACATGCCTGGGATCAGATCAAAGATAAGAAAACTGATAAGGGAAAGCTTTATAGCTCCCTAGAATGGGCCAAGCTAGAAAAAAATTGAAGAGGCCAAGAGAAAATTTAGAAGAGATAAAAAGTCAGGGGCAGTGCCACCAAATGTTGTTAAGCCCAACAAGTACTTTTCTAAGCCCTATAACTATTTTGAGAGACAAAGGGAGAAGAAGAATGAACATCGGGAAAAGGCTGTAAAGACACCCAGCAGGGGAATAGTCATAAGGGAACCTGAAACATAAAAATGTTTTTTATACTCCTCAAGGGCAGTAGGACTATGTAAATTATTTTAAGCACACTGTGTATCTGTATTTATCTCCATTAATGAAAATTATATTTTTGATTATGTGTTAAATCCTGCACCTATGTATTGTGAATGTGTTTTCTATTTTATGGTAGTATATATCATTGTCTAGGGTTCTGACTTTTTCAAATAGGGGGAGATTGTTGGGTCCTTTGATTATAATGTCCTAGATTTGAAGGACCACAAGACAATGGTATACATATGATTGTATCTGATGCATGCTCTAAGTTTAATGTATGTAGGTTGTTTTCTATTGCACTGATTTGATAGGTAGTCTGAGTCATAATGACAGATGGACTCAAGACAGGATGCTGACAAAGTAGAAATCTGGTTTAAGTCCAGAAGCGTTACGCAATGACAGTTCACTCAATGCCAATAGGATAAAGGCATCGACAGAAGCTCAAGCAGTCAAAGCCTCAGTGTTACTGTCAAGAAATCTGGCTAAGTTCAGAAGCATTGAGTGAAGACGGTTCGCTCAATGCCAAGAGCCTAAAGGAGTTGACAGAAGATCAAGTAGTCAAAGCCTCAGTGGTGCAGATAAGAAATCTTTTTAAGTCCAGAAGCATCGAGTGAAGAAAGTTCACTCAATGCCAAGAGGTAAAAATGTTGACAGAACTTCATGCAGTCAAAGCCTGTGTGTTGCAATCTAAGGAATCTATCTAAGAAAATAAGCATTGAGTGAAGCACATTCACTCAACGCCTGCTTGACTGGATTTAAAGATCAAGTATAAAAGCGTTGAGTGTTGAAGATTCACTCGACGCCTCAAGGTATAGAAATATGCTAAGTGTTTCTGCGATGAGTGACAAGGCTCCACTCAACACCTAGCCATATTGTCTGAAATTTGCTATGTCCAAAATCTCTGAGTCATGCTGACGTCATCATGAATTTGAATGTGGAGGGTTTTGCACACTAGATGACAAATGGTGTTGATTTCCTTTATTACTACATTAATTGCAAAAGAAGCGTTGCAGTTACCAACTCCGTGGTCCATACAGGACAAAGAGTCATTGGACGGCGGGATACAAAAGTAGAGTCCCGAGAAAGAAGCAAAAGATTTTTGAAGACAGAGATTTTCCGGTCATCGTCTTCCTCTCGACGAAGTGGAAGATCGAAAAAGAACGATCTCTTATAATAAGTCTGTAAACAACCATCAAGAGTGAGCTGTTGAAGAAATTACTCACTAAAGATTAAACTAGTCATCAACAACAGATCAGACATTCTTTTCTGAAGAAGGAGAAGCAGAGCAAGCTTAAAGTAGTTGCTCATCTTGAAGGCCTAAGCTCTAACCTCTACTGCAATCTAAGCTTGAAAAAGAAGTGCTCTGTAGTTACTTCTCAGCACAAGCAGAACAACCCCGAAGATCTATTCTTGGTGCTGTGAAAAAGATAGGGCCGAGTTTACTCAGTTCAGAAGGCAGTCTTAGAGGACACTTTCTCTGGATTCAATCAACAATAACAACTTCACTCATTCTATAGGATCAATCTTGATTTGAGCTGAGCCTGAAATATAAAGGCTGAGTTGTAGGATCATGTGGTGGTTCTGAGGTTGGGCATGTGTGACTAAGGCAGGATCATTCTTGATCTGAGCTGTATGAGAGTAAATCTCTTTGAGTTTAGGGCTATCCTCCTAACCTGAGGTATAGGACTTATTATTAAGTCTGAGGTAGGTGATCTGTGGATCACTGAGCTGTAGGAGCAATATTTACTCTAAGTTGTAGGGTTGTGGACTGAGGTAGGACTTCGAGAAAGTGTGAGAGATCTTGAAGGATCTGTATTGTAAGCTCTTTGAGCTGAGATTGGAGAAGATTGCCTTATCCAACACACTGTTAAAAAGCTTGGAGGGACAATGGATGTACTCATTCCTTGGGGAATCACAATAAATACTTGTGTGTTGCGTCTCTTTCTTTAAAGCTAACTAAAATAACTGAACAGACAACACACCAAAACAAAAAGATAGTCTTAAAGACCAAGAAACCTATTCACCCCCTCTAGGTGTATAGCTACTCTTGAAATAAGGACTTTCAGCAGGTGAGAGGATTCCAGGGTGGGGAGAATTTCCGCGGAGGTCAGCGGTGATTCAACCCACTAGCATGGAGGTAGGGTCAGAGGGCTCCCCTCCCACAGTAGCATGAGGCGATGACAATCACCCGATGGAGGGGGACGAGAAGGGGAGATAGAGGAGGAGGAAGGAGAGGAGGGCGAAAGGTGGCGTTGCCTTTCTATGACTGCCATCAGGAGGAAGGCCACACAACGGCCACCTGCTCAGTGTTTCTGGAGGTGAGAGGCCAGAGGGAGAGTTCAGCAACAGCCACCGATCAGGATAGAGGAGGTTCTACCAGAAGGAGAGGAGGACAGATGCGAAGACAGGGCTAATATGGGGGCCTGAGGGGGGATCAAAGTGATCCACCGGGGAGTGGGAATCGAAGCCACCCGCATGGGGAGCTTCCCTACCATGTTCTGAAGGAGCGTCGCCTCGACCTCCCAAACTCCCCCGAAAGAAAAGATCATCTTCTCGTAGAATGACAAGCCAGATTATGAACACCCATTCTACGACGCTTTAGTGATCTAGACGGCCATCAATAACTTCACGATCTCTTGGATACTAGTTGATAACGGCAGCTCCGTGAATGTGATCTTCAAGAAGGCTTTCGATGAGATTAATGTAGAAGCTGGGAGGGTGTTGGCCTTGGACGTACCATTGTTCGGATTTTTCAGGGGAGAGGAAGTTGAAGGAGGAGTTGGACTCCATGTGACGATGGGGGGGGGTGTCAAAGAATTGCCGCTTCATCATCCTTTACGTATCGAGCAGCTACAACGCCATCTTTGGGCATCCCCTCATCAGGACCTTCCGCTGCGTCCCCTCCTCGTTCAATTAGTGACTCAATTTCAACAGCGGGGGGCGGGGGGGGGGGGGGGGGGGGGTCCAAGCCTGGATCAGAGGAGACCCTAAGGTGGCGAGGTAATGCTATGTAACGGTCGTCAACACCATATCATAGATGGCGGAAGCGGAGGAGTTGGAGAGAGAGAGAGTTGGCAGCCCAGGAGGAGGCAGGCAATAAGATTGAATTGACCGGGGGAGGGGCTGCGAAGAAGTCGGAGGTGGTGGAGGAAGTGGCAAAAAGGGGCTGGGAGAAGAGAAAGAGATGGTTGGTGTCTGGGAGGAGGGATGTGTGAAGATGCAAGGGAGCTGGGCCAAGGCGATGAAGGTTGAGGAGGCGGAACTAGAAGAAGTACTTAAGCAGGGGGAGAAGCTGAGAAGCGAGTGGGAGGAATCCCGGTTGGAGCCGGAAGAGGAGATGGTGGAGATGGAGGTCTTCACTTAGGAGGGACAGGTGGAAAGTGTGTGAATCAGCGGCGGCCTAAACCCCGAGGATCGGGAGAGGATGCAGAAATGCATCCAAAAGAATATTGACATCTTCACTTGGAGTGCATAGGACATGCCAGACATTGACACGAATGTGGCGTTCCACCATTTGAACCTTGACCCTAAGACACGCCCCATCTGCCAGTAGAGGAGGACCGTCTCCACGAAGCTGGAGGAGCCCATCCGGGAGGAGGTGGAGAAGTTCCTCAAAGTAGGTTTTGTTTCGGAGAACTAGTATCCAGGATGGGTCTCAAATATTGTAATGATTAGGAAGGGATATGGGTGATGGAGAATGTGTGTAGACTTCTCTCTTCTAAATAAATCACGTCCTAATGATTGCTACCTCCTGACTCGAATCGACATGTTGGTTGACTCACCCGTCGGTTTTTCTATGATTTGTTTTTAGATGCTTTTTTGGGTTATCATCAGATCAGTATGCATCCACCCGATGTCAAGTACATCTCATTCATTATGAGGGAAGGATGTGTCAGCTACAAGATGATGCCCTTTGGGCTGAAAAATATAGGAGCTGCATACCAGCGCATGATGTATCGTGTCTTCAAAGGTCAGAGAGGGGGGAACTTAAAGGTTTATGTGGATGATCTCATGGTGAAATACAGGGACATGTATTCCTACTTGCTCGACTTAGAAGAAACGTTTGCCACCTTGCGAAAGTTTAAGATGTTGCTAAAACCCATGAAGTGTGTCTTTGGGGTCAGCAAAGGAAAGTCCCTAGGCCATCTACTCACCCCCGCGGGGGTGGAACCCAGCCCTGACAAGATGGAGGCCATAATGGAGTTGGAATAACCATGTAATACCAAAGAGGTTCAGCGCTTGACGGGGAAGCTCGCTGGGCTGAGTAGGTTCCTCTCTCGGCAGGGAAGAAGTGCTCGTCGTTCTTTAGGGTGTTACGAGGGAACCAAAAATTTGAGTGGACAACAGATTGCGAAGAGCTTTTCCAGGCATTGAAAATGTTGGGTATTGTATACACATTAACCCAGATTTGATGAAGTCACCCTTGAACTAAGATTAATTTAGTTGTATTTGATGTTTTGTTTGAGTTATGTGTTTGCAGGATTATATTGCCAAGTGTAGACCAATGTCAGTCTACAATGGGTCACCTAACATAGGACCATACAATGTAATCCTTCATTGTCTGATCCATGGTGTTGACTCATGTGTAGCCTCTCTAATGAGATACACTTCTTACTCAAGCACTAGGACAGATTGGATAAAGGCTTGTTGCTGAATTTACTAAAGAAGAGAAAATTCTGTTGAAAGAATTTTTGCTAAGTACTTTACTCGTGTAGTTACTTACATACTCGAGTGAAATACTTAGTCAATACTCGAGTAAGACTATCTGTACTCGGTAAGTAAATTAGCTCTCGAGTAGTCAAATTATAGCTCTCGAGTAGCTAAGTCATTTACTCGAGTAGATCCTCTCTCATTCTCGAGTTAACCGAGTTTCTTCTACAGAAAGTTTTCTAAGTAAATTACTCGAGTAGTCATATAAGTACTCGAGTAGTTTAGTCTTTTGTCTCGAGTTACAGAAGACTGGATTTCGTGTAATTTTACCTCACTTGAGTAGTCATGTTCATATACTCGAGTAGTCTATCTACTACTCGAGTAGCATAGGTTTAATTCTCGAGTAACAAGATTTTCATTCCTCAAAATTTTTCTAAGTACATTACTCGAGTAGCTATATCTACATACTCGAGTAGTTTGTATCCTCTCGAGTAGTCCAGTTTCACTACTCGAGTAACCCATATTTTTCTTCTAGAAAATATTCTAAGTGCTTGACTCGAGTAGTCCCTCTACCTCTCGAGTAGTTAATCACTATTCTCTCGAGTAGTATTTCTTGCACTCGAGTAGTTCAACTCCACATCTCGAGTAACTATATTAGCACTCGAGTAAGACTTTATGTACTCGAGTAGCTGCTCATCATTTTTGGATCTTCTCCAAGTCATCAACTCGAGTAGTCCTCTTCTATTCACTCGAGTAATCTTATATAATACTATAGTAGGTAAACCTTCACTCGAGCAATTCAGTCAATCTTTTCAGAAAAATCGTTAAGTCCAGATTTGACGAAAATTTCAAACAACCATGACGTGATTGGTCCACGTGTACGTCATTAAGACTAAATATGACCGTTAGGAAAGAACTTATATAAAGTCTTGTCTGAAACTGACAAACCCTAACAAGGGCTGTCAAATATTATTCTAAGTATTCTTCTGAATCTCATTCTCTCTCTCCAAAAAATCGGAAACCACCGCCGCCGACCTTCATCGCGCTCATCCGGTTAGGGTTTTCGATCCAGAAGATTCAGATCAAGAAGATTCATAGATCAAGATTGTCGTTTCAAATCTTCACCATCCATATGATCGTGTGAAGTCAAAGAAATTTTAGATCTACCTTTGACGCGACTCTTCTTCAACCTTTTTGATAGAGTCGCAAAGATCCAAGAAGAAGATTTAGGCCGACTGTTTCCACATCTGAGAAAGTTTTACTGTTTGTATTTTTATATACTCTCAATTTCATTTTTGTAGGAGATCTCTCTCCGAGTGTATGAGCTTTTGCCTCCGAGTTATAGGAATTTTATCTTCCGAGTGTTGATCCGTTTTGTGGATCGAGATTATAGGAACTTTGTTCCGAGGGGTAAATTGTTTTTTCAATCCGAGATAGTGGAGTAGCCGAGTCTAGTGGATTACTAGATCAGTGAGGGAAAGTGGATGTACCCAAGGTTGGGTAACCACTATAAATCTTTTGTCGTCTGTGATTGCTTGGTAGATAATTGTGTGCATAGATCTTAAAGTTTTATTCCACAAATGGTGAACAACTCACTTATTCACCCCCTCTAGGTGATTTAGGTAGACAACTGAACACTTTCAATTGGTATCAAAGCCAGGTTGATCATTAAAAGTTTAACACCTTGATCAGATCTTTCTAATTGTCTTTTGAGATCTACCAAGCATGGACAAGGCTAAAGATTTTGCCAAGCTTCCTTTGTGCACCAAGAATAACTTCCCCATGTGGAAAGAAAGAATCCGATTTTTCAAGGAAGCTGTGGATCCAAGGATCTTCATGATCGTTGAAGAAGGTCCTTACATTCCCATGACCGTCTCCACAATAGATCCAACAAAGAAAGTTCCAAAGAAATTAATGGATATAGACAAAGACGAGATTGCACTTGTGTCTTTAGATAAGAAGGCCAAGAACATAATAGCAAGTGCAGTCGATGACTCCATGCTGCAAAACTTGATACACTGCCAGTCTGCAAAGGAGATGTGGCAGTCCCTAGACACTTTAATGGAAGGTATAAAAGAAGTTAGGGATGATAGAAGATCCCTTCTGAATCAAAAGTTTGAAGCCTTCCGACAAGGACACAAGGACACCTTTGCTGACACCTTTGAAAATTTCTTCAAGATATTCAATGGCCTAAGCGTTTATGGCCGAGTCTTCACAAACGGAGAATTAAATTATAAGTTCTTGAGATCCCTAACTAAGGAATGGGATAACAAGGTCTGTGTCATTGGAGAATTTGGAAAGCTAGCCAAGACAGATACGCAAAATGTCTTCGGGAAGCTAATGTCATATGAGCTTCAACTCAACACCAGAAAAGCTGAAAAAGATAAGAGCAGGTATACATCCAGGGAGAAGTCTGTTGCTCTAAAGGCAGACACCTCAAGGAAGTCAAAGGCTACCTCTCCTGCCCCAGCACAAGAAGTTAGTGAAGAAGAAACTTCGGAGTCAAGTAACTCAGGCTCTGAACTCTCTGAACGAGATTTCTCTCTGCTCTCACGACAGTTCAAGAAATTCTTGAACAAAAAGAAGCAATGGAAACGCAAGGATGCCTCCTATAAAAGATCACGACATGATGGTCATCGTCAAAGAAAAGGCTCAAGCAACCACGACAGGTATACTCCTAAACAGAACAAACATATTTCTACTGACATCGTTTGTTACTATTGTAATAAGTCATGTCATATTATTGTTGACTGCCCCCATTAGAAGAAGGAGGGTGTAAGAAGAGAGGAAAAGAAGTCATCATATAGTTAGAAGAGGACAGAGAAGAGCCCGATAGCTAAGAAGGGCAAAACTCTTAGTGACTCCGAATCATCTGAGTCGAGTGAAGAAGAAGAAGCCTACTTTAGGCTTATGGCTCAGACTGATGACGAACAAGAGCCCCAGTTCACTAGGAAGGTAAACTCTCATGCTCCTCTTTCAAAATCTGAAGCTTCTGAGCATGATAATGAGGACAGCTCTTCTGACGATGAGTCTGAACTCATGGCCCAGTACAAGGAGTTGATCATGGCTTACGACAAATGTCATCGAGTCGTGAATACTCAGGCTATGGAGATAAAATCTCTAAAAGCTGAAGAGAGCATCTTGAGAGAGGAAGTTGCTAAGACTGACTTACTCAAAGAGGACTTCAATAATGCTATTGAAGAATATAACAAAGCTCTCGAGCACCTAGACCTAAAGGAGAAAATCATCAAAGAACTTGAAGCACAACTTTCTGCTGAAAAGAAACTTGTTGAAAGTTTCTCGAAGCCTAAGACTGTTCTTCCATTCGTTGCTGAATTTTCAGCTAAGGCCAAGGGTGCTGGACAAGGCCATGTAGAAGCTCTTAGTAAATCTTCTAGGAGGAACACAACTCAAATGAAGAATAAAACTGCCAAGAAGGCCTTAGCCAAATAGAAGTGGAAAGCCCCTCAAGATCACACTTCGTTCAAGAAAGTCATATTTCCAACTAATGAGTTTGATCTTGAATCATCCTACGGTCAGTTGACTAGGCCTTCCTATGTAGAGCCAAAGTCCTGTTACCAAGGATGGACTCACCCAATAAACTTTGGTGACAGTGTCTTTAAGGAAACTTATGATGAAGTCATTCTTCAGAGCTATGTCCCTTACAATCATGGTCATAACTTCAAGAAAGCACCAAAGGTAAAGCCCATTGTGGAAAAGCCAATGAAGTAGAAGAAATCATGTGATTGTCATCATCAAAGCTTCTTACTCCAAGAATGCTGGTCCTGCTAGACCACAACTTCAAAAGGTAAAGCAGGAAAACATAAGGCAAAGATACAACATGTTTGACTGTTGGTGTTGTGGCAGAACTGGTCACTTTGCCATTGACTGTTGGTTTAATCCCAGAAATTTTGCAACTCCTCAGGTTGGCAGTATGATAAGGACCACTCATAATGCTAATACGCGTAGGGGGAGTGTTCTAACACGAGACCAAGGACCAAAACGCGTTTGGGTTCATAAGGCAAACTGATTCATAATTGCAGGTATGTCCAAAGGCCACCAAAACGCCTATCTGGTATTGGGACAGTGGATGCTCTCGGCACATGACCGGGACAAGAAGCCTACTTCAGAATTACTCTCCAGTCTTGAACGGACCAAAGGTCATCTTTGGAGGTTCATACCGAGGAATCACTAAAGGCTATGGTATGATCACTAACGGAAGTGTATCCTTCTCAGATGTAGCTTATGTTGAAGGATTGGAACACAATCTGATAAGTATAAGCCAACTCTGCGATAAAGGATACATAGTTGAATTTCATGCTGATAAGTGCTTGATAAAATCCGTTGACAATATGGAAATGATTCTATCCGGCACTCGAAGCAGAAACATATTTTGCTTAAATTTCATTTGTATAGACTCTTCTACACCAGTGTGCTTTTTAACAAAATATAGTGCATCTCTCAATGACCAATGACACAAATACTAGCACATATTAATTTCAAAACTATTAATAAATTATTTTCAATAAATTTAGTATGTGATGCCCCAAATGTCAAGTACGTCAAAGATAGACCTTGTCATGCATGTCTAAAAGGCAAGCAAACAAGGGCTACCTTTAAAAGCAGTATTGCCAAAGATTCCAATAGATGTTTACATCTACTGCATATGGACTTATTCGGTCCACTACAAGTGAGAAGTTTGGGAGGTAAGGATTATACGTTAGTAATTGTTGATGATTACTTACGCTTTACATGCGTGTTCTTTCTGAAACACAAGTCAGATACCTTCGACATCTTTACTAATTTTGTCAGGCAAGTCCAGAATGAATACAATTGTTCCATAGTCAAAATTAGAAGTGACAATGGTACAGAGTTCAAGTCTGAGGCCATTATAGAATTCTGTGAAAGCTTGGGTATCTTTCATAATTTTTCCTCTCCTCGCACTTCACAACAGAACGGAGTGGCTGAGAGAAGGAATTGAACACTCATAGAGGCCTACAGGACCATATTGAGTGATGCCACACTTCCGGAATACTTCTGGGCTGAAGCCATCAACACTGCATGCCACGTGCAAAATCGAGCACTCATTAACAAAAACCACGATAAGACACCTTACGAACTTCTAAAGGGCAGGAAACCGGCTGTCTCATATTTTAGAATTTTTGGTTGTAAGTGTTTCATGCTTAACAATGGCAAATATCATACTACCAAGATTAGCGAAAAGAGTTTTGAAGGTATTTTGTAGGATATAGTAGCCATATTAATGCATACATGATATTTAAAAAAAACTCTGGTTGTAGAAGAATCAATACATGTTGTATTTGATGAGACGAGCTTGCTACAAGGCAACTCTTCTAGTGTGCTCATTGAAGATGCCGGTACAAAGTTGAAAGAACTTAGCTTGGATGAATCGTCTGAAGACAAAGGTGAAAAGTTCATCAAGATCACCACTCCAACCCCTATTAGAGAGGCTGATGATCAAGATGAAGAAATCGTCCAAGTTGATGAAGTCACTCCGGTGATTGAAGACAATCCAGATGCAAGGAACCTAGAGCTCAGACATCTGAAGTATCATCCCATGGACCAAATCATAGGAGATCCCCGGGATGGTGTCAGAACTCGTAGAGGTACAACTAACAAGAATTTATATTTAAGTTTTCTCTCACAGGTTGAACCAAAGAAGTTTGAGGAAGCAAACTCAAACTCATCTTGGATAATGGCGATGGAAGAAGAACTAAATTAGTCCAAGCGCTGTCAAGTATGGAAACTTGTTCCAAGACCCAAAGGTAAGAACGTCATAGGGACAAAATGGGTCTACAGGAACAAGATGGATGAGGATGGAGCGATCATAGAGAACAAAGCCTGACTCGTCGCTAAAGGATATCGTCAAGAAGAAGGAATCGACTTCAACCAGACGTACGCTCCGGTGTCAAGGCTGGAGGCAATCAGGTTATTCCTAGCATGTGCTGCTCTTAAGGGCTTCACCGTCTATCAAATGGATGTGAAGTCTGCCTTCCTTAATGGTAACATAAAGGAAGAGGTATATGTGGAACAACCTCCAGGTTTTGTTGATTCTAACTTTCTTGATTATGTTTACTTATTACATAAAGTTTTATATGGTCTGAAACAAGCTCCTCAAGCTTGGTATGAGACGCTATCTAGCTTTCTACTTGAAAACAAGTTCACAAGGGGAAAGATAGATAAGACATTATTTCTTAGGGAAATAAAAGGCAAGATTTTGCTAGTGCAAATCTATGTCAACGACATTATTTTTGGCTCTACTGACGACAACCTCTGCAAGAAGTTTTCAAAACTTATGCAAGGGAAGTTTGAAATGAGCAGTATAGGAGAGCTGAAGTATTTCTTATTCCTTCAGGTGAAACAATCTGAAGATGGAATTTTCATCTCACAGACCAAGTTCACCAAAGAGCTAATTAAGAAATTCGGAATGGAGAACGCAACCTCGATGAGAACTCTAATGGGTTCAACTATGTATCTGGATAAGGATGAAAAAAGGAAACCTTTTGATGAAACTAAGTTCAGAAGCATAATTGGATCCTTGCTCTACCTTACTGCCAGTAGACCTGACATAATGTTTTCAACATGTGTATGTGCTAGATTTAAGGTGAACTCTAAGGAATCTCACTACGCTGCTGCAAAGCATATTTTGAGATACCTTAAAGGTACACCAAATCTTGTATTATGGTACCCAAGAAGTAATGATAGCGAGCTAATTGGTTTTTCAGATGCAGATTTTGCAGGTAGCAAAGACGATAGGAAAAGCACTTCCGGGACTTGCCAATTCCTTGGAAGAAGGATTATCTCCTGGAGTAGCAAGAAGCAGAACTATGTTGCAATCTCAATAGCTGAGTCAGAGTATATCTCTGCAGGCAGTTGTTGTGCACAGCTGCTATGGATAAAGAATCAATTTGAAGATTACAACATGAAGTTTCAGAACATCCAATTATTTTGCGACTCTTCCAGTGCAATTGCAATAGCTAACAACCCAGTCTCGCACAGCCGAACAAAGCACATAGAGCTGAGGTATCACTTCATCCTGGAGCATGTGGAGCATGGGGACATAGATCTACAGTATGTCTCTACCGACAGGCAGATTCCAGATATTTTCACAAAGCCGCTGGACGAGACCAAGTTCTCGTTCTTCAAAACAGAACTTGGAATGCTCAACAAAGAAGATTAGAGAAGGTGGACTCACAAGAAGGCTCAGAGATCTAGAATCAGTCAAAAGTTGGAATTTTACAAATTTCTAACTTTTTGACTCGAGTAAGAAGTAAACTACACGAGTTTGAAAATGACCTACTCGAGTAGTAGGATGACCTACTCGAGTAATAAAGCTTCACTCGAGTACCTCAGCATAACTACTCGAGTACCTCTGTATAACTACTCGAGTACTTCAATATATTTACTCGAGTACTTCCAGACATCACTCGAGTACTTCCAGTTGTCTCTACTCGAGTACCTCCATATCTTCACTCAAGTACTGCCCAGTCTCTCGAGTATCTGACAGACAAGCTTTCTACCTTGATTCAAATTTCTTTATTCGCAACCCGAGGCTTATGCCGCCCTCTGCCAGGTATGTTTGCATTATTTACTTCTTACTTAAGACATAAATTAGGGTTATATATAAATCACAAAGTCCAAAAGTCATTTTATACACGAATCAATCTCTCTCTCGAGTAAGCCGAAACGCTTCATCTTCCGCCGCAAGTTGCAGAGCTCGCGCATTCTTCCTTCCCGCCGTCGAATTTTTCTCCAATTTCTGGATCATGGCCTCTTCCTCCAAGATTAGCATCAGTTCAGAACTAGTTGCCGCCGGTATCGCCGAAATTTCAGATGATTTCTGAAACCTTCTGATACTTCTCGACACCGCCGGCCACACCTTCATTCTCCAGGAGCCATATAAAATCTTATTTCCAGAAGTTGCAGAGTTCTTCAAGAATGTCAAAGTCAAGAAACATGGTACAGTCCTCAAGTATAGAGTCAGAGGAATCAAAATCAAACTTTCCAAGACCTCTGTTTCAACACTTCTTCGCCTGCCGATTGTTGATGAAGAAGATCATCTCGGTCCTGATGAATCTGACAGGACCTGTATGTTCTGTTGAATTTCTCTAAAGCTATAATACATCAAAAGATCTGACCTGAATCCTGAAGGAAAGTTGTTAGTGGATATCATAGGCAAAGTTCTTCTCTGCAAAACCCGCTCCATAAGGGATATCTCACTCCACTTCTTTGACATCATGCAAGCTATAGTATGCAGGAAAAAGTTTCAGTTTGGGATGATGATTCTGGATAAGATAAAGGACAGTATTAAGGCTCCCAGCTATGCCAGGATTATTTCACTCCTCCTCCATGAGAATAATCCTGAGGTGTTCAACTTCTCCAAAGGGACTATTCTTCACCACATGAAGAAAGTCTCTATCGCTTCCATTCAAAGTTGGGAGTTGAAATTGCAGAACCCAGTTCAAGCTGCAAAAGCTCAAGAGCTTCCAGCTACAGAGAACAGGACTCCATCTCCCTCTCCACTTCAGGTTGCCAACTCCTCTAGTGCAACTGTTGAGGGAGAGCCTGCTCCTTCTGTTCCAGCAAGGATTCCTACACCTCTAGCTGTTACATCTCCTCCACCTCAGACTCCTGAAGAAATTCCATCTGAAGTCCAACTTCAAGAAAACCTACTATCAATTGAAGCAGCAATCAGTGAGATGATTGAAGAGCTGACTTCTGATGAACCCCTTCCCACTCTTCCAAAAGAAACAACTACTGAAGTTCCAAATCCATCCACTCCAGTACCATCTCCATCACATACTCCATCTCCCAACCAGTCTCCTGTTGCACACAAAGAGCAGGATGACACCATCTTAATTTCTGATGAGCAATCTCCCGAACCAGCTGAAGCTCCACTGAGAACCCTGGACTTCTTCATGCCCACAGTCACTGATGAAGGGGATTCCCTGATTCATACTTCCGGAGTAAAGAGCTCAGTCTCTATTGAAGAGATATCTCCATGGGTTGCTCCTCCTCCTCCAGTTCCCTATACTGTTTCTCCTCTTGCTACTGCTGCTTGTTGAATTTTCTCCAAGTGGTAAACAAGATAGCCTGACGCCAAATTAATATTCTCAGCACTACCAAGATCACACCTTGATCAAGCGGAAGCCCAAAGAGCAAGCTTAACACCAAATGCAAATGGAAGAACAAGTAGATCTAATATTTATAAACGCCTTTACAAGACGAGGTATACGTGGCGAGACATGATTTCGCCAGTACACAAGGAAACAGAAAGAACAAAAACAAGTCGAGTGGACAGCACTGGAGACCGCTGAGACCGCCCAGTCCGCCGTAGTCGCCGAAGCGCCCGAACTGCTGCTACTACAAGCTGAATAGAACACGGAGTTCGCCGAGACCGCGAGGTCGCGCGGACATACCGTTATTCGCTGACTGCTGATGAACTGAAGAACAGACTGCCTACCCAGCTGCGACCGGCAGCCAGGTTATTGGAACTTTGAAATGCTGAAGCAGAGAACTGACAAGCCTCAGAAGCGACCTGCTGAGACCGCAAGGACCGCACCCTTCACAAAACTTGACCGAAGTCAAAGCCAAACTCCTGGCTCCTTGAAGCTAGTCGCGCGACCTGCACACAACACACAGTTAACTCTACTCAACCCGCACGGACAGCAAAAACCAGACCACATCAATTGACCAAGCCCCACTTACTATTCACTCAGTTATTGTAGATATGTCAGGGGGGTCTATTTATAGGCGAGGTGAGGAGTGTGGTCACCACCCTAGTGAATAGAGTAACCACCCCAGCCCGCGCACTAGCAAAGCCCCGTCCGCTGAGTCCTGCAAGTACTTAGCCGAATTCTAACAAAACCGCCAGGAGGAAGACAAGGATGTTCACCACCAAGCCGACTCGCACCAGTCAGCCCACACTATGCGGACAAGGCATCAGCTCGCATAGCCCGCACACATCACTGCACATGGACAGCCACAAACTCTACTGCGACAGTCCGCACACTATACGCAGTCACAGATGCAGTCCGCACAGCTCGAGAACAAAGCCATAATCCGCCACAAGTCCACGACCAACAGGCAGTCCACCCGGTCATCAGCGGACTCTGCGAAAACCGCGGACACGCTGGACTTGTCACAGAATTTGACCAAGTCCAGAACCACCATGGGCCTGGCGCGAGCTTGGCGAACAAGGCCCAGTCCGCCTGCCCCCAAGGCAGATCGCCAACACTCCACCAGAATAAGGCAGAGCCCGCAAGCCCCTACTCGCACAGCGGCCAAAACATCCAACTGTCGGACTTGACACCAGTCCGCGCAATCCGCCACAAGAATGCGGCTAACACCTACTGCAACATCGGAGTGCTCGGCAAGATCCACAGCCAATATCCAAGGACAGTCCACAATAGCAGACACCGCGCACTCAAACTCTAATCCGTCTTGTTTACACAAGAGCTTGCTAATCTGCAAGGCCGCAGATCAAGCTGAGCATCGCCAACAGTCCGTGAAACGCAGTCGGCTCAGACTGCTTCGCTAGAACCCCGACTTCCTTGGCCAGGGGCCAACCAGACCGCACTATAGACTGCTCAGGCCGCACACCAGGCCGCACAGGCCGCTCCTCAAGAATAACCAAGCCACCAAGACCAATCCATGGCACCCAGGACGCAACCAGCAGTCCTGCCAGGCCGCGGACCCAGACCGCTCCGGTCGTCCAGTCTGCCCAGCCTGCCCATCACCCACTTTCACTTCACCAATTTCAACACTCCCCTTTGAAGTGAGAAGTGGTGATCAAGCCTAGCAAGCTTCGTAACCGCTAAAATGGCCCCTTTGACAGTGGCTTCATGAAGATGTCAGCAAGATTATCTTCACTCCGAACATGCCCGACCAAAAGAGATCCCTCCAACACCTTCTCCCTTATGAAGTGGTGCTCGATCTCAATATTCTTGGTCCTTGCATGACACACTGGATTGTTTACCAGTTTGAGAGCACTCTCATTGTCACCTCGGAGCAAAGTAGGACCTTGCACTTCCTCATGAACATCCTCTACAAGCCTCCTCAACCAGATGGCTTCCCGAGCAACCAAGGTCGAAGCCTTATACTCTGCCTCTATAGTTGAGACGGACACCGAGTCCTGCTTCTTGCTACACCACGAGATGCAACCTGATCCACAAGTGAACACATAACCCAAAGTTGATCTTCAATCATCTGAGTCACCACCATAATCAGCATTCGTGTTCCCAAGCAAAGAAAAGTTCGTGTCCCTTCTATAGAGAAGTCCAATATCAGAAGTTGTCTTGACATACTTCAAGATATTCTTAGCCGCCACTAGATGAGACTTCCTTGGTTCAGCCATAAACCGACTTACTCGGCCAACAGCGTAAGCAATGTCTGGCCTTGTAATCATCAGGTAGATCAAGCTCCCAACTAGAGCTCTGAACACCAAGGGATCGGGAAGAATCCTTCCCTCATCTCGTCAAAGCTTCAGCCCATATTCCAGTGGTGTAGAGCAACTCTTTCCTTCACCCATGCCGAATCGATTCACATTGCAATCCGCATAACCCTTCTAGCAAATGAGTATCCCGCTCTCCTTCCTCTCCACTTTAAGACCAAAAAACGTGATTAAGCTATCCCAAGTCTTTCATCTTGAAGCATATAGCAAGATCAGCCCTGAGCCTAGCTACTTCCTCCTCCAAATTCCATGTGATGATCATATCATACACATACAAGTAGGAACAAGACTTGAAGCTCCCCCTTTTTCTTAATGAACAAGCTTGAATCCGAGTTGGAAGAAAGATATCCGCAGAATTGAAGATACTCTGCTATCTTCCCAAACCAAGCTCTTGGAGCTTGCTTCAACCCATAGAGAGCCTTCCTGAGTTTGCAGACATTGTCCGGATGAACTTCAGAAACAAATCCAAGTGGCTGATCCATGAAGATGTCCTTGTCAATCTCTCCATAAAGAAAAGCATTCTTCACATCAAGCTGCCACATCCTCCATCCCTTGCAAGCAGTCAAGGCGATCACCACCCGAACCGAAGTCATCTTTGCAACTGGACTAAATGTCTCCTCATAGTCTTTTCCATACTGTTGAGAGAATCCTCGAGCAACCAGGCGAGCTTTTTATCTATCAATGCTCCCATCAGCCTTCTTCTTCAACTGAAACACTCACTTGCAAGTTACTGGAGTAATGCCATCAACCTTGGGCACAAGGTCCCAGGTTTCATTCTTCTCGAGAGTAGCAATATCCTCCTTCATGGCATCATCCCACTCCTTGACTCCAGTGGCCTCATTGAAGTTTACAGGCTCTCACTCATCTAGAGGACCTTCAAAGAAGCAGGAGACAAAGCTCACTGCATTCCCGTCACAGTACCGAGCAGGTGGCTTGATATTCCTCTTCGACCTTCGCAAGGTCTGCTCCTTGCTCACCACCTCCGTTACTTCTTTAGGCTCAACTCCAACTTCGGGAAAGCTTTGAGCAATGCTCCCCTGCTTCCTGAGCCAGAAGCCTCAGCACCAGAGCTTGAAGCAACAGGAGCCATTGGTGATGCAACAAGCTCCTCTTCCAGAACTTCAGCAGCCACCTTCTGCTCTTCATTGACCTTGCTCTCTGGTAGATCAACTGACCCACCTCCATACGACGTCAGTTCATCAAAGACCACGTCTCTTGTTACAACAAACTTCTTCGACGCAGGATCCATGCATTTTTATCCCTTCTTTCGCTCATCACAGCCAACAAAAACAAGCTTCCTTGCCTTTGCATCAAGCTTTATCCTTGAAGCATCCGGGACATGCACATAGTAAGTTGATCCAAACACCCAAAGGTGTTACACACTGGGCTTCTCCTTCAGCAACATCTCAAAAGGAGTCTTCATGTTGATCGGACTGAGAGGCATCTGATTGATGACATATGAAGCACAAGACATTCCCTCTGCCCAGAAAGACCTAGGAATATCTTTTGCATGAAGCCAACATTTGCATGTTTCCGTCAGATGACGGATCTTCCTCTCCGCTACTCTATTTTGTTATGGAGTATGAGCACAAGTGAGCTCTCTTTGGATCCCATGCTTCCTGCAGAAGTTAGAAAACTCGAAGGAGACAAAATCACCACCATTGTATGTTCTAAACTTCTTAAACCGCAAGCCAAGCCGACACTCCACCAACACCTTGAACTCCACAAACAATCGGAAGGATTCAGACTTCTCATTCAAGAAATATACCCAAGTGTATCTTGAGTAGTCATCAATCAATACAAGCATGTATCTGCTTCCACCAAGGCAAGCAGTGGCGGTTGGTCCCATCAAGTTGCCATGGATACACTCCAATGGTCTCTTGGTCCTTTGTTTGTGACTTATCAAATAGAAGGCGATGAGCCTTACCATATTGACACCGCACACAAAAGTAACCATCACAAAAGGATGACAGCTTAGGCAAGCCTCTCACAAGACTTCTATTAGCCATAGCCTTCAGCTTATCCATTCCTACATGCCCCATCCTCTCATGCTATATAGCGGCACTATCGTTTGCTCTCATCCGATCAACATAAGAGTTTGTTGCAAGAACAAACAATTTCTTAACTCTCCTCCCAACATGAGCAACATCAGCCTTTACCGCTGATATGTTGCGAAGGAACTTCACTTCTGTTGGCCCAAACAGAACGTGATAACCAGCGTCTACCGCATTGGTCACAGAGAAGAGGTTCTTCTTCATGCCCGGCACATGATACACACTCCTTAACGTGAGTGGCCCCTTATCACTACTTAAGGACACAACCCCCTCCTTCTCTACTGTATAAATAGTATTATCAGCAGTAATAATAGCTTCATTACCTGAGTAAGCTTGCAAGGAAGAGAACTTCGACTTGTCTCTGGTGAGGTGATGATCATACCCGGAGTCCACGATCCACTCGTCGTTGAAGTCAACAGCGGACAAGGCACGGACACAAGTGCCCATCATGAAAGCTCCGCCACATCCAGCTTCCTTAGACTTTGAGCAAGCTTCCTCCTTGCCTGCAGCATGCCCAGGATGCAGTTTGACCTTGCAGTCATGCTTGAAGTGTCCCCGTTGATGACACCTGTAGCACTTCAAGTTCTTCTTCCAATCCTTCTTAGGAGCAGCGCTCCTCTCTGACTGATAAGAAGTTGAAGGCTCATTTTTAGCAGCAGTCTTCTCCTTCTTCTTCCCTTCCCATCCATTCTTCTTCTTTCCTGAGAAGAGAGCTTCACTGCCTTCCTCAGTGACAGTAACTCCAGCCATCTACCTTGCCAAACTTTCCTGCGAAGCAGGCAGGTTCTCAAGCTCCAGCAGAGATGGCTGAGTAGCCCAGCCTTGAACAGATGTCACAAAGGCAACATACTCCTTCCGCAAGCCGCGGATTATATTCCTTTTCATCTTAGCCTCAGAGATAGACTCATCAGGATCAAGTGCTGATAGCTCAGCACACAAGCTCTTCATCTTCAGAAAGAATTTTGAGATGGTCAGGTCTCCTTGAGTTGTCCTAGCCAACTCATTCTTCATAAACTGAAGTCTAGCTACATTCTTCCTATTGAACAACTCATCAATAGTTGTCCAAATATCAGCAGCAGACTCACATCCAATGATGTGATCAAACAGTTCTGGTGAAACGGCCCTCTTGAGAACAAACTCCATCTTTGCATTTGTTTTTCTCCAAAGCCTCACCTGCTCAGTAGTACCAAAAGCAGCTGTAACTTCCTATCTGTTGTCACCACCGACGACCTCCCATAGCTCCTCGCCTAAAAGGTAACTCTTCATGCACGACTTCCACTTCTTAAAGTTAGTCAACGTTAAGAGTTCAATACCTAGACCTCTTGCATAGCTTACTTCCATTGCGACAACCTTTGGTTAAGCTTATCAGAAGCACAGAGCAAAACCACCAGTTGATCACTGCTCAAGCAACTGAACCTGGCTCTGATACCATGTTGAATTTTCTCAAAGTGGTCAACAAGATAGCCTGATGCCAAATTAATATTCTCAGCACTACCAAGATCACACCTTGATCAAGCGGAAGCCGAAAGAGCAAGCTTAAGCACCAAATGCAAATAGAAGAACAAGCAGATCTAATATTTATAAACTTCTTTACAAGACGAGGTATATGTGGCGAGACATGATTTCGCCAGTACACAAGGAAACAGAAAGAACAAAAACAAGTCGAGCGGACAGCACTGGAGACCGTCGAGACCGCCCAGTCCGCCGTAGTCGCCGAAGTCACCCGAACTGCTGCTGCTACAAGCCGAATAGAACACGGAGTTCGCCGAGACCGCGAGTTCGCGCGGACACACCATTATTCGCTGATTGCTGATGAACTGAAGAACAGACTGCCTACCCTCCTGTGACCGGTGGCCAGGTTATTCGAACTTGGAAACGTAAAGCAGAGAACTGACAAGCCGCAGAAGCGACCTGCTGAGACCGCAAAGACCGCACCCTTCACAGAACTTGACCGAAGTCAAAACCAAACTCCTGGCTCCTTGAAGCTAGTCGCGCGACCTGCACACTGTACAAACAGTTAACTCTACTCAACCTGCGTGGACAGCAAAAACCAGACCGCAGCAATTGACCAAGCCCACTTACTGTTCACTCAGTCACTATAAATGTGTCGGGGTTGTCTATTTATAGGAGAGGTGAGGAGTGTGGTCACCACCATAGTGAGTAGAGTCACTGCCCCAGCCCGTGCACTAGCAAAGCCCCGTCCACTGAGTCCACAAGGACTTAGCCGGATTCTAGCAAAACCACCAGGAGGAAGACAAGGATGTTCACCACTAGGCCGACTCGCACCAGTCCGCCCACACTATGCGGACAAGGCATCAGCCCGCATAGCCCGCAAACATCACTGCACATGGACAGCCACAAACTCTACGGCGACAGTCCGCACACTATACGCAGTCACAGAGGCTGTTCGCATAGCTCGAGAACAAAGCAGCAATCCGCCATAAGTCCACGACCAACAGCACTCTGCCCGGTCATCAGCGGACTCTACGGATACAGCGGACATGCTGGACTTGTCACAGAATGTGACCAAGTCCAGAACCACCAAGGGCCTGGCGCGAGCTTAGAGGACAAGGCCCAGTCTGCCTGCCCCCAAGGCAGATCGCCAACACTCCATCAGAATAAGGCAGAGCCCGCAATCCCCTACTCGTACAGCTGCCAAAACAGCCAACTACCGGACTTAACACCAGTCCGCGCTGTCTGCCATAAAAATGCGGCTAACGCCCACTGGAACACTTTAGAGCTAGGCAAGATCCATAGCCAATCTCCAAGTCCAGTCCATAACAGCGGACACCGCGGACTCAAACTCCAATCCTCCTGGTTTACACAAGGGCTTGCTAATCTGCAAGACCGCAGATCAAGCTGAGCACCGCCAACAGTTCGTGAACCGCAGTCCGCTCAGGCCGCTTCTGTAACGCCCCTAGCCGATCCAACGTGACGGTGTCACGGCTCTGCTCTAGGCGACGCTACCGGGCTGCAGCCCAAGCACCCCAACCCTTCTCCAGCCCACTGGCGGGTTGTTGGTGGCCACAACCTCCCTTTGATGAGCGAACTCCATAATCATGTTGGGCCATACGGGGACTTCCCAGGAGGTCACCCATCCCAGTACTACTCTCGCCCACGCACGCTTAACTATGGAGTTCCTTCAACTCTCATCACCAATTGAGCTGCAGCTCAATTGGTGATGAGATTTGAAGGAACTCCATAGTTAAGCGTGCTTGGGCGAGAGTAGTACTGGGATGGGTGACCTCCTGGGAAGTCCCCGTACGGCCCAACTTGAGTATGGAGTTCGCTCATCAAAGGGAGGTTGTGTCCACCAACAACCCGCCAGTGGGCTGGAGAAGGATTGGGGTGCTTGGGCTGCAGCCCGGTAGCGTCGCCTAGAGCGGAGACGTGACACCGTCACGTTGGATCGGCTAGGGCGTTACAATAAAAAGTGCACTTTTTATTATAAAGTCCCCTGGGCCGTCCGTGGGCCTCAGCCCACTAGGCCTCCGTTAGACTATTACCGGGCTGCAGCCCAAGCACCCCAACCCCTCTCCAGCCCACTGGTGGGTTGTTGGTGGCCACAGCCTCCCTTTGATGAGTTAAATTCGATAGTCAAGCCCGCACTACGGGGACTTCCCAGGAGGTCACCCATCCCAGTACTACTCCAGCCCGAGCATGCTTAACTATGGAGTTCTTTCAACTCTCATCACCAATTGAGCTGTATACATTCCAGATTTGGATTTATAAATATGGAGTTTATATAGTAGTGGACATTCTCTGAGTTGAGTTTATGTTAACGTAAAATGCTGCGCTAGAATGGATTGAGTTAGGATACGAGTAGATTTTGATTTCCACAAGTCATTCCGCCGCTTGTCTGTGATATATGGCATGGGGCCCCGGCCGGACCCACCGTTATATGACATGTGACGAGTGGGGGTGTTACAGCTTCGCTAGAAGCCCGACTTCTTTGGCCAGGGCCAACCAGGCCGCACAATAGACCGCTCAGGCCGCACACCATACCGCACAGGCCGTACATCAAGAACAGCCAAGCCACCAAGACAAAGCCATGGCACACAGGCCGCAACCAGCAGTCCGCCCAGGCCGCAGACCCAGACCGCTCAGTCCTCCCGGCCTGCCCATCACCCACTTCCACTTCACAAATTTCAACATTGCTCCTACCAGTGAGTTGATGAATCAATTTGTACTTCTGCTTCAAGAACAAAGGACATATTTTGATGCTTCTCTCAAAGCTATTACTGAGAAAGTCACTACTCTAGAGACTGAGATGAGCAGGGGATTTGCTGAGATCTAGCACAATATAGATCAACTCAGACATCTCTTTCAAATTGGTGGAAATGCTCTAGATCACACCATTACTATTGTTGTTCATGTCATGGAGTAAGGTGTAACTCTTGCCAATATTCAGATAGAATTAGATAAGAGAGTTGAAGCTACAAAGCTGAAGATTTGTGAAGAATTTGGAACTTTCAAAGATGATTCCATCAATACACTGACTGTAGAAGTCAAAAAGGGGGAGAGTTTTGTGAAAGAATATCTTGAGAAATCAGATGCACTGAGGCAGACTCAATGGGAAGCTAAGATGAAAGAAATTCATGATGATGTGTTAGGCTAGATTCAGAGTGTAAAATTCCACACCTATGACACAACAGTTTGGATGCATAATCAAATTCTTCCAAAATTACCAGCTGATCCAAACATCATTCCTCACCACCTAAACCCCTTAGCTACTGCTGCTCCTATTCAAGATCAACAAACATCCTTCTCTCCCAGACCTGAAGGCTATGAAGGTCTTCCTCCAGATTCATATGCTCAAGTTTAGGAGACAGACCCATCAGATATATTTCTCCAAGCTCCTCCTGAGATCATCACTTTTATGAAGAAGAGGAAATATGGTGATGGTGCCTCACCCAGCAGGTCAATCCCAGTTCCTGATGCAGAAAAGAGAAAAGCTCCAGAGTTTATAGAGATCTGGTTTCCTACTTCAAAGTCTCTCATTTTAGATACTCTCAAACTTGTTATGGACTTCAATGAAAGCAGGAATATTCATTACAGCTCCCAGGAATGGGAATTGTATGAAAAATCTATGACAAAGAGGAGACTGTATGATAGAGAATTTGGAAGGAACAACCCTACTGCTCCTCCAAGACTTCCAAAATATTATCCCAAGCCATTCAGTTACCAAAGAAGACAGCAAGAGAAGAAAGACAAGCAGTAACATCAAGTTTAAGCATAAAGGATTATGAGAGTCCAGATTTGACAAAAAATTCAAACAGCCTTGACGTGATTGGTCCACGTATATGTCATTAAGACTAATTATGACCGTTAGGAAAGATCTTATATAAAGTCTTGTCTGAAACCGACAAACCCTAACAAGGGCTGTCAAATATTATTCAAAGTATTCTTCTGAATCTCATTCTCTCTCTCCAAAAAATCGGAAGCCACCACCGCCGACCTTCATCGCGCTGATCCGGCTAGGGTTTTTGATCCAGAAGATTCAGATCAAGAAGATTCACAGATCAAGATTGTTGTTTCAATTCTTCATCATCCATCTGATCGTGTGAAGTCAAAGAAATTTTAGATTTGCCTTTGTCGAGACTCTTCTTTAACCATTCTGATAGAGCCGCAAAGATCCAAGAAGAAGATTCAGGTCGA
Source organism: Platanthera guangdongensis (assembly GCA_039583875.1). Lineage (NCBI taxonomy): Eukaryota > Viridiplantae > Streptophyta > Magnoliopsida > Asparagales > Orchidaceae > Platanthera > Platanthera guangdongensis. The sequence continues at coordinate 80,147,702 of CM077158.1, read as the reverse complement.
CTGTTTCCAGATCTGAGAAAGTTTACTGTTTGTATTTTTATATACTCTCAATTTCATTTTTGTAGGAGATCTCTCTCCGAGTGTAGGATCTTTTGCCTCCGAGTTGTAGGAAGTTTTATCTTTCGAGTGTAGATCCGTTTTGTGGATCGAGATTGTAGGAACTTTGTTCCGAGGCGTAGGATTGTTTTTTCATTCCGAGATAGTGGAGTAGCCGAGTCTAGTGGATTGCAGATCGGTGAGAGAAAGTGGATGTACCCAAGGTTGGGTAACCACTATAAATCTTTTGTCATCTGTGATTACTTGGTAGATAATTGTGTGCATAGATCATAAATTTTTATTCCACAAAAAGATGCACAACTCACCTATTCACCCCCATCTAGGTGATTTAGGTAGACAACTGAACACTTTCAGAAAAGACAGCTCCCAAGCCCTACTCCTTCAGGTACCAAATGAGGGGGAGGACCCGACGTTGTATCTGGGTGTTGGAGTTGAGTCCGTGATCTCCGTCTTAGTTCAGGAAGGGGTAAGAAGCAGCTGCTCATTTATTATGTTAGCAGGGTATTGAAGAAGGCGGAGCTCCGTTACCACATCCTCGAGACGTTGGCCATCTCTTTGGTTATCTCAGCCTGAAAGCTCAGGTCGTGCTTTCAAGCGCACATGATCAAGGTGGTAACGGACTGTAACACCCCCATCCATCGCATGGGATATAACAGAAGGTCCAGTCCGGGCCTCACGCCATATATTACGGACAATCAGTGGAGTTATATATTAATACCAATTACTATTACACAATATTGAAACCTAACACAGAATTCTAGCGAAAGCTTTTAAACAAGTTAGAAGAACCTATCACAGAACATGAATGTCCACTATAGCCCAAAGCAGGAATGAAAGAACAAATGCACAAGGAGTCTTGGCCTTATGGCCTTTCAATGTTTTATTAAACAATAAGTGTTTTACATACTTCGGCACGTATGCCGGCCATACATGAAAATAGTAAAAGTAAACACTTCGCTTTGGCCTTCAAGGGCCAGCACAGCATCAAGGGCCTTAGCCCGCTACTTGCCACTTGGCTCACCTGTTCCTGCAAGAACAATCCACCGAGCGGTGGTAAAACAAAGCAACGGTCAGGTAAAGCTGACCATATTATAATGACAATACCCCTTACTCGGGACGGCAGTGCTCCTTCCCTGCATTATATTAGCAAAACCAAACATAGCAATGAAAGTACAATTTAAACACACTTCACCACAGGTGTAGAAACGAACAACCAGACGTCCGTGCTCTCAGGGTACATTCTTGATGTCCGGAGACTAACCAGGGACACACCACCGCTCTCCAGACGACAACAACATGAGCATTCTGATAGTATTTACGGCCTGCACAAGGCTTAAGACCCGTAACTTTAGCAGCAACAGGTAACACTACCCACAAACGCTCGGCATAGCTACTGGGTAGGTTCGGCCCATTCTCGCTGCTCGCATCGTCGGGGCAAACAACCCATTCCCATTTCTCCAATCAATAGATAACCCCATTATGTTATACAAATGGCTCTCAGGCCACCAAGCCGGGCTCTCAAAGCTCTCCGCACCAAATCACTTGCCCCAAGTCTCCACGATACTTGCCACAATTACTGGCCTCAGGTGTTTCCACGACCCAGGACTCAAACACTAGCCCAAGGTGTCTCCACGACACAGGACTCAATCAAAGCTCTCAAGGAGCTACAGCCGGCAGTAACACTACCGCCGCGCAGTACCTGACAGAAATGTGTTTCTGCCCAGTTTTCCAGGTGCCCTTGGAGTTAGCCCCAAAGGTTCCCAGTTGCAATCTACCGCGCATAAGACCAGAAAAACAAACACCAAGGACTCTTCTCCGGCCATTAACAAGCATAATGAAAAGTGTCACCAATCCAGTCCAAACAGTCCAGATGGGCTTCACACACCATGTCTACATTTGTACTTCGCTTACGAACTTCTAAATGCAAAACTACGGGGATACATTATATCTACCCGAAGGAAGACCTCCAGCTCACCGCACACTTGTAGGAGTGGGTTTCCTATGCAAAAGGAAGAGGACTTCACATGTACAAGTTTAGAATCATTACCCATTGCACTCTCTTCAGTGTTATGCCAAAGATCTAGATGGATGAACGCGACCGCAACGATCTTTCCACCACCGATCCGGACTCTTCTTACGAATCGGGGCTTTAGAACCTCAACGGCGGTGAGATCTCCCTTGCAGCACCAATGCTTTTACTCTACAAAAAACCTAGGAACTCCAAAAGAAATGGAGTGAAAACGGCCTAACCAGGCATATAAATAAAGCTACCGTCGCGCGGTACCTTAATTCAACGCCTCGTTTCGAGCGCAACCGCCCAAATCCTCCAATCACAGGCTGACACGTGGCCACGTCATTACAGATTCACTATCGCCGCGTGATAGGGTGCTAATGCCTCGTGGTAGCTGGCATCGGTTACGACTTGACACCAAACCTTTCGCTATGCACTAACTTCTACAGCCGCGCGGAAGAATTCCGAGACCGCCATCAATTAAATTGTCCTCACTATCGCAAACGGTAACACTATCGCCGGGCGATAGCTTCCCAAAAACTCTGCCAGAATAATTCCGACTGACACCACAGGTTTACAAGTTTCCGCAGCGCGATAAAATCTTTCTCGAGAACTCGACACTTTCTCGAGAACTCAACGCTCTCGACACAAACCCTAGAGCTACCACCGAGCGGTAACTAGCTATCGCCAAGCGATAACCCCTAGAGAAGCATCTCCCACCTTATGAAATTTGGGGTGTTACAAATCTCCCGCACTTAACAAATTTCATCCCAAAATTAAGTGTTGCAGGAAAAAAAGGAATTAAGTCAACTTTAAACTGTGTACCTCAACTGAACAACTCAGGGAACTCCGTCTTCATGGTTTGCTCCCTCTCCCATGAAAGCTCCTCTCGGCCACAGTTGTCCCAAAGGACCTTTTTAATGGATTCGTTCCGCAGCTGCTTGACCTCTACGTCCTCGATCCGAATGGGCTTGACCTTCATCGTCAACCTATTGTCGACCAGCACTTGATTCGCAGCAACCACATGAGTAGGATCTTGAATAGCCTTCCGCAGCACTGAGATGTGGAATACATCATGCAAACCGCTCAACTCCACCGAAAGTGCCAAACGATAGGCGGCTTCACCAATCTGCACCAAAATCTCAAAAGGGACAAAATACCTCGGACTAAGCTTCTTTAGGCGTCAAATCCTTGATACGCCCTTAAACGGCTTTATCTTGAGGTATACCCAATCGCCCACTGCAAACTCCACGTCTCGATGCTTGGCATTATAGTACTTGGCCAGCCTATCTTGAGCAATAAGTAGCTGTTCCCAAATCAACTGTATCGTTGAAGTAGCGTCTTCAACGTCCCTTCGCTTGTACAGCTTCGATTCTCCCATTTCTGCCCAAGCCAATGGCGTACGACACATTCTTCCATACCGAGCCACAAAAGGCACCATCTGAATGCTAGCTTGGTAGTTGTTATTATACGTGAACTCAATCATAAAAAGATGGTCCTCCCACCTTTTCCCAAAATCCAAAGCACACATATGAAGCATATCTTCCATCATCTTAGTCACCCTTTTAGTCTTACCATCTGTCTATGGGTGAAAAGTCGTGCTAAAGTTCAACTTGGTACCCAAAAACTGATGAATGAGCATCCAATCATTTGTTGTGAAACGCCCCTCTCGGTCACTAACGATGCTCAATGGTACACCGCATAAACGGACTATGTTGTCCACATAAAGCTTTGCCAGCTTCTCAACTGAATCATCCTTCCTATTTGGTACGAAATGTGACACCTTCATTAAATGATCAATGACCACCCAAATGACGTCGTTCCCTTTGTGCGATCTCGGCAAACCGTGCACAAAATCCATGGAGATGTCATCAAATTTTCACTCCGATATTAGCAAGGACTTCAGGAAACCGCCAGGCTTCTGGCATTCGGCTTTTACCAAGGCACAAGTTTGACATTTTGCCACATACAATGCTATCTTTCTGCAGTCCTGGCCACCAGAACAGTTTATTCATGTCCTTGAACAACTTAGTGCTCCTGGGGTGAATCGAGTGGTTCGTAAAGTGTGCCTCATACATCAATTCTTCTCGTAACTTCCTCACATTGGGGACGCACAATCGGCTGCCTTTCCATAATAGGCCATCATCGATAGAGAACTGATCATTGGACCCATCGACGACATCTGCCCAATGACGTTTCAAGCTCACATCCAACTCCAAAGCCCGCTGAATCCTATCCGCGAGGTCGTATTAAACCTCCATCCAACTCAAACACGTGTTTGTATTAGATCCCTTGCCAACACAAGAGATCTCCAAGGTCTCCAAATCCCGAATAAGCTGCTCGTCGTGTATCTGTAACCAGTTGGCCCTCACGGGAACAGCTCAAAGCATCTGCCACGACATTTCCCTTCCTAGGAAAATAATGAATCTTGTAGGTGTAGTACCCAAGGAACTCTATCCACCTACGCTGATGCATGTTCACATCTTTTTGATCTATCATATACTTCAAGCTCTTATGATCCGAATAAATATCGACCTTAACCCCATACAGATAATCCCTCCAAAGCTTGAGAGTGAATACCACGGTAGCCAACTCTAAATCATGGACCGGGTAATTCCTCTCAAGAACGTTCAACTGGCGCGACCCATAGGCTATCACCTTCCCTTGCTGAAGCAGAACAAAACCTAATCCACTCCCAGAGGCGTCATAATAAATCTCAAAGCCCTTCAAACCACATGGAGAACACAAGGTAGGTGTCGTGGTCAGACGACACTTTAGTTCTTCGAAAGCTTGTGCGCACTCCGGCGACCAAACAAACTTCTGATCCTTCCTTGTCAGAGTGGTGAGGGGCAGTGCTATAAACTAGAAGTTCTCCACGAAGCACCTGTAATAGCCGGCAAGCCCCAGAAAACTCCGGACTTCCGACATAGTAGAAAACAAGGCCCATTCTCGTATCGCAACTATCTTCACCGGATCTATAGCAATTCCCTCTCCATTCACCACGTGACCAAGGAACGCTATCGAGGACAGCCAGAACTCACAATTGGAGAATTTGGCATGCAATTGGTTCCACCATGGAGTCTCCAAAACCATATGAAGTTACTCGAAATGATCCTCCTCGCAGTGTTAGTGTTGAAGGCAAAACTTGACTTCGACAAAAGTTCAAAAAATAGGGGCGTAGCCAACACCTACTCGTCCCAAGCTCCGTCCTCCGACTGGTCGTTAAGGACCAGAAACTGACCCAGAGCCCCAGCAGGGAGGTCCCACCGCTTACCCGGAAGATCTCTAAGAGCTTGCCCTCCAAAAACAAAAGCTGGGCTTGGAGCTCCTCAGAAAGCACAGAAACATCCTCTCAAGTCCCGGGAAAAAGTGCTTCTGAAGAACCCCTACGGGTCTATTTATAGTTTTTTGAGTTTGAACTACCAATAACCATACTGAGCTGACCTGAAATTACCGGAGTACCCCTGGTCGGCTCTGCCAACAGCCAAACTCTACTATTCTGAAGAGTTATATGCAGACCATCAGGGGGAAAAGGGTAAAATTACCCGGGGTAGAAGAGTAAAATCCCCCTTGGGTGTAGAAATGTAAAAATGTCCTTCTTTTCATGTGGCGAGTGGGGGAGCACCCATCGGCAAGATGGGCCTTCCTGCTCATCTCGCAGGTATCCCTTGCTATGGGACCCTCTCGCCGCTAAGAGCCTATTCGCATCTCAAAAGGGGGCGTCTCGCCCATTTCTGATACCACCCGTCTCACCTCCTGCGAGTGGACCATCTGGTCCCACTCGCCTATTAGCATCTCTCGCCAACTTTCTTTTATTCGCATCTTGAGGGCCTCTCGCGAGCCCGAGGTTGTATATAATCCCCGCTCTTTTCGAGATTATTCTAAGCTCGGAAAGAATGTCCAACCGAAGCTCATTATTAGGGCGTATTTATGGACGTATTTGTGAGGGAATCTTTTGTAAGGCCCCCCACCGGAGCCTATAAATATAGGATTCCTGCCCCGAATACAGGATCCCCCATTGCATACTCTCTTTCCTTGGCTTGAACTATTCATCATGTCTCACAGCCAGAGCTTTCGCGAGCGCCTTGCACTGCTGCGTAAGTAGATCAAGGCCAACGTAGCCGCCTTTACCTCAACTCTAGTTCACCCCCTATCCTATTTACCGCCCTCATCGTCTTGCCTGAAGAAGGTAAAAACAGGTGGCCCCTCCCCTTCTGCCGAGGAGCCATCTCGCGCTGCCCTGTAAACCGGCCCCACTCCTCTTCCCGTATCTACCAGAGAAAAAGAGGTGAGCTCTCGCTTCTTTATTACTCCTTCAACATCAGTATCTGCCCTATTTAATTTTTTGTTTCTTCAGGGAGCCCCTACTGCTTTAAAACGAACGGATTGTTCACGAGACGACACCAACGTCCACCGCGAAGATTCTGACTCGCAACCACCTTCCACTCCTCCATCTACTCCTCCCTGCGAGAGGAGGGACGACCCCTCCCAGGCCGCCGGGACTTCCCGTCCTCCTGGTGAGAAACCTTCCCTCTCTCTTCTCTGCCTTACTCGCTACTCCCACACCCTCCTATGGGAGCCTCTCTCACCCTGCCCCTCTACTCCTTGCGCAGGCGCCCAGACCGACTTGCCTGCTAAGGAGCACCCTGGGCGACTTGTCGTCTCGCCTCCCCCTCCTATTGATGGGATTGAAGACTACCTAGGAGACCCTTCGAACCCGACGGAGATGAAGCATAAGACGGCCGAGTTGTTCCAGAAGCACGTGTGCATCATCCATTCGCTGGCACAGGACAAGCAGGCGGCGGATAGGCACATCAAATGGTTGGAGAATGAGTGTGCTCGCTTATCTTCCGAAGTTGATGCCAAGTTAGATGTCGATGGAACCAACCCGGATGCCATCATCAGTTAGGTCGATATGCAGCTTCATCTCACTCACCGTGGGCTTGAGTCCGTTCGCACTTTCCACTCGCGTAGTAGCCCTCCCTGCGCGGGAGCTCGCGGTGGCCGCTGGCAATGACACCCGTACTGAAGGCCGTCCGTCTTGCCCTTCTTCTTAATTTTGTATTTGAGTGCTATAATAATAATTAATGCATTGTGGTGCTGTCTCGCCATTAATGTCAATATTTATTGTTGCTGCTTTAATTTCTTCATTTTCATTAATTTCTTTTAATCAATGTCCTGTGATTGTGACGGTCCACACAAATCGAGGCTCAAGAGAGAGAGAACCTTCGACCGACTCTTCCCCTTCCCTTGTACATTATTCGCGCCTCTCACTCTTGTCGTGTCCAAGCTCTTGCTCCCATGTTTATTCCGTCTCGCATATCCTTCTCGCTCTTTTATTCCTCGGCCATCTCGCTGATCCTTCTCACTCTTACTCCTTCCTTTCTCTCACCATCTCGCCTATATTCGTCTCGCGAAGAATGGGTAAGAAGAGAGTTTAGGAGGGCGAGGGATGCAGCCGCTGCGGGAAGCGGTTCACTGACCACGACTTCCCGCCCGGCAGGCTCTCTAAAGAGGACTACCGCAGATTCGTCCACGAGTACCTGGGGAAGGGGCTCGAATCGCGGCCCCCAAGGTTGGCGAATCAATCAACACGTATTATCTGGGAGAGCTCGTCTTCCCCGTCTTGCCCTTTGAGGCGGGGTTAAGGTTTCCTTTATGGCCGGAGGTAAAGCAGGTTTTCAAGTACTTTGTCGTTGTCCCGGCGCAGTTCAACACGAACGCCAATTCGGTGTTGATCGACTTCACCTGCTACATGCGTCGGCAGTGCATTGAGTTCAGCTTGACGGTCATCCGCAAGCTCTTCATCTACTACGCCAATGTTGATGGCATCTCGTATTTCACCGGGCAAGGGCTCAAGGTGTGCGAGACGCCCAACAAAAATCATCATTGGCTCACAAGGTTTGTCATCATCCGTGGCGACCGTGGTGACTTTGGGGGCGTCCCGCTCGTGCCTGTGTCCCCCCCCCCCCCGAGAGTTTCTACGCGAACCCGTAGGTCAGCGACACGGATAAGTTGTTGTTTGATTTCATCGTCGGCAAGAATTTTGAAGTCAACTACTTGCGGTGAGACCTCGAGTCGCTGCCACCAGTGCTCCCTGGTGAAGGTATTCTCACTCTCCCATCTCGAACTTTGTTATTTCCCGTCTCACCATCTTATCCCCTTCTTATTTGTTTTTAGGGGAGCGGGTCGCACCAGTCCACCCTCATTACAAGAGCAACATACATCCTTCCTAGGGCCTTGGTCTCGCCAGCGTGGCAGCTGAGGCGGCAAGAGAGTCCTTGGCTCCTGCCCCTCTCAAGAGTCCTACAGGCGACACGTCTCCTTCTCGCTCCAGCCCTCCAAAGAAGATGAAAAAAGTTATGGTTGTTTCTAAGGGGAAAAAGAAGATGACCCTGAAGTAGAAGAAGGAGATATCGGGGTCCTTGAGCCCCATCTCTGTGGAGGGGTCCTAGTCGCCCCGCTCACCTCCTCATCAGGCCATCACACCTCCCCGCGAGACAGCTCTTCCCAACCAGTCTGCTGGCACATCCAATCAACAGACTGCCACTACATCTCGTGTAGGCGCTTCCTCCAGCCGTCCTGCCCCCTCTTCCCATATGAACTTCAACTTGGGGCCCGTGGTCTCAGATGCCGCTGGAGACCCTGTTCTATTGTGAGGTCAGGACGCCAACCATGTATCCATCTCCACCCTCCTTCCCCCTTGGAAGGAGCAGGAGCTCCCCACCAGCCATGCCTTTGACGTGGGGTACGGACTTTATGATGGTCTCGATGCAGTCTCTCCTGAGAGCGAGCCTACGCGGGATCTCGTCATGAACACCTCCCACGCCCAAATGTGTGGTTTGGAGTTCTCGCATCGCTCCTCGCACCGCCTTATATACATCAACAAAAATGGAAGGATAGAGAGACAAGCCTGGCGGTGGAGCGAGAGAAATCAGAAGACCTTGCAAAAAGGTTGTCTGTTGCCGAGACCCTCCTCGCGAAAGCCCAAGGCGGCATAGTAAGCCCTAGCCTTACTCTTGTATTTTCATTCTTCAATACACTGAAAGTCCACCTAGTGTCAGCTATGTGCACCTATGGGGGGGGGGAATAGGTGACGTGTGGTTCTTTTGCGGAATTTACGGATGTACCTGCACAATAAATACAACAAGCACAGCACACAGAATACACAACAAATTTATAGTGGTTCCCCGACTTGGGTACATCCACTTTCCCCCTTCGACCTATCTCCCCAACAAGGGATGACTCGGTCACTTCTCCAACGGGATTGAAATCCAATCCCTTCACTAACGGAAGGAGCCCTTCCACACGTGAGAGTCAACACTCCCACAAAACGGGTTGCACTCAACCCTTACAACACGGAACAAAAGTTCCCTTACAACGAAATTAAATGTAGAGTGTACACGTGATACAAACTTCTTTTGGAGACTACGGTGTTCCTCTTTGTTCGACGACGTGTTCTTGAAGTCGATGAAGAGTCTACGACCTTGGTCTCACTTGGAGAGGATCTCCCCGGAACCGGCGGCGGCACACGAGCGGCGGCTAGCTTCGGGATCGGCGGCTACGATGAAGAGCGGCTGCTGAACATGGAGATCCAAACTTCGTAGCAAAGCAAACTAGGTCTGCCAACGGTCACTCTAGGATCGGTCGTCTCGATCGATTCGGACGGGGGAGTTTTTCCCGGTCAACAAATCGAGAGACAAGAGATCTCTGGATAGACACGTGAGACTCAAGCTTTGCTAAGCTTCTGTCGCCGGAGATCACGAAGAAGAACGATCAGCGGCGGCGACGTACTTGCCCGAGCGCGACGGCGGCGGAGGAGAGGAGTCGCGGATCTAGGGTTTGGTTGCGGCTCGGTTTTTTTTTTTTCTCCGTTTCTTTACTGTTCAAAATACCCATGTATTTATACCCTGTAGATACAACAAATTTGACCGTTGTGGGACCCACAAAAGAAATCCCCAAATTCCGGTTCAAATTAGTCCAGAAGCAGAATCCGGTCCAGCAGCAACCTGAGAAAACGCCAAGTGAAAATCGGCGAGAATCGCAGACGATTCTCGACGAATCGGCGAGAGTCACCAAGTGATTCTCGACGATTCGTCGAGAATCGTTTGTGATTCTCGTCGAATCACTTATTGATTCTCAACGAATTTTACTTTGTGTTCATGGGCTGCTTGGCCACTGGTTCGGCGGGAATTACAAGTGATTCTCGCCGAATCTTACTTGGCACCATTTTGAGATGGCCAGAAGGAGTCGGCGAGAATCACTGATGATTCTCGTCGATTCGGCGAGAATCACTAGTGATTCTCGTCGAATTTGCCTTGGACGAATTTTCGTCTTCCACCTAGGAGCTGCTCCTTGATCCTCCATGCTCCTTGTCTCTTCTTGCATATGAACGGCCCTGTACTTGAAAGTAAGTGCACTCCAATAGAGAGAGTACACATAGGCCAACACACTGATCTGCTCAACGAGGGATTACGTCGTGCAGACCCGTGTATATTGACCTACTGCACCCTGACATTGGTGTGCACTTAGTGTGGAGGAACTGCAAGTACAACTTAAGATGTTTCGTCAAATACATTGTGAATTCATCTTAGCTTGACAGGTGGCTTCCTCAAATCTAGGTAATCGTGGATACAATACCCAACAATCTCCCCCTATTTGACGAAGCCAAAACCCTACTAGCTAAGATGAATAACACCTATCAAATAATAACATAGCATTCAAAAATTAAACATGCAACACAAGAGAATATATGCAATCAGAACAGGACTTGAGTCATTCACACATTCAAATATATATATACCAAGAGAAATATATTCACATATAATCCAGAATCGTTCATACGACAGTAATAATCATTAAATGTTCTTAAGACACAGTGACCAGCTATAAAATGATGACTATTTGTCCTTAGCTACGTCACCCTTAAGAGTTTGAGCCAAGTACTTTTTGCTTTGCCTTTCCATGTATTCCTTGGGCTTCGGGTAGTACCTAGGAGGAGCAACTTTGTCTGGATCCTTGTTGTTTCTGAAAAAGATGTTGCGTTTCGCTTCAAATGCTTTTGTGCGTTTCCCATTCATACTGGCTATATGCTTCATTTCGATTGATCTCTCCTCTTTCTTGCAGCCGGAAGGTGTCTAAGATGATGTTCCTTGAAACTGGACTCCACCTTTCGTTTCGTACATCCTCCTCACTCATTCTGATTCGCTTTGCAGCTGGAGTCTCCTTGGAGGTCCCTTCCTGAACTTTTCTCTTTCCCCTGGCTTTTGCTAAGGCCTCTTGGTCAAACATGCTCCTCAATTTAGCTTTGGAGAGAGCCCTAGCATCAGCTTCATGTGTGGGAATATCTGCAGCAAGCACTTGCACTAACATCCTCAGCAACACTTACTTCCTCAGCAGCCTTAGATGTCTCAGGGACATGAATACCGGCAGGGTTGTCAGGCAGGAACGACGCCTAACGTACCTAGCGCCTGTTGAGCATCCACCAGCAGCTCTCATAGACATATTTGCTTGATTGTGCGAAGTTTGTGTCCATGCTTTCTTGAAGCTCGGCCAACTTAGCGATATACTCTTTCTCCCCTTTTTGGCTTCGTCAGCTATGCAGTTGGCATATGAGTGCAGGGAGTCATCAATATGCTTCGTTGTCTTGGTGAATTCATTGACCAAGGTCTGCTGATTTGCGTTTAGAGTGACCATATTACCATCAAACTTCTGAATGTTGTTGGCGACAACATGAGCGTTCTGATTGACGACGGCAAGAGTATCTGTATTCTTTTTCAAACCGGCCATTAGGAGTGTGACAGCTGTGCCAGCCGCGGTATACTTTTTGTCAAATTTCTTCTCCATCACATCCAGTTTATGGTTGATCTCTACAATATTTTTAAGCATGAGATCTTCAGAAGTCTTAATCTTTTTCAGCAGTGTTTTCTGAGCTGTATCAAAAGAGGTTGTAAGCTCGTTCACTATTCCTTGAATGACATTGATAGTGTGAGTGGCCAGCTCATCGCGTAACGGTATGGTCGGGGGCACTTGTGGACCTTGCATTTCAGCAGACGTGTCGGTAGAGCTGGATACAATCACAGGCTCCAAAGGAGGAATGTGGGCGGCCTCTGTAGATTTATTTAACTCCCCCTCCACTGGTGCAGACTTATCAGAAGGAGGTTCAACAGTATCTGGAGTTTCAAGTACTTCATGTCCCTCATTTTCATCGTCCTCTCCATCCTCATTCAAGAATTCATCTATGTCAGCAGCTTCTTCCAATTCCCGATCATCAGTTTCCAGTGCTGCAGCTTCGGTTCCTTGACTATTTCTGTTCAGGATCTCCTCATCCTCCAGCTCAGGTTCACTTACTTCAGGAATTTCGGCTACCGCATCCTTGGCCACCTGGGCGATTTCAGATATTATATCCATATGAGTGGGTTGAGTCTCCCCCTCGATTCCTGCAGTCACAGTATCAGGAATTTCACCGGGGGAGACTGCTGGAAATACTTCCTCGTGCTCTTCCACAGCAGGCTGCCCGATGCGCCGCTCCCATCGATCAAACACACTTGCATCCATCCTTTTCAAGTAGTGGAGAGGGACGCCTTTGCTCATGTCGAACTTGTCTCCGTTGAGCTGGTTGAGATATAGACTTATGATGCGGCCGAAACTCGGAGTGCCTAGAGTGTCCTTGATCTTTTGGAACAGCAACTCTCCCCAGTTGAACCTCTTGCGGCAGACCACAGCGATGAGGATTTTGAACATATCTCCGGAGATATGATCATGGGAGCCCGGCTTGCAGATGAGCACTTTTCCAATAACGTCAGATAGGAGCTTCCCTTCTTCATTCATCTCTTTTCTTTTTACTGATCGAGTGCCTCTTGGAAGACCGCAGAACAAGAGAGTTCTGGCTTTGTCCTCGTCCTCTAGATAGTCCCCCTGCTCCGAACTTGAAAGCTGCAGGTAGCGAGTTAGCTTATCGGCAGACATCTTAACTTTTGTCCCAGCCACCTTGCTCTTGATGATGGAGTCTCTATCTCGGAGTCTTGTGGTAGAGAAGAACTCCAGCACCTCTTTATCCAGAACTTTGCAAGGGTGCTCCAATATGAAGGTTAGCCCAGCCTCTTCTAGCATTAGAATGATATTCCGGAACTCGTCCGAGGCATGAGAAAATCCAGTGCGAACCAGCTCGCAGTCAGAAATCAAGCCTGCAGTCGTCCTTGGAGCCATTGAAGATCTAGAGAGAAGTCCTACTCTAAGCATTAATGAACATTCAAAAAGAAAGCATCACTAGTGAGCGCGTCCAAGTGCGGGTGAGGAGGAGGTTACCTACGGGCTTACACGGAAGTGGGTTGATGAGCTTCGGGAAGATCTTCGGTGGATGGAAGAGTATCCTGTGGGGTTCGGCCTTGCTAGAACCTTGCGGTCACAGGGACACTTCGCTAGAACCTTGTGGGGTTCGGCCTTGCTGGAATCGCATGGGAAGAAGATGGAAACACAGCAGCGATTCGCTCACTTCGACGAGAGCGTCGGAGGGCTGCGGGTTTCGGCGAATCCGCGGAAGAACACTTTCGTGAAGAAGGAGAGGGTCATCGGGAGTTCTCTTGCGCGAGTCGTGAAGAAGGCGAACAGGCGGAGTGACTCTTTCGGCGGGATTTATCTAAGTCGTCGGGATTCGGGGAGAATGCCAAGGGTCGGTGAGCTCCTTCGGCGGGATTCCGAGTATATAAAGTGATATTGATATTTTTCTTTACCACATTGGGAAGCATTGCAACATTTTCAAATTCTTCGGATGTCAAGTTAATGTAAGATTAATAAATAAATGTTTATTGTAAGGACAATCTATTTGGATTTGAGCGAGACTTCTCCAGACGCTTCTTGATGTCAATTGTGATTTGTCGAAATTTACAATGGCATATCTTTGTTAACCTTTTATGGATGTGTAAAGGTTTGCATGCCTCGAGTTAATCACTCCATAAAGGTGCACACATACGTGATAATCATGAGTATATGTATACACAAGGATAGAAATATATATATTTATTTTGAATGAGGATGCATCATGACACAAGTCCTTGAACTGATCAAAATTACCTGGGATTTTGAGAGTTATCGTTTTAGTTCCACAGGTAGAACACATTAGAGGCTCAAGTTGAATATGCTCAAACAGGTAGCACATCCGTTATTGCAGACGCTTGTTCCACGTTCGCCTTGAGCCACCTACTGTCCAGTCCCCTTCGTATTCACGGGGACCTGGACTGCCCTGCAAGACAGAATTACTTTACCTTAGGAACCCAAATCATATTGGGTCCTAGGTTTCTATTAGCATATGCACGCAACTGCCTTCCTTCCGAAAACCTGTCTGGAAGACTACCTCTGTCCCTAGAATGTGGATAAGCCCTTATTGTGGGCACAGAGGGGCTGTGCCAACAGTCAATGGCAAAGTGCCCCACTTTGCCGCAGCACCAACAAGGGTGAATGTTGTATCGCCATTTTCGACCTGATCTAGTGACTGACGTAGTCACGGTCCTAGGTCTAAACGGGATAGGGCATGTTCTTGTCACACAAATTCCTCTTCCATCGTGACACGAGGAAGGGTGGAACGAATGCATGATGTGAGCGTTATGAGGACGAGAAGGTGGTGCCATTCTTTCAGGCATCTCCCTTGCTGAGGCCCCATGAAGCCTGACATCATGACTTCTATCCTCCTTATCCCGTGTCCTCGAATGGTGAGAAGTCTCCTGTGAACTAGGACATGCAGATCCACACTTTGTTGTGGCAGTGGTCGTGAATATAAAGGGCTCAGAATGAGCCTTAGGTATTTCCTCATGGGTGGCCATGACGCCTCTTGCACTATGGACGTTTCCACATGGGGACAAATCACCCTTGCAGTGACCACGATTATTCCTGTGGTCATACCTGAAGGCATGATGAGTTGCCTTCCCGCTTGGAGTGGGAGGTCGGAACACTGTTTCCCCATTTCTCCATCCCTGAATAATCCGGGAGATCCACCTGGTTTCTTGTTTTCTCTTTATAGCATCAACTTTGGAAAAGTTAGATACTATACGTTTCTCATTATCTAGACTATTCTCTAGAGCTGAGATCTTAGAGTCCTTGACCTTGTTGGACGCCAATTGGAGAACCAACAAGATCTTCAGTCGAGCAATCTCTCGAGCTTGCTCCTCAGCAAGTAGATTGCTTTCCTGAAGGGCTCTCTTCAGGGAATCAGTATTTTCTGGAGGAGAGCAGTTTCTGTCTTCAGAAAAGTCAAAAGATATGGGGCAGGATGAAGATGATACCTGCTCATCTGAGTTATTGTCATTAGAATCAATGACCAATGTTTCGTCCTCGTCGGAGCTGCTTTCCTCACTATCTTCTTCAGCCTCTGACACGGATACTGGAGCTCTGATGCAATCCGAAGGATCCTTGCATTCATCTTCAGAAGTGAGGACCCCCACATACGCTTCATCCTCTGATTGGCAGCATATTTCAGCTTTCTCTGACCCCCCCATCAGCTCTGAGATCATCATCCACAGAGATTTAGCCGTTTTACATTTTTCCAATCTAGAGCGAGAGGCTCCAGACCAGACATCCATGATAATTTGTCGAATCCTCTGGTCCAGCTGAAAAAGTGAGAGTTCCATTTCTGACATCTCAGCAATGCACATGGGCACTAATCCCAGAGTCGGAGGTCTTCATGGGAATAAACGGACCCTCTTCCAGGATGAAGGATGCTCGAGGATCGATAGCATCAAGGTGACATGACACTCTCATTCGCCAGATGGGATAATAATCCTTTGTGCAGGCGGGGAGTTTGAGTGGCAGCATCTCATACTCTAGATCCATGCTTCTGACACTGGTGGCAGGATTCTACTCAAGGTGTTAACCTTATTGATGAGTAACCTGGCTTTGATACCACTTGAAAGTCCACCTAGTGTCAGCTATGTGCACCTATGGGGGGGGGGGGAATAGGTGACGTGTGGTTCTTTTGCGGAATTTACGGATGTACCTGCACAATAAAAACAACAAGCACATCACACAGAATACACAACAAATTTATAGTGGTTCCCCGACTTGGGTACATCCACTTTCCCCCTTCGACCTATCTCCCCAACAAGGGACGACTCGGTCACTTCTCCAACGGGATTGAAATTCAATCCCTTCACTAACGGAAGGAGCCCTTCCACACGTGAGAGTCAACACTCCCACAAAACGGGTTGCACCCAACCCTTACAACACGGAACAAACGTTCCCTTACAACGAAATTAAATGTAGAGTGTACACGTGATACAAACTTCTTTTGGAGACTACGGTGTTCCTCTTTGTTCGACGACGTGTTCTTGAAGTCGATGAAGAGTCTACGACCTTGGTCTCACTTGGAGAGGATCTCCCCGGAACCGGCGGCGGCACACGAGCGGCGGCTAGCTTCGGGATCGGCGGCTACGATGAAGAGCGGCTGCTGAATATGGAGATCCAAACTTCGTAGCAAAGCAAACTAGGTCTGCCAACGGTCACTCTAGGATCGGTCGTCTCGATCGATTCGGATGGGGGAGTTTTTCCCGGTCAACAAATCGAGAGACAAGAGATCTCTGGATAGACACGTGAGACTCAAGCTTTGCTAAGCTTCTGTCGCCGGAGATCACGAAGAAGAACGATCAGCAGCGGCGACGTACTTGCCCGAGCGCGACGGCGGCGGAGGAGAGGAGTCGCAGATCTAGGGTTTGGTTGCGGCTCGGTTTTTTTTTTTTCTCCGTTTCTTTACTGTTCAAAATACCCATGTATTTATACCCTGTAGATACAACAAATTTGACCGTTGTGGGACCCACAAAAGAAATCCCCAAATTCCGGTTCAAATTAGTCCAGAAGCAGAATCCGGTCCAGCAGCAACCTGAGAAAACGCCAAGTGAAAATCGGCGAGAATCGCAGACGATTCTCGACGAATCGGCGAGAATCACCAAGTGATTCTCGACGATTCGTCGAGAATCGTTTGTGATTCTCGTCGAATCACTTATTGATTCTCAACGAATTTTACTTTGTGTTCATGGGCTGCTTGGCCACTGGTTCGGCGGGAATTACAAGTGATTCTCGCCGAATCTTACTTGGCACCATTTTGAGATGGCCAGAAGGAGTCGGCGAGAATCACTTGGTGATTCTCGTCGAATTTGCCTTGGACGAATTTTCGTCTTCCACCTAGGAGCTGCTCCTTGATCCTCCATGCTCCTTGTCTCTTCTTGCATATGAACGGCCCTGTACTTGAAAGTAAGTGCACTCCAATAGAGAGTGTACACATAGGCCAACACACTGATCTGCTCAACGAGGGATTACGTCGTGCAGACACGTGTATATTGACCTACTGCACCCTGACATTGGTGTGCACTTAGTGTGGAGGAACTGCAAGTACAACTTAAGATGTTTCGTCAAATACATTGTGAATTCATCTTAGCTTGACAGGTGGCTTCCTCAAATCTAGGTAATCGTGGATACAATACCCAACATACACTTTACTAATGACTGGGCGTCTCGCAAGATGCTGAGACGGCGGAGCATTTGCATTCGCGCGTGGCGGCCCTGGAGGAGGAGGTCAAGGATTTAAAAGCCCAGAACGCTCGCCTTCAGGACAACGCTGCTTCATCGTCTCGCCACCAACCCTTCCAGGCATCTCCGCAATATTCTTTTGACGAAGTCGAGGAACAATGCCGAGACACCAGAATACGGGCAGCGTAGCTGGTTCTCAAAATGATGAAGAACCTGGGGGTCATGAAGGATGGCTCTGAGACGGTGACCGTCCGCGACCTTGTCCCCCTGCTCTATGGCGAGGAGAGCGAGGATTCTTCTTCCGGCAAGGAGGAATGACATGCCTTCTTCAAGATCAAGAATCCCTCTCTCCTTCTCTTTTGTGCTACTGTAAAACAAACTGAAAGTGAGGGTTAGGTCTACAATACTCTAGAGGAGGGCTGAATAGAGTATATTTAAAATTTGTTAGGTCCCTATAGTAGGGCTGTTACAGCTTTTGCTGTAAACTGAAAGGGTGCAGCAATTAGAAAACAAAGAATAGAAAACAATAAACTTAATCACAGCCACACAGCAGGAACAAAAAGAAAAAGATAGGTAACCAGACGACACATGAAATTTATAGTGGTTCCCCAAATCTGGGTAGTCCACTCTTATACCACGCTTGGTAGGAATTCACTCAAGTTTTTGATCAGGTGCCTGACACCAATGGGTTTTGATCAGGTCCCCAAAAACCAACTCAAGTCTTTTAGTTAGGAGACTTGCAACCAGGAATCACTTTTGAAGGGAGATGACAACCATTTATACAGGAGGGGGTGAGAGAGTGATTTTGTCTTCTCTTTCTCAATAAACTGAGAAGACTTGTGGATTCAATGATGTTAGTAAATGCTCCCCATAAAATGTAGAATGGTTCAGGTTTGCAGGAAGCTTTGCTGCAGGGTGATAGGCCTTCACAGTGATGATGTCTCCATCAAGCTTTTATACTGATATTGATTAGTTGTCTCTTGAAAGCTTGGAGCCGATGAATAACTCTGATGATGATTATCTGAATGATGCTGCAGAGTCCTTCTTTTTCTCTAGAAAGCTTTTTCTGTCATTCTATTCACTGTATTCTTTCTGACTGAGTATGTTCTGCTTCACACTCTAATTCACGATAGTCTATTCTTCTATATCTTTTCAAAAATTTGAATCCTCTGTAATTAATGCTGACGACCTGAGAATAATCGGCATTAATGTATTTCCCCAACTGTCTTGTGGAAAATCAGCAAGTAATATTCCTGAGGAAGACTGTAATTAATGCTCCCCCTAACGGATATATTTAGAGAATGTTTGAGCATTAATCTGTCAGGAATTATTGCATTTGAGTGAGGATTGAATGCCGAAAATGGCTAAGTCTGGAATCGTCAAACAGTTGGCAAAATTCGTCGAACTGAATTACCAATTCATCGAGCTGAGATATTGAATTCGTCGACCAGAAAACTTCATGTTCGTCGAACTGAGTTCCAAGATCGTCGAGCTGATAACAGAGCTACATGCTTCAGAGCCTTTGCCTTTTCTGTCTGAAGTTCGTCGAGCTGAGTTTGTAACTTCGTCGACTGGAGTTCAGCAAGAATTCTGTACTTAGTCAAGTGTTTTGTGTTGATTGATATTCTGTGTGTCGACAAGAATCTTCTGGTGTCGACACAGGTGGATGTCGACTGATTAGTCTTGGTGTCGACACAAGTCTTCTGGTGTCGACATACGTTTTCTGGTGTTGACATAAGTTGGTGTCGACACATGCCCTAAGCGTCGACACAAATCTTCTGGTTCTAGAATTCGTCGAGTAGAGTACTGAGTTCGTCGACCTGAGAAGTTGACTTTGTCGACCTAATAAGTTGTGTACTTGAGATCCAAGTTCGTCGAGCTCAGAACCTTGTTTGTCGACCAAAGTCTAAAACTGGACTTAGAATAATCTAAAGTTATCCTGACTTTAGTTTGTCAAAGTATCCCAACTTTCGTCGAACAGAGAATGAAGATCGTCAAGCTCAGCTCAGAGAAAATTCTAAAGTTTGTCGATCTAAGAACGTCTTTCATTGACCTGAGTTCGACGAACATCGAACTCATTTTTACTTGGTCTTGAAATCTTCTAAATCTTAAGTCTCTGGCAGTCTTGTTGATAGTTGTTCCATCTGATGTTGACTCTAAGGACTTGGCCTAGACTCTAGGACACAGCTTTGGCCCTGCCTATACATGTTAGGTCATATCCTAAGTTAGTGAACCTAGCCCAAATCAACTAGAGATCCAACAATCTCCCCCTATTTGGGTGAGGTCACCAATAGACTCAAAACAAACATATACAAAGCAAGAAAAAGATATATCTGGCAGAGAATTACTAACACATGAAGTAGATATATATGTACATAAGCTTTGTTTAAACAGGTAACACAGTTTGAAAGCAAATGCAGAAATAAAAACAAAGATATTAAAACAAAGTAAGGATTACTTCTTCTGCTTCTTCTCTATGGACTTGTCTTCTTTAGTCTTTTCACTTGGCTTTGTAAAGATAATTTCTCTATTTGGATTCAAAGCTTGTGCCTGTGTCATTTTCATGTCAGCTACCCCAATAATCTTCAGGGATGTAGCTCTGGGGACAACTGCTTTAGGATGTATCTTCATGTAATCATCAACATTGAATAGTTTATTTACTTTATCAAATATTTTGAGTTCTTCCTTCCTGTATTTGGACATAGTGGAGTATCCTGATATGTCTTTCCCTTCAGCTTTTGCTTTATTTATCAAATATAGACCAACAAGTTCCTGGAACCTGGCCATTTTAGCAATGTTTGCTGTTTCAGGATCCTCAAAAGGAATAGGAGATGAATCTGGCCTGTTGGGACTATCAGCTTTCTGTTCTGCAGAGAAACTTTGTTGTTGCTGCTGATGTTGTTGATGTTGTTGTTGTTGATTTCCTGAAGAGTGATGTCTTTGCTGACTGCTTCCAGAAGATCTCCCTTGATGTCTCTGATAAGTTTGCATAGGGGCAGATTTCTGAGAGCTAGAGCCAGTGGCACCAGCTGATGGAGGAGGTGGAGGAGGTGGATCTCTTCTGTACTTATGAACTGGTGGAGGAGAGTATTTTCAACTTCTTTTCTTCTCCTTTTGCTGATTTTTAGACAGCCACATCCATGCTGGCATTCCTTTGTAAGGAGTAATATTTTGGAGAATGTAGAATGGAGTATCATTCTTTGGGTTTGGCTTAGCAGCAGGAGGAGGAGGGGCTTTCCTTTTCTTTGACAACATTTTCTTCTTCTTCTGAGCAGCTTCTTCATCTGAATCTTCGTCATCATCATCATCATCTGAATCACTGGCAGAACCCTGAGGGTTATCATATAGAGCATCCAATGCTTTCAAGGGTTTATCATAAGCAGTAGTCTTTGTTGTAGCAGGAGCAGAGATTTCAAAGGCTGGAATTTCAGCAGGAGTTGAAGAAGAGATTGTATAAGAATCAGAAGTAACTGGGACAGAGCTTTCAGCTGTTGCCTTATCCTTATTTTCTTATTCAATGTCAGCCAAGATCAACTCATCGAGATCTGGCATAGGCGAGTCATCCATCAAAAAGATTTGTGCTGAGGTAGCTTCTGGAGGGGATGGAATGACTGCTACGGTTGGTGCAGAAACTGGAATTACAAAACTATCACATAGTTGCTTAGCAACTGCTGGACTGACAGGAGAAGTGTAAGGTACAATAGCCAAATGTGCTTAGTGAATGTTGCTGGAAGAGGATGCATATATACAGTATCAAAAGTTTGCAGCAATTCTTCTAGGTTAACCGTGGGATTTAGGATAAAATCACCAACAGTTGTGAATCCTTCAGAATCTGACTCATCAAAATCCATGTCAGTATCAATGAATTCAATTAAATCTTTATCTATACAATCTATGTATGCTGCTGTGGGGACTGGAGTATCTGCTGGTGCTAGAGCTGAAGTATCTGAAGCTGTAGCTGCTGCTTCATCATCAGGCATCTCCCCCTGCCTGGTTTCAGTGGGAACTAAGGCCAGGCCCCTAACTGAGGAGGGGGAAGCAGTGAGAGCAGAGATTTGGGCAGATAAAGAGGTAATGGTAGTAGCAAGAGGTGTAATGGCCTCTGCTATAAGTGGTAAAAAGGAGTGAGGATGGTGATGATATAGGAGATGGTAGAGGGGTCCAATGAGACAGTGGTGGATGGTGTTGCAGCTGGTGTGGAAGAGGTGGCAACTAGTGAGGGAACAGAGGGTGGAACATCAGGTATGTGAAGAGTAGATGGTGATGAGGATGGAGGGGTGGCATCTTGCATCATGGTGTCTGATGGTAGGATGTAAGATGGTATGGAAGATAGATGTGGGGGAAGTGGAGACTGTGGTGGTGTAGAAATGTAGGTGCCATGAGGGGATTCAGGGGGTGTGGGTGGTTGATTTTCCTGAAGGGAGGAAGATGGAATGTCAGTGATGGTGATTGGGAAAGTGGGAGTGACTGGGGATTTTGTGGTTATTGAAAGAGGGGCTGGAAGAGAAGATATGGAAGGAATGTTCTCTTCAGCAGGGTGGGGAGTGGCTTTGATAGCCCTTATGCCTTCAGAAGCTTTGATGGAAGAGGTGGAAGCCTGAGTGGGATTAGTGATGGTCCTCTCCCATCTGCCAAATAAGGCACAGGTTAGCCTTTTACTGGCATTAATAAAAATTGTCTGGGAGACCAGTGAATCTGCAGCCTTTTCCTGGAGGAAGATTCATAGAATTCTTCCAAAGTAGACTTCCTTCTTTGAGTTCTTCTTCTTTATCAAATCAAACAGAAGCTGTGCCCAGTTGATTGGCTTCTTGTTGATGATTGCACAAATCATAAGAAATTGATGTTTGGTTATATAGCCGTGTGCAGTGTGTTTTCCAAGTATTACTTTACCAACCAAGTCTGCTAAGAATTTATAGGGAGCAGACAGGTGTTTCTTCAACAGTTTATGGGGATTGTCTCCAGCATATTCCATGAGGTTCAACATCATATCAGATTCCTCTGTTTCAATTTCGAGGTCCTCTACTCCATTTCTCAAGCCAAAAATCTCAGTTAAGATTGCGGGGGTTAAAGAAACCGAGTTACCCGCGATAGTGCCCGTCATGATGTTCTCTTCTGTTGACGACAGTGTGTATACCCATTCCCTGATTTCCATACTGTGTAGTTTGATCCTTTTCGTCATCAGGGTTTTGAGTTCTTGTTCTTCAAGAAATTCCAGGATATAGAGAAAGATTGGATCGGAATGTTGAAAGGAATCGAAATCCACGTCGAATCCTGTATCAAACTTCATTTCGGTGAGAGTGCTTGCCAGGGTCGCCATTGAAATCACCTATAAGGGAAACACGAAAAACGGCGATCAAATGCAAAGGAACAGAAAGCGCGGGATGGAGGTCGAAGAAAACCTAGATATAAGGTTTTCAGAATATGAATCGACAAACTCCGTTCCACGAAAATAAAATTAATTCTTCGAGCTGAGGTCGACGAAATAGTTTAAAGTTAAATAATTCGTCGAGCTCATCAAAAGAATTGAAAACGGTTCGTCGAACTTAGGTCGACGAATATCTTCAGAGGCAACGTTCGTCGACGCCTGGTCGACGAAAATTGTTTCACTCACAGAGAATTCGTCGAGCTCCGTTCGACGAATATCTCTCAAACTTTCCCGGGTTCGACGAACTCTGAAAAATTCGTCGAACGCAGACAAAACTTAAACTAAGTCTTCTCCATTGATCATTCCCAGCTAATTTAGAAAGAAAGCATGATTTTTCTCATCCAGAGGTTTGGTGAATATATCAGCTTTTTGTAATTCAGTGTAGATATAGAAAAGCTTAATTTTATTTTTGTCTACACACTCCCTAATGAAATGATGTCTTATGTTAATATGTTTTGTCCTACTATGGTGAACTGGATTTTGTGCTATGGCTATAGCACTAGTATTATCACAGAATAGGGTTGAATTATTTAAGTTAAACCCATAATATAGAAGCTGATTCTGTATCCAGAGCATCTGTGAACAACAGCTGCCTGCTGCAATATATTCTGCTTCAACAGTTGAAGTGGACACTGATGTTTGCTTTTTACAGAACCATGATACTAATCTCATACCCAGGAACTGACATGTTCCTGAAGTACTTTTTATATCTACCCTGCATCTAGCAAAATCAGCATCAGAGTATCCAGTTAACTCAAATTTTGATTCTGCAGGATACCATAGGCCTAGATTAGGACAACTCTTTATATATCTTAAAATCCTTTTTAAGAAAATTAGATGTGATTCTTTAGGGTTCACTTGGAACCTAGCACAAAGGCATGTAGCAAACATAATATCTGGCCTACTTGCTGTGAGGTATAATAGGGACCCAACAATGCTCCTTTAAAGTTTCTGATCTACAGGATTTCCCGGTATATCAGAGTCCACAACAACATTGGTGTCCATGGGAGTTTTCTTAGCTGAGGCATCAGCCATCCCAAACTTCTTTAGAAGTTCTTTAGCATATTTTGCTTGAGAGATGAAGATGCCATCAGGAAGCTGTTTCACTTGGAGACCAAGGAAATATGAAAGCTCTCCCATGCTACTCATTTTAAATTTAGAATGCATGAGTTCAGAAAACCTCTTGCACAATTTTGAATCTGTAGAGCCAAATATAATGTCATCTACATAGATTTGTACTAACAAAATTTGGTCCTTATAATGTCTAGTGAAAAGGATTTTATCTACAGTTCCTCTTGTAAATTTATGCTCTAATAGGAAACTTGCTAAGGTCTCATACCAAGCTCTTGGAGCTTGCTTTAGACCATAAAGAGCCTTATTTAATTTAAAAACATAAGGGGGATAAGTTGGAGAGACAAAACCTGGAGGTTGTTCTACATAAACCTCTTCTTGTAATACTCCATTTAAGAAGGCACTTTTCACATCCATTTGAAAGACTTTGAACCTTTTGAATGCTGCATAGGCAAGGAAGATCCTTATAGCTTCCAACCTTGCAACAGGTGTAAAGGTCTGATCATAGTCAATTCCTTCCTCTTGCCTATATCCTTGAGCAACAAGCCTAGCCTTGTTCCTCACAATGACTCCCTGGGCATCAAGCTTATTCCTGAAAACCCATTTGGTTCCAATAACTGGGTAGTTTTGTGGTCTTGGAACCAAATCCCAAACTCCACATCTCTCAAATTAGTTTAGTTCCTCTTACATTGTAAGGATCCAGTGGGGATCTTGCTCAGCATCATGAATGGTTAGAGGTTCAACCTGAGAGAGAAAACAGGCATGCATCAAGTCTTGGTTGAGTTGATGCCTTGTCTGTACACCTGCTGATATGTATCCAATTACTTGAGATCTGGGGTGATCCCTAAGTGTGACAAAGTCAGTGGGTGGAGTTGGTTGAGCAACAGCATTTTGGATAAATTCCTCTTGTGGTATTATGTTTGCTATTGGTTGAGAATCATGTTCTTCAGCTTCATCTTCTTCACTATCTTCAATAGCTTGTGGTGAGGGATGAGTGGGAACCTCTTGAGTGAGATTCAGTCCATCCAATGCCTCACACAAGTGGGGTAGCTGCATATTGCTGCTGGTATAAAATTCTTTCTCCTTGCAATACATGTTAGTTTCATCAAAAGAAACATGAATTGACTCTTCTACTTTTAATGTTGATTTATTAAATACCCTATAAGCCTTGCTTACTTGGGAGTATCCTAGAAAAACTCCCACTTTAGCCTTAGCTTCAAACTTTCTAATATATTTCTTGTTGTTATTATGTATATAGCATGTACAACCAAAACCTTTAAAATAGTTTATTTTAGGTTTCTTCCCCTTGAGCAATTCATAGGGAGTCTTGTTCTTCAGTTTGTGAATTAAACTCCTATTCAGGACATAGTTTGCAGTGCTTACAGCCTCTGCCCAAAAGGTTAGTGGCATGTATGCATCAGCAAGCAATGTACCTGCAGCTTCAATGAGTGTCCTATTTTTCCTTTCAGCTACCCCCATTTCGTTGGGGAGTTCTAGGAGCTGAGAAGCAATGCCTGATACCTTCCTTCTCACAGAACTCATGCATAAGAAGAGACTCAAACTCTATGCCATGATCACTTCTGATCAATGCAACCTGAGTAGAGAACTCAATCTGTATGGTCCTAAGAAAATCTATAAGAACCTTGAATGTATCTGACTTTGTTCTCAAAAGAATACCCAACTGAACCTGGAGAAGTCATCCACTATAACTAAAGTGTAAGATTTTCCTCCTAGGCTTTGTACAGCAATGGGTCCAAAAAGATCCAAGTGTAGCAAGTACAAGATCCTAAGTGAATCACTCTTATTAATTGATTTAAAACAAGTTTTAGTTTGCTTGCCTAATTGACAAGCCCTACAGAGACCTTCCTTCTTGTAGGGAGCAGAAGGTAGACCTCTAACAAGATTGTGCTTAGATAGCCTAGCAATGCTTTTCAATTTTACATGTCCTAGTCTTTTATGTCATAAGTCATTCTGATTGCTAGTTAGATTCAG
This sequence comes from Platanthera guangdongensis, assembly GCA_039583875.1. Classification (NCBI taxonomy): domain Eukaryota; kingdom Viridiplantae; phylum Streptophyta; class Magnoliopsida; order Asparagales; family Orchidaceae; genus Platanthera; species Platanthera guangdongensis. The sequence continues at coordinate 80,121,633 of CM077158.1, read as the reverse complement.
TAAATAGATATCTGTTGTGGCAGAAAGAAAATTTACTAAATAAATATTCTCTTGTCTACTTCCAATTAAAACAATTTGGTTATTTTTATCAATGATAGAGCAAGTAGATGAGTTAAAGTATACCTGATAACCATCATCATATAATTGACTTATGGAGATGAGGTTATGCTTCAGTCCACTTACATATGTCACCTTTCTGAATGTGACAGCTCCTATTCTCACTTCTCCCACTCCTTTTGACTGTCCACATTTTGAGTCACCAAAAATAACTTTTGGCCCCATCTTGGACTTATAGTTGAGTAGGATGTCCTTGCTGTCAGTCATATGCTTAGAGCAGCCACTGTCCAGGTACCAAGTTTGATTTTCCCTTGGACAATTTCTCACCTGCAATATAAACAGTTAATTATTTTTGACCCAGGTTACCTTGGGCCCTTTGTATGGCTGATAAGAGAAACTAGAAATAACAGAAAATTCTGGATGGGATTTATATCCTAGGGGGTGGTATCTCTTAGGTGGAATGTTCCAGTCAGCTAGGGTGTTAAATGATTTCCTAGAAGTATTTTAGTTTCTGTTAAAGTTATAGTTTTGGTTAACTCTTCCTGGGTTCGACGAATTTATGTAAGTTCGTCGACCAGAGTTCGACGAATTGGGTTGAGATCGTCGATCTCTGCGCCCCACGTTCGTCGAGCTCTACTCGACGACCCATACAAAGTTCGTCGATCACGGTTGGACGAATAGTGATAACTATAGTTGGCGTTCAGAGTTCTTTGATCAGGGTTCGACGAACTGGCCCCTTTTCGTCGATCTGAGGTCGACGAAAATTGCTGAACTTTGTTTTTATTGGATGTTTTCTGTTTTTCAATTTTGTCCTTAGTTTGAATTTGTTCAAGGATTTTATTTACTTTATATACTTGATCAGTATTCTTCTTTCCTTTCTTAGAAATAAAGTTTATGGGTTGTGACAGGTGGTTTTTCTGAATAATAGTTGGCTCACTAGATGATGCACCTAATCCTAACTTACTTCCATTAAATCTAGCATTAGATGTGTTAGTGATTTCTGCTAGTTGTTTGCTTCTTCCATTTAGTGATTCGTCTAGCTGTTTTGCCTTATTTAAATCATCTTTCAGAAGGGTGATTTGTTCACTAAACATATCTATTTCATTTTTCAATTTAGTGTTTTCTAATACCAAGCTATCATAATTAACTTGCCTATCTCTGAGAAGTTTGATTTCCTTCTCAGAGTTGATTAAATCCAAACACATGATTTTAAAGTCTGATTTGAAAGATTCTGAACTATAATCAAACCATGATAATACCTGATCAGCTTCTGATTCAGAAGCTTCCTCATTGTCTAAATCTCCTTCTTCTGAGTTGCTTCTTGAGGCATCAATTGTCATGAGGCAAACCTCTTTTGCTCTTTCTTCTTCTTCATCTTCACTGGAGCTTGAAGATGTTGACTCTTCTTCAGTCTCACTCCAGAACTCAGCCACAAACCCCTTTTCCTTCCTCTTGTGTTTGCTGGAAGAGGGTTTGCTGGTGTACTGTCTCCTGGAATCCTTTTCCTTTTCTCTTCTCTTCTCTTTCTTCTGGTTCTCTGGACACTCAGAGAGAAAGTGCCCAGGCTTTTTGCATCAAAAACACACCACTTCCTTTGTTGGTGTTTTGTCATACTTTGGCCTGTCATCCTTTCTTGCTGTCTTCCTCCTGAAGTCCTTTCTAGCCATCTTGAAAAATATCTTAGCCAAGAGACTTATAAGTTCTTCATTTGATGTTGAATATTCTGATTCTTCTGAGGCTTTGAATGCTATGTTTTGATCTCTTCTGGCTGCAGGAGGTGTTCTTTGTTCAGCAGCCTCCCTTGTCTTTATTAACTGCTCATAAGATTTCAGTTAGCCCAATAGAGATTCAGTTGACATCTCATTCAGGCATCTGGCATCCTTGATGGGCCAAATTCTTGTGTCCCATGAGCTTGGGAAGCACATCAGAATTTTGTCATTCACTTCAGTGAGAGTGATGACCTTGTCCAGAGTGTTTAGCTCATTAATGATTGAACTTAATCTGTTATACATCTCTGAAACTGTCTCAGCTTCCTGTTTCTTGAAATTCTCATATTGGGATATGAGATTTGATCTCCTATCCTTCCTTTCATCAGCTGATCCATCAACCATTTTGTTTAAGGAATCCCAAATGGCTTTTGTTGATGTGCACTCAGCAACCTTCTGGAAAATGTCATCAGACATTGTTTGTGCCAATATGTTCATGGCTTTTGCATCAGCCATCTTGGCTTTCCTGTAAGCATCATTGTAGTCTGGAGGAGGTACTGTAGTCATATTTGCAGAGCTACTTGGAGGAGCTGCAGGTGCTGGAGGTACTCCTGTTAAGATGGAAGCAAAAATATCTTCATCAATGGAATTCATGTATAGCTTGATTCTTGCCTTCTAGATTCCAAACTTTTGCAAGTTGCAAACTGGAGGTCTGGTGCTTGCATAATCTTTATTCTGTGCCATGGTTGTGTTTCTACTTTAAAAATAAAAATGTGAATGAAGGTGATGTGTAGATCTAACAAAGGATCTTTGGTTCAAGGGTTAACTTGTCCAACCAAAGAAACCTCGCTCTGATACCAATTGAAAGTGAGGGTTAGGTCTACAATACTCTAGAGGGGGGATGAATAGAGTATATTTAAAATTTGTTCGGTCCCCATAGTAGTGCTGTTACAGCTTTTGCTGTAAACTGAAAGGGTGCAGCAATTAGAAAACAAAGAATAGAAAACAATAAACTTAATCACAGCCACACAGCAAGAACAAAAAGAAAAAGCTAGGCAACCAGACGACACAAGAAGTGTATAGTGGTTCCCCAAATCTGGGTAGTCCACTCTTCTACCACCCTTGGTAGGAATCCACTTAGGTTTTTGATCAGGTTCCTGACACCAATGGGTTTTGATCAGGTCCCCAAAAACCAACTCAAGTCTTTTGGTTAGGAGACTTGCAACCATGAATCACTTTCGAAGGGAGATGACAACCCTTTATACAGGAGGGGGTGAGAGAGTGATTTTGTCTTCTCTTTCTCAATAAACTGAGAAGACTTGTGGATTCAATGATGTTAGCAAATGCTCCCCCTGAAATGGAGAATGGTTCAGGTTTGCAGGAAGCTTTGCTGCAGGGTGATAGGCCTTCACATTGATGATGTCTCCAACAAGCTTTTAGACTGATATTGATTAGTTGTCTCTTGAAAGCTTGGAGCCGATGAAGTACTCTGATGATGATTATCTGAATGATGCAGCAGAGTTCTTCTTTTTCTCTAGAAAGCCTTTTCTGTCATTCTATTCACTGTATTCTTTCTGACTGAGTATGTTCTGCTTCACACTCTAATTCACGATCTTCTTTTCTTCTATATCTTTTCAAAAATTTGAATCCTCTGTAATTAATGCTGACGACCTGAGAATAATCGGCATTAATGTATTTCCCCAACTGTCTTGTTGAAAATTAGCAAGTAATATTTCTGAGGAAGACTGTAATTAATGCTCCCCCTAACGGATATATTCAGAGAATGTCTGAGCATTAATCTGTCAGGAATTATTGCATTTGAGTGAGGATTGAATGTCGGAAATGGCTAAGTCTGGAATCGTCAAACTGAATTACCAATTCGTCGAGCTGAGATATTGAATTCGTCGACCAGACAACTTCCTGTTTGTCGAGCTGAGTTCCAAGATCGTCGAGTTGATAATAAATCTGCATGCTTCAGAGCATTTGCCTTTTCTGTCTGAAGTTCGTCGAGCTGAGTTTGTAACTTCGTCAACTGGAGTTCAGCAACTATTCTGGACTTAGTCAAGTGTGTTGTGTTGATTGATATTTTGTGTGTCGACATGAATCTTCTGGTGTCGACACAGGTGGATGTCGACTGATTAGTCTTGGTGTCGACACAAGTCTTCTGGTGTCGACATACATTTTCTGGTGTTGACATAAGTTGCTGTCGACACATGCCCTAAGAGTCGACACAAATCTTCTGGTTCCAGAATTCGTCGAGTAGAGTACTGAGTTCGTCGACCTGAGAAGTTGACTTCGTCGACCTGAGAAGTTGTGAACTTGAGATCCAAGTTCGTCGAGCTCAGAACCTTGTTCGTCGACCAAAGTCTGAAACTGGAGTTAGAATAATCTGAAGTTATCCTGACTTTAGTTTGTCAAAGTATCCCAACTTTCGTTGATCAAAGAATGAAGATCGTCGAGCTCAGCTCCGATAAAATTCTAAAGTTCGTCGAGCTGAGAACGTCTTTCGTCGACCTGAGTTCGACGAACGTCGAACTCATTTTTTCTTGGTCTTGAAATCTTCTAAATCTTGAGTCCCTAGCAGTCTTGTTGATAGCTGATCCATCTGATGTTGACTCTAAGGACTTGGCCTAGACTCTAGGACACAGCTTTCACCCTGGCTATACATGTTGGGTCACATCCTAAGTTAGTGAACCTAGCCCAAATCAACTAGGGATCCAACACAAACTACTTTTTTAAGTTTATTTTTTGTGATCAAAAAACACTGACTTGTAATGAAATGATATTTGATCAAATGTATATTTTTGTTCTATCCCTTTATTCTACTCGCTTGCTTTCTTTTTTCTTACCTATATTTGCGAAACAATATTATCCCTCTGTCTCGCCATCTCACTCTTACTTTCTTCACTTTGCTTGTCACTTTGCTTAGTCTCGTTTACTGTGAGACGACCCTACGAGATGACCCTACGATGCGCTCACGCCACGAGACAATACTATGTCTTGTCGCGCAACTTCGCTGGAGAGTTTGACCTTTTTTGGAGCGCGAGTCATCACTTATCTTACTTGTTTGTGAGATCTAATTGGTATAACCCTCTCGCCTTGGCTCAGGATACTCCCGGTGCGAGGGGTTTTAAGTGATGTAGCCTGCTTAACTATTATTAAAGCGAGCCTTCCGTCTCGCACGAGTGCCCACTTGCTGTAGGCGAGACCGTCCTCGTAATTGCCAGCTGCGAGTACCTCCACTCGCTCCGCTCCAGCTTTTGCCTCATAATTTATTTTTCATTAGACTTAGTAAGGGTGTTTCTTAAGGTGGTTTTCCCAATTATTCTGCCATTGAGTGAGTTTACTGCCCTGCTAGCTCGATCAGATCCTGGGCAATGGATCTCGAACCGAGCAAGGCTCGAAGTGATGCAAAATTTCCAAGAACCAAGAACCAATATTTCGAGAATCAATCCTTTCCCCCACAGGCGAGCCTTCGGACCTGCCAGCTAGTGAGAGCCTGGGCAGCGGGTGAAAGTGTAAGCTAGATCTGATATACTCTAGAGGGGGGTGAATAGAGTATGGTGCTTAAAAACTTTTTACAACAGTTATTGTAATCTGAGTGAATAGGGAAGCAAATATTAAATCTAATCACAGAACCTATCTAATCACAAACTATAAAAGAAACTAATCACAGATCAATCAAAGCCAGAAACAAAAATAAAGACAAGCAAGCCAGAAGACACAAGGAGCTATAGTGGTTCCCCTAAACTTGGGTACATCCACTCTTCTACCACCCTAGGTAGGAATCCACTGCAGGATGAGTTGATCAGGTGTCCTGGGCACCAATGAGCTTTTGATAAGGTGCTCAAAAACCAAACCAGATTTTTTGATCAGGTGTCTTGCCACCAATGAGCTTTTGATAAGGTGCTCAAAAACCAAGCACAAACTTTTGAAGGGAGTTTGAGAAACCCTTTACAGAGATGGGGATGAGAGAGTGATGGAAGTCTTCTCTTTCTCAGAGCAGCTGAGAAGACTATGTGGATTTTGATGTTGTCAAAGCTCCCCCTGAGTTCTTGAGATGTTCAGGAAATGAAGCTTTGCTGTAGGGTGATAGGCCTTCAGAGATTGATCTCCAGCAAATGATAATTTCAGCAACAGCTGAAATGTTAGGTGTCTGGAGTCTTGAATGATGTTGGCCTTGAACACTTGAATCAAAAGAGATCTGAAGATTTCAGTTGGTTGATCTCCTTTTGGTTGTGTGTTCTTGTATGAATTCTTTTAGACAGAGAATGTCTACAGCTCTTTTTCTTTCTCTTGAGAACAGTTGGTGTTGAGAGAGATGTTGTTCCAGAGAAAAAAAAATTGTTCTTGTTCTTTTTGTTCTGCTTATCTGTGTTCTGAGAGATTCAAAAATCTTGTATTTTATTCCTTCTTTCTGAATAGAAAAAGATCCTCTATCAAGAATAGTCGTTGGCCTGTCATTAATTGACTTCCTTAATTGCAATTGTCTTCTGGGGGAAAGTCCAAAGAAACATTCCATTATAATCCCTTGAAACTTGGTCCAGAATAAATGAAAACGGCTACAAAATCTTCTGAATTAATTGCTGACAATAACTCCTTAACTGTTCTGAATTTGAATCTTGAAAACCATTTAACTCTTCAGAAAAACGTCGAACTGAGCTCTACTATCGTCGAACTGAGCTCAGCGATTTGGATTTAGACAGCAACAGAGATCGTCGATCTGAGCTCAACTATCGTCGAACTGAGCTCAGAGATAGAGAATCAATACTGGATTCAAGATCGTCGAACTGAGTTCGAAGATCGTCGAATGGAGTTCGACGATTTGTAGAAGTTGAGCTCAGCGATCGTCGAATGGAGTTCGACGATCCGTCGAAGTTGAGCTAGACGATCGTCGATTGGAGTTCGATGATTCGTCGTACTGAGCTCGACGAAATGACTTAGTCTCTAAACTGAAAAGCCTTGGTCTTGAGGGCAGCTTCCAAACCTAACTACTAACCCTTAGACTCAATCCTAATTGACCTTTAGATCTATACAATGAGGTCAAAAACAGGTTTCCTAGAGACATAGTGATCCTGACCCAAATTAGTAATAAAGTGTTCCAACAATCTCCCCCTATTTGGGTTAGGATTACTATTTACAGAACTTGGAAAAATTAAAAGAACAACAATATACAAAGCAACAATAAACAACAACAAGCAGAATCACAGATATATTATCTCAGACAGAAATCAGAAATCACTTACAGAATTATTCCTTCTCCTTGCTCTTTATAAGCTTAATTTCTCTATTAGGATCAAGAGCTTCTTTCTTTGACCTTCTGTCATCAGCTGCACCTAAGGAAGTTTGTAGTTTGGGCCTTGGTACCACAGCTTCAGGATGCAGCTCCATATATCTTTCAGAATCAAATAATTTGCTTGAGGCATATTTTCAAGTTCCTTCTTTCTTTGTTCAGACAGTGTAGTAAAGTTTGAGGTGTCCTTTCCTTGCTCTTTGGCTTTCTTGATCTGATCCAGGGCAGCTAACTCTTTCATCCTGGCAGTCCATGCAGTAGGGTTATTTTCTGGATCTTCAAAGGGTACTGGAGGATCATATCTGTTAGAATGATTATCTTGAGGAGCTCTGGATGAGACTACTTCTTTTAACTTATAGGGAAAAGGGCCTGAAGTTGTGTCTGATGAAGCTTGTCCTTCCCTAGAGTATGAATGTTGTCTGGAGTAGCCTTTGGAGTAGACTTGGAGTTCCCTTTGGCTTCCTCTATAGCTTCCTCTTCTTGATTGAGAACCTCTGGACTGGCTTCCCCTATATTGAGATCTTGCATGGGGCTGAAAAGACTGCAACCTGAGGTGGAACTGGAGCTTGAGATTGTGGGGTAACAGCAGCAGCAGGAACCGAAGGAACAACAGCAGCAGCAGCAGGCAAACTCACATATTCATGAGGCATCTCCCCCTGCCTGGATTCAGATACAGCTGGATCAAGGCACCCAAATGAAGGGATTGCCTGAGGAAAGAGAGAAGATAGCCTGGCAGAGAGGGCTGCAACTGACTGAAGAAGTGGAGCCAAGGAGGTCTCCAGTAGAAGTGAGAGCCTAGAAGCAATCAGTTCATATATTTTGTCAGCTAAGGCAGGATAGTATACTTGCTCAGCAGGGACTGGAGCAGAGGTAGAGAGGGATGGTTGAGCAACTGGTGATGTTGGAGGACTGGTGTATGGGGGAAGTGAGGGTTGAGGTGTGGGGATTGTGGAAATGGAAGACAGTGGGATGGAGATAGAGGGTGTGAAAGAGGGTTGATCAATAATGTCTTGTATAAGTTGTTGATATGATGTGGATGTAGAGGGTAGATCAGGAGGGGATGAGGGTGAATCATCCATGAAGGAATCATCTAGAAGATTGAAGGATGGAATGGTGGATGATGTATCAATGACTGGTTGAGGGTAGTGGTGTAATGAGTGGAAAATTTCTTCTGTTACTTGAAGAGTTGGGATTGGAGATGGAATTGATGTTGGAGATGGGCTAGAGATGATGATGGTGGATGAGATTGGAATGGAGGAGGGTACTGGTGGAGATGGAATAGGAGGAGGAGGAGAAGCAACAGCAGACAAGTCATCTGTAGGGGCAGAGACTTGAGGGGAAGTGACTGTTACAGTCCTTGTGCCTGAAGTTGTGCTTGCAGAAGGCCTGCTGGGCTTTGTTATCTGTCTGTCCCATTTGCCAAACAGGGCACAGGACAGCCTTTTTGAAGCATTAATATGCATCCCAGATGATACAAGCAGGGCAGGGCATCTGTTGTGAAGAAAGAGCCCTAGGATCCTCCCATAGTTCACAAAGTTCTTGTTTATTTTCTTCTTGATTAAATCAAAGAAGACTTCTCCCCAGTTTAACTGCTTCTTGTCCACAATGGCACCCATCAAGCACAGCTGATACCTATAGATAGTATCATGTGCTGAATGCTTGGCCAACAAAACCTTTCCCACTACATCAGCTAAGAACCTGTATTCAACAGCTAGGTTCTTTTTCAGCAATTTGCTAGGGTTAGCATCAGAGTGACCCATTCTTGCAAGTAAATCAGAAAATTCCTCTCCAGATAACTCAGCAGAATCTCTTCCAGAACTTAATTCAAAAACCTCTATCAAAATGGCTGGAGTCAAAGGTACCTGGGTTCCATAAATGGAACCAACCACTGTGTTTTGGTCCTGCTTGTGGGCAGTATACACCCACTCTTTAATCTCATCAGCAGCCAACTTGATTCTTGTGGACATGATGGTAACAAGCTTCTGCTCCTTGAATAGTTCCAGAATGTCCTGAAAAACCTGATCAGTAGTGTTGAAGGACTCCATGTCAATATCAAATCCGGCATCGAATTTTATTGCGGCTAGAACAGCAATAGAGACAGCCATGGTTACCTGCAAAAATCAACAAACAAAACGACCAAGTGTAGAGATGTTTGGAGGGAAAGAGAATTTTTGCAGAGAGATTGAAGGTGCAAAAGGAGAACGACGGCCGAAAAAATGAATTTTATATTAGGGTTCGACGCAGAAAAGGAAAGATCGTTGAACTCAGTTCGACGATCGGGGCTTCTAAAGGAATCTGAAAGGTCTTCAATATCGTCGATCTCCGTTCGATGATATTGGAGAGCGTCGAGCTCCGTTCGACGATAGTTCAGAGAACAAAATTGTCGAGCGCCCTTCGACGATCGTTGACCGGAAGAGATAGTTCAGACTATCTGAGAAATGCTGAACTCAGGTCGACGATTTCGGAAATCGTCGATCTCCGTTAGACGATCTGGGGGAAATCGTCGAGCGCAGTTCAGAGACCCGAAATCCACTCTAGACACTTAGAAAAATCAAGAAGTTTGCCTAGTCTTGGTCAATTTTTAAAGTTTTAAAATCTTGGATATTATTATAGACTTCCTCCATCTAACATTCCTAACTGATTTAGGAAGAAGGTGTGTTTCTTTTCATCCAAGGTTTTGGTGAAAATATCTCCCCTTTGTAAATCAGTTGGGATATATTGAAGTTCAATTTTATTCTTCTCAACATTATCCCTTAAGAAGTGATGCCTAATTTCTATATGTTTTGTCCTACTATGGAGGACTGGATTTTGAGCTATAGAAATAGCACTGGTGTTATCACAAAATATTTTAGACTTCTCTAAGTTGTAGCCATAGTCTAGGAGTTGGTTTTGAATCCACAATATTTGTGAACAACAACTGCCTGCAGCCATATATTCAGCTTCAGCAGTTGAAGTTGACACAGAAGTTTGTTTCTTGCAAAACCAAGAGATAAGTCTGTCATCAAGGAACTGACAAGTTCCACTGGTGCTTTTCCTGTCAATTCTGCAACCAGCATAATCAGCATCAGAAAATCCAGTTAATTCAAGTGCTGAATCTTTTGGATACCAGAGACCTAGATTTGGACAACTTTTAACATACCTGAGAATCCTTTTTACTAATGTTAGGTGTGACTCTCTAGGGCTTACTTGGAATCTAGCACATATACATGTAGCAAACATTATATCTGGTCTACTAGCTGTAAGGTATAGTAAAGAGCCAATCATTGCTCTATATGTTGTCTGATCAACAGGTTTCCCATGTTCATCAGCATCCAATACAACATTAGTAGGCATGGGTGTTTTCATGTAAGATGCTTCAGACATACCAAATTTCTTGATCAATTCATTTGCATACTTGGTTTGAGAAATGAAGATGCCTTCAGCATGTTGTTTGGCTTGCAATCCTAGGAAGAAGGATAGCTCACCCATGCTACTCATTTCAAATTTAGAATGCATTAGGTTGGAGAACCTTCTGCACAATTTTGAATCGGTAGAGCCAAAAATAATGTCATCTACATAAATCTGTACGAGTAGGGTATGGGACTTATGGGTTCTAATGAAAAGATTTTGGTGTACTCTACCCCTTATAAATCCATTTTCCAGAAGGAAGCATGCTAGGGTCTCATACCATGCTCCTAGGAGCTTTCTTGAGACCATATAATGCTTTGTTCAACTTAAAAACATAATCAGGATAGGTTGGAGAGATAAAACCTGAAGGTTGTTTGACATAGACTTCTTCTTTGATGTCTCCATTGAGAAATGCACTCTTTACATCCATCTGATATACCTTGAAGCCTTTGTGTGCAGCATATGATAAGAAGATTCTGATGGCTTCCAATCTTGCAACTGGTGCAAAAGTCTGGTCATAGTCTATTCCTTCTTCTTGAGAGTATCCTTGAGCAACTAGCCTTGCCTTGTTCCTTACAATTACTCCTTAATCATCCAATTTGTTTCTGAACACCCACTTTGTTCCAACAATGGAGTGATCCTTAGGCTTTGGCACTAGTTCCCAAACTTTGTTCCTTTCAAATTGATGCAACTCTTCTTGCATTGCAATGATCCAGTGTGGATCTTGCTCTGCATCTTGAATGGATTGAGGTTCAATTTGAGATAGGAAGCAAGTGTGCAACAGGTTTTGGTTGACCTGATTTCTGGTTTGCACACCAGCTGAGATGTCTCCAATTACTTGGGAAATTGGATGGTCTCTTGATGTTACTAAATCAACAGGGGGTATTGATTGTTCACCAACCTGTGTTGTTGTTTCCTCTTGTGGTACAACAACTGGCTCTTCAAGTTGTTTCTCTTTAATATGTTGAATGCTTTCTTCATCTTCACTGCTTTCCTCTTTTTGAGTAACCTGTAACCTGTTCAAATCTTCAACAAGAGAATGTACCTGCAAAGGTTCTATGGTAGAAGTGTTCTTCTCCTTGAAAGACATGTTAGATTCATCAAATGATATGTGAAAGATATTTTACCTAATCATCTAGAGGGGGGTGAATAGGTGACTTAAATCTTTTTAACTTTGTAGGCAGAATTCAGATTATAACACAGACTTATATCTACTTTATCACAGCACACAATCAGCAATCACAGAATTCCACAAGCACACAGTAGACACACAGGTTTATAGTGGTTCCCCAATGTTTGGGTACATCCACTTTCCCCCTTCGCCTATCTAGTAGTGAACTAGATTCGGCCAAACTCCTCCACTATCTCAGATCCTCAGATCTTACACTCAGAACCCCAAAACAAGGTTCCTACAGCTCAGGCCCAAGGCCCTACAACTCAGCTTCTTCACAAAGCCTACACTCAGCCACCAAGGCCTACACTCAGCCACCAAGGCCTACACTCAGCCACAACAGGCCTACACTCAGAGATACAACTCTCCTACACTCAGGCACACAGGCCCTACACTCAGCCTTTATAATTACAGGCTTACAAATCTCAGATCCCTAAGGATCCTACAAGATAATATGAATACAAAATATTAACTCTACAACTCAGAGAAAAGAGAGAAGAGTTGTGAGTTTCTTGATGAGTTCTTGGAAGAACTCAGTTGAGATCAAACTGACTTGGCTTTCTTCAAAGCTTCTTGAATGTAGAACACAATAAGATTGATCTCTTCTGCAGTTGATCCTTGATCTCTGCTGCTTAAGATTCAGAACAAATCTGAACCCTTCTTCTCAGCCTGGTCCCAACGGCTGACTTCTTGGATGGAGCTCTCTCTCTCCAACTTCTTAGATCTTCACTAGATTCTTCAAGGAATAGCTAGATCTTCTTTGTATATTGATCACTTGAACTTGTGTTCAGTCTTTCAATCATCTGTTTCTGTAGACAGTATAAGCCTATTTATAGGCCTTCTTCATGGTAACCGGCTGGTCCGGTTCATAACTGATTTCTGACAACTCTGACAGGTGCAGTAGACCGGCTGGTATGGCAGCTGTCAAGTCATCCAGTCAGTTCTTGAAAATTCTGTAACTGTCTGAAAGTGTCGAGACTGTCTGTCTTTAAGTGTCGATACTTATAGACTAAGTGTCGACACAAGTTGTCTAAGTGTCGACACTAGCCTACAAGGTGTCGACACAACTCCTTGTGTTGTAGATTTTATATCTCGACACTGCTTCTTCTTCATGTGTCGACACTGATATTGAGTGTCGACACAACACTTTGTTCTTCAGCACTTTGTTGACTTCTTGTAAGTGTCGACACAACTCCTTTGTGTCGACACATCTTCATGTGTTGAATCTGTTAAGTGTCGACACTTCCTCTTGGTGTCGACACATGTCTTCAGTGTTGATACTTGCTGAGTGTCAACACAGCTCCTTGTGTCGACACATTCTTCTACTGTTGAGACTTTTGCTGAGTGTCGACACATCTCCTTTGTGTCGACACTTGTACTTAGAATATTCTTGAACTTTGCTAAGTGTCGACTCAGCTCCTTGTGTCGACACTTTCTTCAAGTGTTGAGTCTTCAGCTGAGTGTCGACACATTCTTTCTTGTGTCGACACTTTCTTCAAGTGTTGAGTCTTCAGCTGAGTGTCGACACATTCTTTCTTGTGTCGACACTTTCTTCAAGTGTTGACTCTTCTGCTGAGTGTCGACACATTGCTCTGGGTGTCGACACTTATACTTAGACTCTGCTGACTTTTGCTGAGTGTCGACACAGCCTTCAAGTGTCGACACTTTCTGATGTAGACACAGTTTCACTGGGTGTTGACACAACTGCTAAGTGTCGACACTACTTCACTGCACTTTTCTTCACTGAGTGTCGACACTGCTCCTTGTGTCGACACTTTCTGTCTGGTGTCGACTCTGCATCCCTGGTGTCGACACAAATACTCCAAGTGTCGGCACTACTTGCCTGGGTGTCGACACAAGTCTTCTTAAGTGTCGACACTTTCCCTCAGGGTGTCGACACATGGACTTAGAAACTTTTTCTTCTTTCCTGTAAATACTTAACCTGCACAAGTAAACTCAAAACACATCAAATACATTTTTGATGTATATCATTGAGTTGGGTGAGGCTTCTTCAAATCAGGTACATTTAAACCAATGTACCCAACAATCTCCTCCAATTTGGAGAAGTCATAACCCTTAGTCAATGATATACACCATTCATAATAAAATTACAAAATGATGTAAAGCAGGATTATATATCAGGGCAAACATAAACATGTATCAATCAAACATATATACATAGACATTATCTCAGAACAATTATGAAATAAATTCATCACACAACAAATTTATCACACAGCACATTGTTCTAACACTTTGTCAAATTCATAATTCTAAAGTTTACAGAATGTTTTACATCAAAAGATTACATAGTAAACTTAAGAAAATTCTATTCTATTTTTGTTCATCCTCCTTGATCACTATTCCTTTTCCAGATTGTACTTTGGCTTGAACAGGAGCTTCAGCAACTTCAGCATCAGCAGGCTTCTTGCCTTTCAGATCCTTTTTCTTTTGCTCTTCAGCTTTAATCTTTTGCCTTTCAAAATAATGATATGGCTTGGGAAAGTACTTGCTAGGCTCCTGAGCAGTAGGAGGTAGCTTTCCCATCTTGGCCTTTCTTCTATATTGGACTATGGCTTCTTGCCTTCTCTCATGCTTTCTCCATTCCAATTCAGAAAACCATTTATTTCTGTCTTGAATGTTATCTTTTGCAGCTTTCCATGCAGTTAAGATTATGTTTCTTGAAGTGGGGCTCCACTGCTCAAAGTCAGGTCTTTGTTCAGCTTGCTCCCTGAACCTCTTTTTAGACAATCTGGTTTCTTCTTCTTTCTGCAGAGCTTCTTGCATAGCTTCAGATACTGGCTGAACCACCTTTTCTATGATAACATTTTTCTTATGCTCAGGTGGGCTATACATTGTCTGGATATCAGCATGTATCATATCAAAATCTGGAGGAGGGTAGATGACTTGAGCCACTTCAGGTTGCTCCCCTCCTAGATATGCAGGATTAATCCCAGATTCTGCAACATTATCATCATCACATAAAGGAGGATAACCAAGAGTTGCTCTGATAGAATTAGATATCCACTTGGCATGATCAGAGCTGGCTTTGACTAACACCCTCTCCCCCTTTATGACTTCTCTAACCATGTGATCCCTCAAATCATCCTTTTGAAATCTTATTTGGGCATCCAAATAGTTGACTCCATCTTTAAAATAAGGTTTCAACCTTTGGAGTTTGTTAGTTATGATCTTCTGAGAGTCTTGTATGGCAGTCTTAACAGCATTTATTTCTTCGTGGAATGCTTTGTCAAATTCTGCTTTAGCAGTAGCAGTAGAAGTAGTCAGTCCAGCAGCTATGTTCTGCATCTCAGTGATAATGGCATTGTGAGACTCTGTCAAATTATCATTCATCCTGATTTGATTTTCCAGTACATAGCCTTGCTTTACTTCAAGTTCATCTACTTGAGCATTTATCTTTTCTTGATGAGTTGCCAAATAGACTACTGCATTCCCTCCCTTGTGGAAGCAGTCAGTCATCTCCTTTTTATTAAGATTCATTTCAAATCTTATAGACTTAATATCCTGGGCCAAATCAAACTGTAATGATTTTTGCCCTTCATCCACATACTTCTCAATGGCCTGCCTGCGCTCATCAAGCTTAATTTGCATTGCAACCATTAGAGCACTATAATCAACAGTTGGTGCTGGCTGTGATATAGGCTGTGGTGCAATAGTTTGCAAAGCCTTTTTGTAATTCTGGCTCCTTCTCTTGAATACTTGAAATTTCTTTTTCTAAGTTCTTGCTGCCTCCTCATCTTCAGAAGCTGAGGTGCTAGCAATATCTACCCTCTCTCTAGGTAGCTCCTCAACAGCTTGGGGCTTCTCAGGCTCTTGCCTTGCAGTTTCTTCTAGAATTGGCACTTGCTCCCCCTCAACTGGAGCATTCTCCCCCTCAGCAGCAGTACATTCCTTCTCAAGGTCTTGTTGATCCAGATTAAGAAATAAATCTTCCATTGTAAATTCTTGTGGAGAATGGGCAGGAGAAATTCTTTGCTCATCTACCACTGGATCAGATATAATTTGAGCTGAAACAGAAGTGTCCTTCATGACAACATCTGGGGGTTGGCTATCCTTCTGAGTTTGCTGATTAACATTATTGAATGAATCAGACAATACATTATGATGGCGCGGCCCCTCCTCCACCGGTTGAAGACGATGCTGATGATGCTGTTGATGATCCGGTTGCTAAGGCCATACGACTCAAGGACGTGAGGCGGCACGATGACGCTAACAGACGGCTACGCTACAACCTCCGTCCGCGTCGTGCTACCGCCACGGCAACGCCTTAGTTTTATTTATTTCCTTTTCGTGCACTTTATTTTATAATTGGAATATAAAATTATCCTATGCTTATGTGATAATTTTATATTCATTGCATGTGTTGTTGTATTTTCAATTTGAACTATTTTAGTTTTGGTGTGCAATTAGCCATTCGGATGGATGAGATTAAATCTCCATCATGAAGGGCTAAGGCTTATTTGTAACTCCTATTAGCCATTCGGATGGATGAGATTAAATCTCCATCATGAAGGGTTAAGGCTTATTTGTAACTCCTATTTAAAGGAGGCTATCATGAAGAGTTAAAGCAATTGGAAAAGAAACCTAAAAAAAACCCCTTGTGGAAATTTCGGCCACCATGGAGAAGTCCATAGCCGCCCCCTCCCCTTTGGTGTGAAGCCAAGCCTTGCCTCCTCCATCCCCGTTCGGTGCGACTCCGGCGTGGCTTCCTTCGGTGCGACTCCTTGGAAGAAGGTTGCAAACCATTCGGTGTGACGCCGGTGGATCCGTGGAGAGAGTGATTCTCCCACAGTTATCTCGTGTGAAAGCTTTCCGGTTGGGTAATCTCTTTCCCCTCCCTTGTGTGATTTCTTCTCTTTAGTTGTGGTGGATTTCGCTCATCGTTTTCTCCGGATCTTTAATTTAATCGCTGCAAGTTTTGAATCGAAATCGCCGTTGCAAGGCTTTTATTTCGGATCGGGTGGATCCTATTTGCTTGAGCGGATCTTGGCCTATAGCCTTGGTCTTGCTCTCAAAAATGAGTGGCAACCTTTGTGTTTTCTTGGGGAATAATCCGACTCAAATTTCCGATCGTTGTTTTCGAGTCGACCATTCCTCCTTTGTTGTTTGTGCTGTGTTTTGTGACGAGGAAATATTGTGGGCGATAGGTGCTGTGTAGGTGCGGTAGATCTACGACGTGTTGTGCGTAGGGAGAGCGTTAGCTTCGCGGAGATCTCCGATCCGACATCCCTACACCAATTTGGTATCAGAGGCGGTCGTTTCAACTTTCACGTTGCAAACATCCTCTCTGCATTCCTTGTTGGAGATCGGATCGTTAGAAAATCAAAAAATTTATTTTCTGTGGTCTGCCAATAGCGGGCTGAAATCTTTATTTTTCAGCAAAATTTAAAAAAACAATTTTTTTAACGATCTACGTGTTATTCACTTTGGGAATATATAAAAATATCTTATTTTCAATATAGCTACAGCCCTAGGAAAATTCATCTTGCCCGGGGCCTCCCAAACCTGAATGCGCACAAGGCTAGGAACGGAGTACGCAACCCCGTCTACGTCTAGTATGGCTGCGAACGAGCATGGTGATCCCAACACCGCGGCTATAGAGGGTCTTCGTGCTGAAATGGCTGAGCTTAGGAACGTCTTAGCCCAGATCCTACAAAACCAAGCTAGGCCACCCCCGCCACCCGTTAATGTTGACCGGCCCAACCGGCACCAACATAACTCTGACTCAGATTCTGATGGGGACTCTCCACAGGTGCCCACTAGAGGACACCGCCCCGAGCGAGACTTTGACATTACTAGGGCCATTAAGATAAATGCCCCCACGTATGATGGCATGGGAGACCCCCAAATCTTCCTTAACTGGACTGTGGATATGGAGTGTTACTTCGAGTGGCACAACCTGACGGATCCCCAAAAGGTCCAAGTTGCCCGGATGAAGTTAACAGGTCGTGCAAAGACGTTCTGGCTGAATGAGGAGCGAAGATTAGGAACCGGACACGGAGCCCCCCTTATAGGTTGGCCTGTAATGAAGAACCTGTTGACCGATCAGTACGTTCCTGCGTACCATCGGACACAGATGTTCGATGAGCTTGCCACTCTGCGGCAGGGCTCAAGCTCGGTAGCCGAATATATTGGTGAACTTAAGGACCGAATGGTGCGATGTGACCTTAGGGAGATCCCCGAAGTCACTTTATCTAGATTTCGAAAGGGCCTTAACCCTGATATCCAAAGGAAGCTCTTGCGATATGGGCATACGGACTTGAACACGACTTTCAATGCCGCCTTGGACATTGAAAAACACCTAGCCTCTAAGGCTCACTCCCGTTACGCTCATGCGAAGAACAAGTCCACCACTGGGGCATCTTCTTCCACATATCCTGATAAGGGAAAGTTTAAATCTACCGAGTCGAAGTCAATCGTGATCACCGCTAGGAACTCCAAGAACCATTCGAGTGAGCGTGTCCCTATCGGGAAGGTTAGCAAGGCTAACACCACTTGTTACTCTTGCGGCATTCAAGGCCACTATGCCTACGAATGCCCAACAAAGACAAAAACACTAGCCTTATTAGAGCCAACTACCGACCCTGACGATTACGTATGCGAGGCCGCAGAGGAGAGTGACCCCGAAGGAGTCCCTAATGACTTAGAAGACGATCACCCCCTTATGGTGATGCGTTGTATTTTGACCACTCCTCGTCCATTAGATGATTGGAAGAGGACGAGCATATTTTCTCTGATTTTTAAGAGTGGCGAGAAGCTTTGCAAGTTGATTATTGATAGTGGTAGCTGCGTGAATGTCGTATCTGAGAACGCCGTTGCACGTATGTCCTTGATCACGGAACCACACCCGACCCCATACCAGGTCGCTTGGATCAACAAGCTCTCTGTACCCGTTACCAAGCGATGCCTGGTCCCACTCTCATTCAAATCCTACATTGATGAGGTGTGGTGTGATGTCCTTCCGATGGATGCTTGCCATGTGTTGTTAGGCCGCCCTTGGCTATACTACCGTGATGTTACACATTTTGGTAGAGCCAACACTTATGAGTTCAAATTCAATGGCAAAACCATCACTTTGAAGCCGACCATCCCAAAGGAGCCCGTAGTCTTGGCTAAGGACACCACTATCCCGGTAGAACGGAAAACGTTGAATCTCGTTGGTAGGAAAGAGTTTGAGAGAGATCCGTTCTTTGATGGAATTATGTATGCGCTAGTCCTCTTAAGTGCGAAGCCCGATTCTAGCATTTTGGATGAGCTACCTAGTGAGTTACGGGTACTATTGGAAGAGTATAGGGACGTGTACCCGGATGAGTTGCCGCCCACGTTACCCCCGCTTAGGAATATCCAGCATGTGATAGATCTCATCCCGGGGTCTTCCTTGCCAAACCAGCCCCATTATCGACTCCACCCCGCGGCTCACCTAGAGTTGCAGTCTCAGATCGAGGGCTTGCTAGCGAAAGGTTTTATTAGGACTAGTATGAGTCCATGTGTTGTACCAGCCCTACTTGCCCCCAAGAAGGATGGTACATGGAGGATGTGCGTTGATAGCCGGGCTATCAACAAAATCACCATCAAGTATAGGTTCCCCATTCCCCGCCTAGATGATTTGTTGGATGTCTTGTCTGGAGCCACCGTATTCTCCAAATTAGATCTTCGGAGTGGCTATCACCAGATTAGGATACGAGAGGGCGATGAATGGAAGACAGCATTTAAGTCGAAGGATAGTTTGTACGAATGGCTTGTGATGCCCTTTGGGTTGTCCAATGCCCCTAGTACCTTCTCCCGGATGATGACACATGTCTTTCAGCCAATCATGGGAAAGTTCGTTGTCGTCTACTTCGACGATATTCTGATTTATAGCACCTCTACTACCGAGCACATCTCCCACATGAGAGTGATCCTTTCCACCCTGCGGAAGGAGACGTTATTTCTCAACCTTAAGAAATGCACTTTCTATGTCTCGGAGGTAGAGTTCCTAGGCTATATATTCGGCTCTGAGGGTATTCGAGTTGATCCGGGCAAGGTTCAGGTCATTAAGGACTGGCCCGTGCCAACCACCCTACGTGAGGTGCGTAGTTTCCATGGGTTAGCCACGTTTTATCGTCGTTTCATACGAGACTTCAGTAGCATTATGGCGCCTATCACGGACTGTATGAAGAAGGGAGAGTTTACGTGGATGAAGTCCGCCACCCATGCTTTTGAGCGAATCAAGGAGCTTATGACTGAGGCACATGTCTTACGTCTACCTGACTTTGCTAAAGTCTTTGAGCTCACATGCGATGCGTCTGGGGTGGGGATTGGAGGTGTCTTGAGCCAGGAGGGCCATCCCGTTAGTTATTTTAGCGAGAAGTTGTCCGGCCCTAAACTGAACTATTCCAATTACGATAGGGAATTTTATGCTGTAGTCCGATGTCTACACCATTGGAGGCACTATCTCCTCTCCAAGGAGTTTGTGATCCTCTCCGATCATGAGGCTCTACGTTTCATCAACAGCCAGCATAAGATCAGCCCACGACACGCTAAGTGGGAATCTTTCTTACAAGGCTACACGTTTAATCTCAAGCACCTTAAGGGAGCCGATAACCGAGTCGCGGACGCCCTTAGTCATCTTACGCTTTTACTCACCTCTATGGAAGTACATGTTATAGGCTTTGAGCGGATTAAGGATGAGTACGCCACGTGTCCTGACTTCCAGGACTTCTATTTATCTGCCCAGGATAGCTCCCCCACGACGATATCTGCATACGTCATCAAGGATGGTTACCTGTTTAGGAACGGGAAACTATGTATTCCACAGTCATCGTTACGACTACATATCATATGGGAGTTGCATAGCAGAGGGTTGAGTGGCCACTTCGGTAGAGATAAGACCATTACGTTAGTCGAAGACAAATTCTATTGGCCAAAACTGAAGGTTATGGTGGGACAGGTAGTGAGTAGCTGCCGCACATGCCAGGTATCTAAGGGTAGTAAAACCAACGTAGTATTATATACACCCTTGCCTATTCCTTCCATGCCTTGGGTCGACGTTAGTATGGATTTTGTATTAGGCCTCCCCATTACCCTACGCCGTCACGACTCAATTTTTGTAGTTGTGGATAGGTTTTCAAAGATGACTTATTTCATCCTGTGCAGTAGGACAAATGATGCGTCTCACGTCGCTAAGCTTTATTTTAAAGAAGTCGTTAGTCACCGTGGAGTGCCCAAGACCATAGTGTCGGATAGGGACGTAAAATTCACTAGTTATTTTTGGAAGACTCTTTGGATATTAATGGGAACGAATTTATTGTTTTCCTCTACCTATCATCCCCAAACTGATGGGCAGCCGGAAGTGGTTAATCGGAGCTTAGGAAATTTGTTACGATGCCTCGTGAGTGATCACAAGAGCACTTGGGATCTTCTCCTTCCCCATGCCCAATTAGCCTACAATAATTCCAAGAATCGGTCTACGGGTCTGTCTCCAAATGAGATTGTCCACGGTTATAAGGCTCCTGTGTCGCTTGACTTGGCGTCGTTGCCCCCAACGTACAAGGCAAGTCAGTTTGCACAATCCTTCGCCCAGCACATCCATGATTTACACGCACGTATACGGGACACCTTGACTACGCAATATGACTCTTATCAAGCGCACGCTAATTTACATAGGAGAGTATCAGACTTCAAAATTGGCGATCTAGTTTTAGTCCGTTTGGTTCCCGAACGCTTGCCAACTGGCACCGTTAAAAAGTTAGCACCAAAGCGCGCCGGCCCTTTTCGGATTATTAAAAAGCTAGGTGACAACGCTTTCGTTTTGGACTTGCCTGCTGATTGGGGTATCTCCCCCATTTTTAATGTTTCGGATTTAACGATGTTTGTGTCACCACAACAAGAGTTGATTTCTTTGTCGTCTTCTTCTCCCACTAAAACTTCTCATGGGTTGGGGAGTGGTAGTACGGATGATCTCTCTCTTTCGGTCCCCACAGGTATATCATCGGATGGTAAGTTACCTTCTTTCCTGCCTACTGCTAATATGTTCCCCAGGTTTCCACGGACGTTCTCCACTCTAGAGATGATACTTGATGCTGAGCCTGTTACCACTGCTGATGGCGACACCCACCGCTTTCTCATCCGTTGGCGTGATCGGCCCCCTTCGGATGACTCTTGGGTACTCGAGACGGAGCTGCAGAGTTTGGATGCCGCTCTCCTTCACCGCTATCGCTTGGACCACGCAACGGAGATGCGTGCATTTGAGCGGGGGAGGATTGATGGCGCGGCCCCTCCTCCACCGGTTGAAGACGATGCTGATGATGCTGTTGATGATCCGGTTGTTAAGGTCATACGACTCAAGGACGTGAGGCGGCACGATGACGCTAACGGACGGCTATGCTACAACCTCCGCCCGCGCCATGCTACCACCACGGCAACGCCTTAGTTTTATTTATTTCCTTTTCGTGCACTTTATTTTATAATTGGAATATAAAATTATCCTATGCTTATGTGATAATTTTATATTCATTGCATGTGTTGTTGTATTTTCAATTTGAACTATTTTAGTTTTGGTGTGCAATTAGCCATTCGGATGGATGAGATTAAATCTCCATCATGAAGGGCTAAGGCTTATTTGTAACTCCTATTAGCCATTCGGATGGATGAGATTAAATCTCCATCATTAAGGGCTAAGGCTTATTTGTAACTCCTATTTAAAGGAGGCTATCATGAAGAGTTAAAGCAATTGGAAAAGAAACCTAAAAAAACCCCCTTGTGGAAATTTCGGCCACCATGGAAAAGTCCATAGCCGCCCCCTCCCCTTTGGTGTGAAGCCAAGCCTTGCCTCCTCCATCCTCGTTCGGTGCGACTCCGGTGTGGCTTCCTTCGGTGCGACTCCTTGGAAGAAGGTTGCAAACCATTCGGTGTGACGCCGGTGGATCCGTGGAGAGAGTGATTCTCCCACAGTTATCTCGTGTGAATGTTTTCCGGTTGGGTAATCTCTTTCCCCTCCCTTGTGTGATTTCTTCTATTTAGTTGTGGTGGATTTCGCTCATCGTTTTCTCCGGATCTTTAATTTAATCGCTGCAAGTTTTGAATCGAAATCGTCGTTGCAAGGCTTTTATTTTCGGATCGGGTGGATCCTATTTGCTTGAGCGGATCTTGGCCTATAGCCTTGGTCTTGCTCTCAAAAAGGAGTGGCAACCTTTGTGTTTTCTTGGGGAATAATCCGACTCAAATTTCCGATCGTTGTTTTCGAGTCGACCATTCCTCCTTTGTTGTTTGTGCTGCATTTTGTGACGAGGAAATATTGTGGACGATAGGTGTTGTGTAGGTGCGGTAGATCTACGACGTGTTGTGCATAGGGAGAGCGTTAGCTTCGCGGAGATCTCCGATCCGACATCCCTACACCACATAATCCTCTATAGGGAAATCTAAAGCATTAAGCTCAGTGATTACCTCAAGAATTGTGTTTGTAGCTTGCTCACTTTCCAGTGGAGTTGGCTCTTCTACAATTAGAGGCTCCCCCTAGACTGAATCCTGGTGTAAGGGTCTAGCTTGAGGTAGCTCCCCCTGCCTCTCAGCAACTTCTTGTGGAGCTGGAGACTTCACAACAGTTCCTTCTACATCCTCTTCTGGAGTAAAGACAACTTGTTCTTCACTATCAGAGCTGCTAGTTGACTCTTGAGCCACTGGGGTCTATCTTCTTCTTCTTCTTTAGTGGTGTTGCTTTCTCAGAAGTTATTTTCTCAGGGGTTGGCATCTCCTTAGACAAAACCCTGTCCCATCTGGAGAAGATCCTCATGTCCATTTTTCTCATATGGTTGATTTTACTGCCAGCAGCTTGACCCATAACCTCTGGTATGCTACCAGCCAAGTAAAGACTTAAGATTCTACCCAAGTTGGGTTTCTTCAGACTCTTCTTAATCTTTTCAAAGACAACAATAGACGAATCAGTTTTTAGACTGAAGATTATCCTGGTCATGAGATTGAACATATGGGCAGATACCCTGTCATGCCCTCCTGGCTTACTTAAGATTACTTTTCCAACAATTTCTGATAGAAATTTTCCCTGCCTGTTCATGCCTTTCCTATTAAACACAGATCCAATTTTCATCTTTGCATCCAATCCACACCATGTTAATGCTTCTCTGGTCTTAGAAGCAGTTACTTCTTCTTCTTCCTTGGTTCTAGGCAAGTGTAGAACCTTTCTCAAACTTTTTGGAGAGACCTTTACTTTTTCTCCATGGACCCTGGACTTGATCTTGAGTCCAGATTCGTCTACCATAGCTCCATTTAGAAACTCTAGAACTTCCTTCTTCCAGATCTTTGTGGGCTCCGAAACAAGAAATTCTAACCCTGAGTCTGTAACTAGGGTTACCACAGTCTTGATCTCCGGGTCTGCATCACCAAACGCGTCTCGCACCAGTTCATAGCCTTCATTGACGTTCTCCTCGAGCTTTGGCGCCATTAGGGTTTGAAGAATTTGAACTGAGAGAAGAGAGGTGTCGACACACAAATTTGGTCTCGAAACTTTTGAAAGCGTGTCGACAGACAAAGGCAAAATCCTATTTATACTTGTCTAGGTTTGAAGATGAAAGGGCGGGCAGCTAACTTAAATTGTGTCGACACTGTCGATAAGTGTCGACACAGACTTATAATGTCTCGACACCTATGTGTCGACACAAGTTTAGTCAACAGATTATATGTGTCGACACTTGTTTATGTGTCGACACCACATAACTCAACATTTAGTCGAGACTTTACTTAGATAATTCTGAGTAAACTCTAAGTGTCGACACCACCTTGGATGTGTCGACACCTACTTATCATGTGTCGACACTAATTTTCTGAAGTGTCGACATCAACTTCCTAGATGTGTCGACACCTTTTCCCTGAAGTGTCGACATCACTTTTCTGTGTCGACACAGATATCTCTGTGTGTCGACACCTTTTTACTTAGCCATTTCTATAAACTTATTCTAAGTTTATCATACCTAGTTCAATTTTAAACCTATTGAACTTAGTTTCTTCTAGGGGCTTAGTATACATATCAGCTAGTTGATTATCTGTTTTAACATATTCTAGTAAAATATTTTCTTTCTCTACATGCTCCCTAAGAAAATGATATTTTATTTCAATATGTTTAGTTCTACCATGGGAAACAGGATTATGTGCAATTGATATAGCACTTGTAGAATCACAAAAGAGTGGAGTTCTACTTACCTGAATTCCAAAGTCCTCAAGCTGATGTTGTATCCATAGAAGTTGAGCACAGCAACTTCCTGCAGCCACATATTCTGATTCTGCAGTGGAGATAGCCACACTTGTCTGCTTTTTGCTACTCCAAGAAATCAGTCTTCCACCTAGGAATTGACAGGTTCCAGTTATGCTTTTTCTGTCTTCTTTGCATCCTGCAAAGTCTGCATCTGAATAACCTGTTAGTTCAAAATCTCCATTCCTAGGGTACCAGAGGCCTAGATAAGGAGTGCCCTTTAGATATCTCAATATCCTTTTGACTGCTGTCAAATGAGACTCCTTAGGGCATGCTTGATACCTTGCACAGACACATGTAGCATACATGATATCTAGTCTACTTGTAGTCAAATATAATAGGGAGCCAACTATCCCTCTATACAAAGACTCATCTACAGGTTTCCCTGCATCATCCTTGCTAAGAGACATACTTGACCCCATAGGAGTGTTCATGGTACTGGATGAATCCATACCATACTTCCTTATGAGTTCTAGGGTGAACTTAGACTGGCATATGGATAAACCATTCTCAGTCTGTCTAACTTGGAGACCCAAGAAGAACTTAAGTTCTCCCATACTACTCATCTCAAATTGCCCTTGCATTAGTTTTGCAAACTTTTTGCAAAGACTACTTTCAGTAGACCCAAATATTATGTCATCTACATATATTTGGACTAGTATTACTTTGCCTCCGGATTTCCTAAGGAATAAAGTCTTGTCTATTTTCCCCCTTGTGAACTTATTCTCAATGAGGAAACTAGACAGGGTTTCATACCAAGCCCTAGGGGCTTGCTTTAACCCATATAATGCTTTCCTAAGTCTATAGACATGATTAGGTTGAGTTGAATCAACAAAACCTGATGGTTGTTCCACATAGACTTCCTCTTTTAGATTACCATTTAGAAAGGCTGACTTTATATCCATTTGGTAAACTTTAAATCCTTGAAAGGTTGCATAGGCCAGGAACATCCTTATGACTTCCAGTCTGGCTACTGGAGCAAAGGTTTGATCAAAATCAATACCTTCTTCCTGCCTATATCCTTTAGCAACCAATCTTATTTTGTTCTTAATGATGACTCCATGTTCATCCATCTTGTTCCTAAAGATCCACTTTGTTCCAATTATATTGTGGTCTTTTGGTTTAGGAACAAGTTCCCAGACCTTGCACCTCTTGAACTGATTCAGCTCTTCTTGCATTGCCTCAATCCAATGAGGGTCTAGGATGGCTTCTTCAAACTTCTTTGGTTCAACTTGGGATAGGAAACTGGAGAAGCGCACTGCATTCAGATTTCTGCTCCTTGTTTGTACCCCTTATCTTGGATCACCAATGATTTGTTCTGCTGGATGATCTCTAAGATGCCTATTGGCTGGAGGCATCCTGACTTCAGGTTGAACTTCTTCAACTTCTTCATCTTGCTGTACTCCTTGAACTTCATCTGCATTAGGTACATGTAGTACTCCCCCTGGACAATAACCACTGTCTTCTACTTGCTGTCTTGCAGTAGGTCTTTCTTCTATAGTGAGCTTGTCCAACTTCTCAGTTATACCTGTGGGGCTGCAAATACTACTAGACAACTCATTGTTAATAAGTCTAGTTTCATCAAATACTACATGTACAGACTCTTCCACAACTTGTGTTGACAAGTTGTAGACTCTATAAGCCTTACTGTTGTTGCTGTACCCAACAAAAATTCCCTCTTGGGACTTGGCAGCAAACTTAGTCAAGTAAGACTTTCCATTGTTAAGTATAAAGCACTTACAACCAAAGATCCTGAAGTAGGATAGGTTTGGTTTTCTGCCTTTCACAACCTCATAGGGGGTCTTGTTGAGGCTTTTAGTAATGGTAGCCCTATTAATAACATGGCATGCAGTATTAACTGCTTCAGCCCAGAAATATTCTGGTAGTGATGTATCACTTAATAGGGTCCTACCAGCCTCAATCAAGGTTCTATTCTTCCTCTCAGCAATGTCATTTTGCTGAGGTGTCCTTGGTGAAGAAAACTCTTGAAATATCCCAAATTCTTCACATAGTTTTGTCATGCTATCAGACTGAAATTCAGTACCATGGTCACTTCTTATCTTGACCACTGTACTATCTAGTTCATTCTGAATTTGTTTGACAAAGCTATAGAAGACACTAGGTGTTTCAGATTTCTGTCTAAGGAAGAACACCCAGGAAAACCTTGAGTAGTCATCTACAACTACAAAGGTATAGACCTTCCTACCCAGGCTGTGAACTGGCATTGGACCAAAGAGATCCATATGCAAGAGGTATAAACACCTCACATCATCTTTGTTTTCAATGTTTCTAAAGGTGGATCTAGTCTGCTTGCCCTTTTGACAAGCTGAGCAAATACCATCTTTAATACACTTAACTTGAGGACCATTCCTCACTAACTCTTTGCTAAAGAGTTTACCAATTGTCTCGTAATTTAGATGGGCTAGCCTCTTGTGCCATTTGACACAATGAGAGACTGTCTCATCAGCTACAAGACACACTGGAGAACCATTGTTCTCAACCATAATGTCTAAGCAATAGACATTCCTTTTTCTATAACCAGTCAAAATGATCTCTTGATCATTTGACCTCCTGATATGACAACCATCTTTGACAAATGAGATGTCATATCCTACATCACTCAATTGACTTATACTAATAAGGTTATGTTTCAAACCTTTAACATAGGCCACTTGAGTAATTGTAATATAGGAGTTAGATATGTTACCAAAACCCTTGATGATCCCCTTTTCAGAACCACCAAAGGTGACTTTTGGACCATCCTTTATGGGTGTGTAGTCCTTTAGTAAACCCCTTGTTCCAGTCATATGTCTGGAACATCCACTGTCCAAGTACCATATTGGGGCATGGCCACTTGGACTCACCTGCAAAACAGATTAGTGAACCTTAGAACCCAAAGAATTCTTGGGTCCTTGGTACTGGTTAGTTTGCTTCCTAACAAAGCTACCTGCAGGTTTTCCAACAGGCAGTTTGCCACTCACTTTGGCACTAGCATTGTGCCAACAGTCCATGGCAAAGTGGCCTACCTTGCCACAACACCAACACTCAAACTTATTGTACCTTTGCTTAGGTACAGTCTTAGTTGTTTTATCTACAGCTGGCTTGTTGAGAGTTGGGGCTTTGCCCTTGGACTTGGACTTGAAAGTCCTTGCAGGTTTAGTAAATCACAGTCCAGCTTTACCTTTGTGATGAACAAATTCATCAATTAAGGGTAGAACTGACTTAGGTTTAGAAAACCTAGCAACCAAATCTCTCTCCTTCTGAAGATTAATCTCCAGACTCTTGATTTGATCATTCTTAAATGATATAGTCCCCATCTGAATCACAGTTATGTGATTCAGTCTGGCTATCTCATTTAGCTTTTGATCAAACATCTTCTCATAATCAGTTGCAGCCATTTTCAGACTTGCAATCTCCTTAGCTTGACTCTTGGCCAAGGATTTGCATTTCTTAAATGCTTGCAACAGAACTTTATATTCATCTATCAACTGATGAATATCCTCTTCAGACTCAGATGCACTCTCATCACTTGATGATGATGAATCTGATTCTGTACTAGCACAAGAAATTGAACTGAAAGAACAATGTTGTACCTTACTAGGTCCTGGCTGCTCCAGGATTTTGTCACTTTCTGTCAATGCCATCAGTCCTTGGCACTGACTGTTCTCTTGTTCATATATAGAGTTCATAATCTGGATGAACTCTTCTTCTTCTTCCTCAACAAACAGTCCTATGTATTCCTCAGTATCTGACTCAGTTTCTGATGAAGAAATGTCTGACAGACTCTTATCCTTTTTGGCAACAAAAGACTTTTCCTTCTTGCCCTTGTATTGAGTCTTTTTCTTGTCATTAGACTTCTTTCTTTTCTCTGGACAGTCTACAACAACATGTCCTTGTCTATTACAGCAATAACATACAATTTTTGAAAGAGTTGCTTTACTAGACTTGGTCTTTTTCCTGTCTTTCTTTGAAGACTTTTTATTCTGATAATAGTCTTCTTTACCCTGTGAAGTAGATGGCCTTGTCCTCCACTGTTTCTTCTTTAAGAACTTCTGAAAATGTCTTGTGAAGGCAGCAAAGTCCTCATCACTTTCACTGCTTTCATACTTTCTACTTGCTGACTCATCTGATTCAGTTTCAGCTACTTTTGGTGGTGGAGTTGGTGACTTACTTCTGTACTTTCTGGGGGCTTCCGTTTTGAAGGCCACTGTCCTTTCTTTATGTTCATTTCTTGTAGATTTCTCCTCTTCTTTCCTCACCATCAACTGCATCTCATAGGATAGCAGTTTCCCAAATAGTGTTGGTGGAGGAATTTCTGCCAACTTTGTCATTTCCCTAATGGCACAGATCTTGGTGTCCCAATCTTTTGTAAGGGACCTTAGAAACTTATCATTGAGCTCATAATTACTGAACTCTCTGCCATAGGACATAAGCTCATTCACAATCCTATAGAACTTTTTATAGCATTCAGTTATGCTATCAGCTTTACCTTGTCTAAAACTTTCATATTCTTGGTTGAGCAAAGATTTTCTGTCTTGCCTCACTTCTTCAGAACCCTCCATGTACACAATAAGAGTATCCCACATTTCCTTGGATGTCTTGCAGTGTATCAAATTCTGAAAAGTAGCATCATCTATGGCACTTACAATGATGTTTTGAGCCCTCTTATCCATAGTGGCTAGAACAATCTCATCCTTTGTCATTTCAGAGAAATCCTTAGGTGTTCTCTGATTTGCATCTAAGACTGAAACCTTCATGGGCACATATGGCCCTTCTTTCACTGTGATATAAATCCTAGGGTCTGAGGCTTCCATAAACAGTCTCACCCTTTCCTTCCAGATGCCAAAGATCTCTTTTCTACATATGGGTAGCTTCATGGATCCCAATTCCTTATGATTCTCAGTGGAACCCATGGTTCTTGATGTTCTTGAATCTGTAATGTACTTACACTGAATCTGCCAACAGGATCTACTCAGACAGTTATGTCCTTTTTTGAGCAACCTCGCTTTGATACCACTTGAAAGATATTATACCTAATCACCTAGAGGGGGGGTGAATAGGTGACTTAAATCTTTTTAACTTTGTAAGCAGAATTCAGATTATAACACAGACTTATATCTACTTTATCACAGCACACAATCAGCAATCACAGAATTCCACAAGCACACAGTAGACACACAGGTTTATAGTGGTTCCCCAATGTTTGGGTACATCCGCTTTCCCCCTTCGCCTATCTAGTAGTGAACTAGATTCGGCCAAACTCCTCCACTATCTCAGATCCTCAGATCTTACACTCAGAACCCCAAAACAAGGTTCCTACAGCTCAGGCCCAAGGCCCTACAACTCAGCTTCTTCACAAAGCCTACACTCAGCCACCAAGGCCTACACTCAGCCACCAAGGCCTACACTCAGCCACAACAGGCCTACACTCAGAGATACAACTCTCCTACACTCAGGCACACAGGCCCTACACTCAGCCTTTATAATTACAGGCTTACAAATCTCAGATCCCTAAGGATCCTACAAGATAATATGAATACAAAATGTTAACTCTACAACTCAGAGAAAAGAGAGAAGAGTTGTGAGTTTCTTGATGAGTTCTTGGAAGAACTCAGTTGAGATCAAACTGACTTGGCTTTCTTCAAAGCTTCTTGAATGTAGAACACAATAAGATTGATCTCTTCTGCAGTTGATCCTTGATCTCTGCTGCTTAAGATTTAGAACAAATCTGAACCCTTCTTCTCAGCCTGGTCCCAACGGCTGACTTCTTGGATCTCTCTCTCTCTCTCCAACTTCTTAGATCTTCACTAGATTCTTCAAGGAATAGCTAGATCTTCTTTGTATATTGATCACTTGAACTTGTGCTCAGTCTTTCAATCATCTGTTTCTGTAGACAGTATAAGCCTATTTATAGGCCTTCTTCATGGTAACCGGCTGGTCCGATTCATAACTGATTTCTGACAACTCTGACAGGTGCAGTACACCGGCTGGTATGGCAGCTGTCAAGTCATCCAGTCAGTTCTTGAAAATTCTGTAACTGTCTGAAAGTGTCGACACTTATAGACTAAGTGTCGACACAAGTTGTCTAAGTGTCGATACTAGCCTACAAGGTGTCGACACAACTCCTTGTGTTGTAGATTTTATATCTCGACACTCTTCTTCTTCATGTGCCGACACTGATATTGAGTGTCGACACAACACTTTGTTCTTCAGCACTTTGTTGACTTCTTGTATGTGTCGACACAACTCCTTTGTGTCGACACATCTTCATGTGTTGAATCTATTAAGTGTCGACACTTCCTCTTGGTGTCGACACATGTCTTCAGTGTTGATACTTGCTGAGTGTCGACACAGCTCCTTGTGTCGACACATTCTTCTACTGTTGAGACTTTTGCTGAGTGTCGACACATCTCCTTTGTGTGGACACTTGTACTTAGAATATTCTTGAACTTTGCTAAGTGTCGACTCAGCTCCTTGTGTCGACACTTTCTTCAAGTGTTGAGTCTTCAGCTGAGTGTCGACACATTCTTTCTTGTGTCGACACTTTCTTCAAGTGTTGAGTCTTCAGCTGAGTGTCGACACATTCTTTCTTGTGTCGACACTTTTTTCAAGTGTTGACTCTTCTGCTGAGTGTCGACACATTGCTCTGGGTGTCGACACTTATACTTAGACTCTGCTGACTTTTACTGAGTGTCGACACAGCCTTCAAGTGTCGACACTTTCTGATGTAGACACAATTTCACTAGGTGTTGACACAACTGCTAAGTGTCGACACTGCTTCACTGCAATTTTCTTCACTGAGTGTCGACACTGCTCCTTGTGTCGACACTTTCTGTCTGGTGTCGACTCTGCATCCCTAGTGTCGACATAAATACTCCAAGTGTCGGCACTGCTTGCCTGGGTGTCGACACAAGTCTTCTTAAGTGTCAACACTTTCCCTCAGGGTGTCGACACATGGACTTAGAAACTTTTTCTTCTTTCCTGTAAATACTTAACCTGCACAAGTAAACTCAAAACACATCAAATACATTTTTGATGTATATCATTGAGTTGGGTGAGACTTCTTCAAATCAGGTACATTTAAACCAATGTACCCAACAATATGTGAACAGATTCTTCAATTTTAAGAGATGATTTATTATAAACCATATAAGCCTTACTGATCATGGAGTATCCCAGAAACACTTCTTCATCAGCTTTAGCTTGAAATTTTGCTAAATATCTCTTGTCATTATTATGTATATAATAAATGCAGCCAAAAATTCTAAAATAATCAACTTTAGGTTTCTTCCCTTTGAGTAATTCATAGGGAGTCTTGATCTTTAGTTTATGTATTAAACTTCTATTCAGCACATAGTTAGAGGTGTTCACTGCCTCTGCCCAAAAAGATAGAGGAAGGTGAGCATCTGACAACAATGTAGTTGCAGATTCAATAAGGGTTCTATTTTTCCTTTCAGCTACCCCATTTTGTTGAGGAGTTCTAGGAGCTGAGAAAGTATGCCTGATCCCTTCACTCTGACAGAACTCTTGCATAAAAAGAGAATAAAACTCTGTCCCATGATCACTTCTGATCAGGGCAATGTGAGTATTGAACTCAATCTGTATACATTTGAGAAACTCTGTCAAACACTTAAAGTTATCAGACTTCTTCCTCAGAAAGAACACCCATGTGAATCTAGAGAAGTCATCTACAACTACTAAGGTGTAAGATTTCTCTCCTAGGCTTTGTACTGTAATGGGTCCAAAAAGATCCATGTGTAACAGATACAAGATCCTAGGTGAATCACTCTTATTAAGTGACTTGAAACTATTTTTAGTTTGCTTGCCTAATTGACAAGCCCTGCAGAGTCCTTCCTTCTTGTAGGGGCCAGAAGGTAGTCCTCTAACAAGGTTTCCTTGGATAGCCTAGCAATGGTTCTAAGGTTTAAATGTCCTAGTCTCTTATGGCATAAAACATTTGGTCTACACACAGAATTAAACAGACAAATATCTACATCTGTTGAAAGAAAATCTACTAGATAGATGTTACCTTTCCTTTTACCTGTCAACACAGTTTTGTTGTCCTCTGACTTGATCTTGCATAATGCTTTGCTGAAAGTCACCTGGTAGCCTTCATCACATAGCTGACTGATGCTGATCAAATTGTGCTTCGGTCCTTCCACATAGGCTACCTTCTTAAATGTCACTGTCCCAATCTAGACTGCACCATATCCTTTAGTTTGTCCAAAGTTTGAATCACCAAATATGACTTTGGGTACAAGCTAGGCTTTAAAGGATGTGAGGTTGTCCTTGTTTCCTGTCATGTGCTTAGAACACCCACTATCCAAGTATCATTGCTGGTTGGATGTTGGATAGGTCTTCACCTGCACATAAAACAATTCACTTATTTTTGACCCTGTTTACCTTGGGCCTAGGTTGATAACCTTTAAACTCAGAAATAAAAGACATCCCAGGTTGACTCTTATAACCTTCAGGATGATATCTCCTTGGAGGTATTATCCATTCAGTATAAGGGTTAAAGCATTGGGATGAAGGACCCCTAGGTTTGGATTTTGATTTGCCCTTGAAAGAATTTCCAGAGCTCTGATCTCTGTTCGACGATCGTGGAGCTGCGTTCGACGATCTTGGGTCAGATCGTCGAGCTCCGCTCGACGGTCGACTGTGGTTGAGTTCAGGAATTTGAGATCGTCGACCTGAGTTCGACGATTTTGCCTGAGATCGTCGATCTACGTTCGGCGATCGTCGAGCTCCGTTCGACGATTTCTGCTGGAACTTAGTTTTCTTAGGCAGATCAGAATTTTTCCTAGCTACCTCTACAACTCCCTTCCCTTTATCAGAAATGAACTTGATTGGGGTTGTTAGAACTATAGGTTGGCTGGATGAAGCACCCAAGCCCAGTGTACAATTGAATCTGGAGTTCACTTTGCTTGTGATGTCCATCAGCTTGATACTTCTCCCATTGAGGGATTCTTCAAGCTTCTTGGCCTCTGAGAGCTCACCTTTCAGTGAAGCTATTTGCTCCCTACAACACTCCAACTCCTTTGAGAGTTTGAGGTTTTCTGACTTTAAGAAACTATGTTCAGACAATTGATTTCTGAGAGAGATAATTTCCTTCTCAGATTTTAGTAAGTCTAAACATAATGCTTTAAACTCAGATTTAAAGTCCTCTGAATTGAAATCAAAAGAATTAATTATCTGGTCCTCTTCAAGTTGAGTCTCTGAGTCTAACTCTGACTCTTCTGCATCTGAATTATGTTGAGAGGCATTGATTGCCATCATGCAGAACTCCTTCTCTTCAGTATCATCTTCATCATCACTTGAGCTAGATGAAGCTTCTGATTCCTCTTCAGTCTCACTCCAGGATTCAGCAACAAATCCCTTCCTTGTGTGTTTGTTCTTACTTGAGGAGGGTTTGTCATTGCCATTCTTCTTGAAGTCTTTATCTTTTCTTCTTTCTTTCTTATCCTTTCTGTCCTTGTTTTTGTTCTCCGGACAGTCAGGTACAATGTGCCTGGTTTCCTGCAACCAAAGCAAACAATTTCTTTATTATTTGACTTGTCATACCTTGGCTTATCATGCTCCTTGTATGATCTCTTTCTGAAGTCCTTTCTGGCCATCTTGTAAAATCTTTTGGCCAATAGACTGAGCAGCTCATCATTGCCTGTGACTTTGTCTTCAGGCTGATCTTTAGTTGCTTTGAAGGCTATTGTCTTTTCTTTTCTTGTGGCTGGTGAGGCAGCCTTCTGCTCTTCTTCTCTATTCTTAATGAGCAGCTCATAAGATTTGAGCTTACCCAAAAGAGCTTCTGTGGTGATCTCATTCAAACTTCTGGCATCCTTGATTGGCCAGATTCTTGAATCCCAAGTGCTTGGGAAGCACATTAGGATTTTGTCATTAAGTTCAGTCAGTGAGATCTCCTTATCCAGAGTCATCAGTTCATTGACTATCAAACTGAGTCTATTGTACATATCTCCAACTGACTCAGCTTCTCCCTTCTTGAAATTTTCATATTGAGATATGAGGTGGGATCTCCTGTCCTTTCTTTCATCAGCTGATCCTGAGACTATTTCAGAGAGCCTATCCCAGATTTCCTTTGCTGAATGGCATTCAGCCACCTTTTGGAAGATGTCATCAGACATAGTTTGGGCTAAGATGTTCATAGCCTTTGCATCTGCAACCTTCCACTTCTTGATATCAGCATCTATTCCTGATGGAGGTGGAACAGCATTTGTACTTGTGTTCTCTGGATGTCTTGGACAAACTGTCAAAACAGAATTAAAAATGTCCTCGTCAATAGAATTCATGTATAGTCTAATCCTTGCTTTCCAAAGTGCAAACTTAGACAGATTGCACACTGGAGGTCTGGTGCTAGCATAATCTTTGTTTTGGGCCATGATTGGTGAAAACAAAATCTAATAATAAAATCAAAAGAAAACAGATCTAACTAGGGATCTTGGGGTTCAGGTGTTAGCCTGTGCAACCACTGAGATATGGTATATTTAACCAACCTGGCTTTGATACCAATTGAAAGTGTGAGCTAGATCTGATATACTCTAGAGGGGGGGGAATAGAGTATGGTGCTTAAAAACTTTTTACAACAGTTGTTGTAATCTGAGTGAACAGGGAAGCAAATTTTAAATCTAATCACAGAACCTATCTAATCACAAACTATAAAAGAAACTAATCACAGATCAATCACAGCCAGAAACAAAAATAAAGACAAGCAAGCCAGAAGACACAAGGAGCTATAGTGGTTCCCCTAAACTTGGGTACATCCACTCTTCTTCCACCCTAGGTAGGAATCCACTGCAGGATGAGTTGATCAAGTGTCCTGGGAACCAATGAGCTTTTGATAAGGTGCTCAAAAACTAAACCAGATTTTTTGATCAGGTGTTTTGCCACCATTGAGCTTTTGATAAGGTGCTCAAAAACCAAGCACAAACTTTTGAAGGGAGTTTGAGAAACCCTTTACAGAGATGGGGATGAGAGAATGATGGAAGTCTTCTCTTTCTCAGAGAAGCTGAGAAGACTATGTGGATTTTGATGTTGTCAAAGCTCCCCCTGAGTTCTTGAGATGTTCAGGAAATGAAGCTTTGTTGTAGGGTGATAGGCCTTCAGAGATTGATCTCCAGCAAATGATAATTTTAGCAACAGCTGAAATGTTAGGTGTCTGGAGTCTTGAATGATGTTGGCCTTGAACACTTGAATCAAAAGAGATCTGAAGATTTCAGTTGGTTGATCTCCTTTTGGTTGTGTGTTCTTGTATGAATTCTTTTAGACAGAGAATGTCTACAGCTCTTTTTCTTTCTCTTGAGAACAGTTGGTGTTGAGAGAGATGTTGTTCCAGAGAAAAAAAATTGTTCTTGTTCTTCTTGTTCTGCTTATCTGTGTTGTGAGAGATTCAAAAATCTTGTATTTTATTCCTTCTTTCTGAATAGAAAAAGATCCTCTGTCAAGAATAGCCGTTGGCCTGTCATTAATTGACTTCCTTAATTGCAATTGTCTTCTGGGGGAAAGTCCAAAGAAACATTCCTTGATAATCTCTTGAAACTTGGTCCAGAATAAATGAAAACGGCTACAAAATCTTCTGAATTAATTGCTGACAATAACTCCTTAACTGTTCTGAATTTGAATCTTGAAAACCATTTAACTCTTCAGAAAAACGTCAAACTGAGCTCTACTATCGTCGAACTGAGCTCAGCGATTTGGATTTAGACAGCAACAGAGATCGTCGATCTGAGCTCAACTATCATCGAACTGAGCTCAGAGATAGAGAATCAATACTGGAGTCAAGATCGTCGGACTGAGCTCGAAGATCGTCGAATGGAGTTTGACGATTTGTAGAAGTTGAGCTCAGCGATCGTTGAATGGAGTACGACGATCCGTCGAAGTTGAGCTAGACGATCGTCGATTGGAGTTCGACGATTCGTCGTACTGAGCTCGACGAAATGACTTAGTCTCTAAACTGAAAAACCTTGGTCTTGAGGGCAGCTTCCAAACCTAACTACTAACCCTTAGACTCAATCCTAATTGACCTTTAGATCTATACAATGAGGTCAAAAACAGGTTTCCTAGAGACATAGTGATCCTGACCCAAATTAGTAATAGGGTGTTCCAACAGCGGATATACCTGGGGCCGAGCCGCGCTCGGGGTAGTGCAGAACCAAGTACCAAGAACCAGACCTCTTGTAATAACCCCATCCGTTCACATAGGCTATACTAGAAGATCCGGCCGGGGCCCTACAGCATGGACCACAAAACAGGCGGTGCAGTTACGGTGTGATACCAGTGTAACGCAGCGCACCCTAACACATTGCATTCTAACGGAAGCCTATAATACTGCACTTGAACTCCACACTTGAATGTCCAACATATAAAAACTCCACATTTTATACATGATAGGAATGTATTACACATACAAGTAGTTGGCCTTATGGCCTTACAGGGCTTTCAAAATAGTGGCCTTAATATTGGCACGCAGGCCGACCACATCAAAAGAAAACATAACATTTCCATTTCTTTTAGCCTTCGAGGGCTAGCAGCGGCAGCAGCAAATGCAGTAGGGACTTCAGCCCTTATGCGTCCCGCTCGGCTCTCCAACACCTGCATAGGGACATTCCACCCAATGGTGGCAAACAGAGGCAACGGTCAGCATTCAGCTGACCAAATTATAACGACCATACCCTTTTTCCGGGGCTACGGTATTCCTCCCTACAGGCATAGCATTTTACAAGCATGTATATATTTCATACAATGTGCTCTCACGCACATACATACCATCACAATCGTTAGCCACCCGGCCCGACGATCCGTGCACGCATGGCACATTCTTGGTGTACCGGCGAACTGGTTGCCTACCACCGTATCAGGATCGCAACCCAACGGCAACTCACTTGACCATTTACTCCATGGCGTGCAGCCAGAGTTTTATAGTCTTAGTGAACCGGGATTGGCACATAGCCTCCCATTGTATCACGACACACAAGCCTAAGACTCTTGTTATGCGCTCCAACAGACTGCACTTTCAGGTCTTACGTAGGACGGACATAAAGCAGGTCGGATCCTCCACCCCCCCCCCCCCCCCCCCCCCCCCCCGTTGCTTAAATCGCCTTGCCATCACCGAGCACAACGTACTCGCGGCTAAATCAAAGGCGTGGGTTGGTCTCACCAAACCTGTTCTGGTATTCAAGCCTGGTTGTTTTCCTGGGTGCACTAGTACTTACCATTACACCCATTCATATCACTCATCATTAGCGGATCTTTCCTGGGCGTACCAGTACTTCCTGCTACTCTCTTCATAGGTATGACTCCGCAAATGTCACAAATGTCAGGGGTATTTCCTGGCTACCACACCAGTACTTCCTTCTACTACATTTCACAGGTACCACCTAACATCACAAGCAACACAAGCATTTTACGGGTATTTTCCTGGACTACCACCCCAGTACTTCCTGTTACTTCCGTTCACAGGTTCAACCCGTCGACTCCTCAACTAAGCGTTTATCACGGAGTCTTCTCTAGTTCGTATGCAACATCAACAATCCAGACCAACCTGTCCAGATGGGCTTCACACAGTATGTCTATTCCGTACTCAGTTTCCGGATCTAGATGTCAACCAATTGGGTATTCCATGAATCAACCCAAGGACTCCCACAACAAGCCACCGTCTAGTGGGGGAATCACATGCATATGCCAAAAAGGAAGCCTTCACATGGCTGGGAAGAAAGGTCGTTACTGTTGAAGACCGCTTCGGTGCCATGAACTCCTAGCTGGCTAGAAAGAACCGCAACAGTTTTTCCTCCGCAAAGATGGCCTCAGATCTCAGCTTGACACTCTCAAGCTCCACCAGAGGTCAATCCCCCTTCCTCTTCCTCCTTCTTCCATTCCCTTTCTCCCTCTAGAATTGTAGAAAGATGAAGGCCAACGTAAAATGAAACTTTCCTTCTCAGTTTTCGGCCTTAAGGAAGCAGGAAGGTCTCTCAGCCCTTAGATCCCAGCTGAAGAAAATGAACGGCCACGAAAAAGCTGTAAAATCACTTTTCGAGTCCGACACGCCCTATGACACGCCCGTGTAACAGGCCATGTTCTCTAAGCGGTGCACAAAAAGCCTTATCGTGAAACGGGTCACGCCCAGGGTACACGCCCGTGTCAGTCCAGACACGCCTGTGACATAGGGCGTGTCCCTCACTCGAGTCATACTCGCGACCTACTCGAGAGGACTACTCGAGTAGTTAGTCATGACACGCCCATGTAACATGACCGACACACCCGTGTTCCTTAGGTACTCGAGACATTTCTACCCACTCGAGATATTTCCTCGAGATCTACTTGAGTCATCAACATAGAACAGGACACGCCCGTATCCGAAGGATGACACGCCCGTGTCACCACTACTCGAGTCCCACTCGAGACCTACTCGAGACAATCACTCGAGTAGTCGTTTGGGTCGGACACGCCCGTGACATGCCCCATGACACCCCCGTGACAATGGGCGTGTTCCTCCTGAACACTTCGTCGAACGCATTTTCGTCGAACTCTCGAGTTCTCCTCACCCGAGGAGGACATGCCCTGGGACTTTGGGCTGTTACAATCCTCCAGTCCTACAAGAAATTTCGTCCTCGAAATTTGTATACAGGAAGGAACCAGCAAGCAAAAAGTTATAACATCAAAATTTTGTTGTTACAACAAACGTTTCACTACTCTGGAAACAGCTCGGGAAAATTCGCTCGCATGGTTTGCTCTCGCTCCCATGTTAGCTCCTCACGGTCGTAATTATCCCATCAGACTTTAACCATCCTGACTGTCTTGTTCCATAACCGTTTCTCGGCTCGATCTTCGATTCGAATGGGCCTCACTCTCGTTGTTAGCCCATACTCCACCGGCACACGATCATCCGTGATCACTTGAGCTGGGTCTTTAACGGCTTTCCGCAACAGCGAGATGTGGAACACATCATATAATCCACTCAAGTCCGCCGACAGAGCTAGCCGATACGCAGCTTCTCCGACTCGCTCAACCACTTCAAACGGACCCAAATATCTTGGACTCAACTTTTTCAGACGTCGAATCCTGGATACTCCTTTGACGGGTTTGATCTTTAAGTATGCTCAATCGCCTACCATGAACTCCACGTTCCGGTGCTTGGCATTGTAGTCTTTTGCTTGTCGATCTTGAGCGATCAATAGCCTCTCTCGAATAGTACATATTGTCAAATTTGCTTCATCGACTTCATTACGCTTATACACTCTGGATTCGCCCGCTTCTACCCAAGCTAAAGGAGCACAGCACTTCCGACCATATAGAGCCTCATACGGCACCATGCCGATGCTCGCTTGGTAGCTGTTATTATAGGAAAATTCCACCATGTAGAGATGATCTTCACATCTCTTTCCAAAGTCGAGGGCGCACATCCGAAGCATGTCTTCCATCGTTCTGTTGGTCCTTTTAGTTTGGCCATCTATTTGGGGATGAAAGGCCGTACTGAAGTGTAACTTTGTGCCCAATAGTTGATGAACTAACTGCCAATCATTCGATGTGAACCGCCCGTCTCGATCACTTACAATGCTCTGAGGAACACCATGTAGCCGCACAATCTGGTCAACATATAATTTTGCCAAAGTTTCCACCGAATCATCCCGTCTGTTCGGTAGGAAATGTGCCACTTTCGTCAGCCGGTCGACAATCACCCAAATTGAGTCATTTCCGCGCTGAGATCTCGGAAACCCGTGCACAAAATCCATGGAAATATCGTCAAACTTCCATTCTGGAATTGGCAACGACTTCAAATAACCGCCCGGCCTCTGGCATTCTGCCTTCACCATAGCACATGTTTGGCATTTGGCCACATAATGAGCAACATCTTTCTTCAGCCCTGGCCACCAGAACAGCTTTTTCATATATCTGAACATCTTCGTGCTCCCATGGTGGATTGAGTACTTTGTATAATGTGCTTCATACATCAGTTTTTCTCTCAATTTACCCAAATGCGGGATGCACAAACGACCCTCTTTCCGCAAAAGACCGACATCCCAAGAGAACTTGCCCTCTGGCCCATCTTTAGCATAGCGTAGGAGATCTTCATCTAACCCCGTTGCTCGTCGAATCCGGTCTGCAAGGTCACACTAAACCTCCGTCCAGTTCAAACATGCATCCACGGTGGAATTCTTGTCAACACACGAGATCTCCAATGCTTCCAACTCCTGGATGAGACGTTCATCATGCCTCTGCAACCAGCTCGCCCTTGTCAGAGCTCTCCGACTCAAGGCATCCGCGACCACATTCCCCTTCCCAGGAGTGTGGTCGCATATTCAACCACCTTTGTTGTCGCATATTCAAGTCCTTATGCTCGAATAGGTACTTTAGGATCTTGTGATCTGTATAGATCTCCACCCTCACTCCATAAAGATAGTGTCACCACAGCTTTAGTGCAAAGATTACTGCTACCAATTCTAAGTCATGGACGGGATAGTTTCGCTCGTACACCTTCAGCTGATGTGAGCCATAAGCAATCACCTTTCCATTTTGCAGAAGAATGCAACCTAAGCCGCTCCATGAGGCATCACTATAGATTACAAATCCATCGGTACCACATGGCGATGACAACACAGGCGCCGTGGTCAACCGAACCTTCAGCTCTTCAAAAGCTCGCACGCACTCTAGCGTCCAAACGAACTTCTGCTCTTTTCGCGTTAGCGTGGTTAGCAGCAAAGCGATCCATGAGAAATTTGCAACAAATCGTCGATAGTAGCCCGCTAGTCCAAGGAAGCTCCTGACCTCGACCACTGAAGACAACACCGGCCACTCCTGTATGGCCTTTATCTTTGCTAGATCCACCACTATACCCGCTCCACTCACCACATGGCCCAGAAAAGCCATTGACGCTAGCCAACAGTCACACTTCGAGAACATGGCATAGAGCTGATTCTGCCTCAAGATATTCAATACCAACCGCAAGTTCTTCTCATGGTCGGCTTCCGATCTCGAGTACACCAAGATATCATTAATGAACACTATCACGAATAGATCCAGGTATTCTCGGAAGATTCGGT
This sequence comes from Platanthera guangdongensis, assembly GCA_039583875.1. Classification (NCBI taxonomy): domain Eukaryota; kingdom Viridiplantae; phylum Streptophyta; class Magnoliopsida; order Asparagales; family Orchidaceae; genus Platanthera; species Platanthera guangdongensis. Next base: position 80,079,710 of record CM077158.1, on the reverse strand, counting down.
GCAAGAAGTCCATAAATACCGAGGGCGCATTGCACAGCCCAAACGGCATTACCGTGAACTCATAGTGCTCGTACCGTGTTCAAAATACGGTTTTGGGAATGTCACCTTCCCGGATTCTCAATTGATACTTCAAGTCCAACTTCGAGTAGACGGACGATCCCACTAGCTGATCGAACAACTCATCAATCCGCGGAATCGGATATTTATTTTTCTCGGTCAGCTTATTCAGTTCGCGGTAATCAATACATAACCTCAAGCCACCGTCTTTTTTTTTCACAAAAAGAACAGGGGACCTCCAGGGAGACATGTTTGGGCGTAGATATCCCTGCTCTAGCAATTCCTGCAGTTGGACTTTCAACTCTGCCATTTCCTTTGGCGCGACGCGATATGGCGAGCGGGCCATAGGTTTCGCACCTGGCACCAACTCGATCGTGAAGTCAATCTCTCGCTGGGGTGGTAGACCAGGGAGATTCTTGGGAAACACATTTGTAACCTCCGACACGATCGGAACATTGCACACACTGGCCTTAGGCTCAACAGCCTGAATCAACGCGAAGTATAACTCCGCGCCTTTCCGAACAGCTATGACAACTTGGAGTGCAGACATCAACGTTCCGCCAACTCCTCGCATACCCACGAACATCGTCTCTTGCTCGGTATTCTATCCCAACATGATCTCTTTAGACTGGCAATCTATCAAGGCATGCTGCTCCATAAGCCAATCCATACCAAATATCACGTCGAATTCCGATATCGGCAATACAGATGCAGTCAAATAGAAATCCTGACTTCCTATTTGCACCGCCACATCGCAAGCTCGGTCTGCATGCATCATACAACCATTCGGCAACACCATACTGGTGCTATCTGTCTTTACCCAACTAGGTATCCCAATCTGCGCTATGAACTCGCTAGACATAAAAGAGTGTGACGCACCCGTATCAAACAGTGCTCGCGCCAGCGTGTTTTGAATCATCACAAAGCCTATGGTAATCAAATCACACACGATCCGCATACACATATGCAAACAAAAAGCAATCAATACGGTTATCGCGCACTTGTAACACTTAGGATTGCGCGTGAGACGCAGAGGACTCCACCACTGCTTTTCCCATCGCCACATAAGATGCCCCTATCTTATGCTCAACCAGACGTCAACTGCTCCTAAGCAGGATGGGCAAAATTGTCCCCGTATCATAAAGCATCATCTATCATGTAATAAAGGAGCAACGTGCAAACACGTTGATCCCACACATACATGTATCATATAGCATAAACGTCATCTTAGAACTGCCATGCAAAACGGCTTACTGTACATATAACACATGCATAGTAAATCATACATGAGGAGCCAAATTATTTATGTACATCATCATTGAAAGGGGAAACTAGATCTGATATACTCTAGAGGGGGTGAATAGAGTATATGGTGCTTTTTGAACACAAAGAAAAACTTTTGCAAAGCTTTACAACAATTGTTGTAATGAGTGTGAGCAGGGAAGCAGAAATACAACTAATCACAAAACTAAGCTATGCAGAAACTAAGCACAAGAAAATCTAGGCCAGAAACAAAAAGAAAACATGCAGAACCAGATGACACAAGGAAATATAGTGGTTCCCCAAACTTGGGTACATCCACTCTTCTACCACCCTAGGTAGGAATCCACTGCAGGATGAGTTGATCAGGTGTCCTGGGCACCAATGAGCTTTTGATAAGGTGCTCAAAAACCAAATCAGATTTTTTGATCAGGTGTCTTGCCACCAATGAGCTTTTGACAAGGTGCTCAAAAACCAGATTCAAACTTTTGAAGGGAGTTTGAAAAACCCTTTACAGAGTGGGGGTGAGAGAGTGATGGCAGTCTTCTCTTTCTCAATCAACTGAGAAGGCTAAGTGGATTGATGTCAAAGCTCCCCCTGAGTCCTTGATCTTCAGGAAGATGAGCTTTGCTGAGGGTGATAGGCCTTCAAAGATAGATCTCCAGCAAAAGATGATTTCAGCAAGCTGAAATGTTGAGAGTCTGGAGTCTTGAAATGATGTTGGCCTTGAACACTTTGAGAGCTGAAGAGATTTGAAGATTGCTTGATCTCTTTGATGAGTGTTCTTCAGAATTCTCCTTGACAGAAGATTTTGAAAAAGTCTCTGTATACTGAGTTGTGTATCCTCTTCTTGTCAATCTCTGTATATCTTTTTTTTTCATTCAAAAACATTCTGTCTTTTATTCTCTGTGCCAGAATAGAATATTACTCTGTCAAAGATAGTCGTTGGTCTGCATTGATTACAGCCTTAATTGCATAATTTCTTCTGAAGGAAAGTCCACTGAATTATTCCTTGAAAAATCCCTTGAAACTTGCTCCAGAAGTAAATGAAAACGGCTGGCAGATCTTCTGAATTAAATGCAGAATAACTTCTATCTGATTTGAATTTGAATTCTGAAAGATAACTGAAAACGTCGAACTGAGCTCTGCTATCGTCGAGCTGAGCTCAGCGAACTGGAAAATTCAGGCAGCAAAATAATCGTCGATCTGAGCTCAAAGATCGTCGAACTGAGCTCAGAGATAAGGATCCAATGCAGAGTTAAAATCGTCGACCTGAGCTCACCGATCGTCGAATGGAGTTCGACGATATTGCGAAGTTGATCTCAGCGATCGTTGAGTGGAGCTCGACGATATTATGAGGTTGAGCTCAGCGATCGTCGAATGGAGCTCGACGATCTGTCGAAGTTGAGCTAGACGATCGTCGACCGGAGTTCGACGAATCGTCGTGCTGAGCTCGACGATTAGACTTGGTCTTCAGAAAAACTTGGTCTTCAGGGCAGCTTCCAATCCTAGACTTCTAACCCTTAGACTCAATTCTAATTAACCTATTAAGCTATACAGAAGGTCAAACACAGATTCCTAGAGACATAGTGATCCTGACCCAAATTAGTAATAGGGTGTTCCAACAATCTCCCCCTATTTGGGTTAGGAAAACTATTTACAGACTTTGGAAAATCAAATAACATCATACAAATAGAAAAGCATAAAAACAACATACAGACATTGCAGAAACATCACAGATATATATATATATGTGGCATCCAGATAGCAATTCAAAAAATCCAAAGATTGTCACCTTACAGAATTACTTCTTCTCTTTGCCTTTAACCATCTTGATTTCTCTGTTAGGATTCAGGGCTTCTTGTTTGGATCTGGTGTCATCAGCTGCACCCAAATAAATTTGCTTAGTAGCCCTGGGAACCACAGCAGCAGGATGCAATTCCATATATCTTTCTGCATCAAAAAATTTGCTGGAAGCATATCTCTCTAATTCCTTCTGTCTTTGTTCTGACATAGTAGAAATATTGGAAGTGTCTAGGCCTTGTTCTTTGGCTTTCTTTATCTGGTCTAATGCAGCCAACTCCTTCATCCTAGCAGTCCAAGCAATAGGATTCTTCTCAGGGTCCTCAAATGGTACAGGTGGCTCATACCTGTTGGAAGAAGGATCTTGAGTAGTCCTGGCAGTCACAGTTTCTTTGAGCTTATAGGGGAATGGACCAGAAGATGTATCAGATGAAGCATGTCCTCCCCTGGAGTAAGGATGCTGCCTGGAATGCCCTTTAGAATAGACTTGAGTCTCTCTTTGATTTCCCCTGTATCCTCCTCTCCTAGAGTAAGAACCCCTAGGCTGGCTTTCCCTTTGATAGGTTCTAGCATGGGGTTGGTAGGGAGCCTGGCTTCTAGATGGAGCTTGGCTTGCAGAGCTGCCACCTGCACCTGCATCAGGTGGAGGTGGTGGAGGAGGATGAGGGTGCTTGAACTGGGAGGAGCCCTTCTCATACTTCCTTTTCTTCTTCATTGCTTTTAGCTGATTTTTAGAGAACTGCATCCAAAGTTCAGTAATTGGGCAGTTATGCAGAATATAATATGGAATATCATTATCATCTTTTACTTTGGCAAGTGGAACCCTTTTCATTGCCTTACTTCTTGCCTTCCTTTTCCTTGCAATGGTGGCAGAAGAATCATCAGAGGCAGTGTTGTAGTCATCAGATTCAGAGCTCTGAGCATCATATAAAGCATCAATCCTCTTCATCAAATCTTCTTTCAATTGAACAGCAGCAGATGGGGCAGAAGCAGAGGGAGCAACAGAAACAGATACAGATACAGCAGCAGATGTAACAATAGATACAGGAGCAACAGCAGAAGCAACACTGGTTACTTCAAGAATGATGGCAGCAGCAGCTTCAGAAACAACAACAAAATCTTCAGCAGGCTCAAAAACAGCAGCCTCTGTCATCAGAAAATCCTGGGATGTGGGCTCATCAGAAACAATTTGAATTTCAGCAGCAGTTGGAACATTTTCTTCAGCAGCAGCAAAGACAGTTTCAGAAGCAGATACAGCCTTTTCTTCATTAGCAGCAGCAACAGTCATCACTGAGAGTACAAAAGAGGAAAGAATGTTGGGGTCACAGGCAGAGAAAGGCACCAGTGCCTTGGACAAATCCTCTGGGGGCTGGACAGCATGTGGCTCTGGGAGGTAGCTGTAATATGCAGTATCAAATGCAGAGAGCAAAGACCTTAGGTCTATTGCTAAGACTGGAGTAGGAGCCTGAACTGGAGTAGCAGCAGCAGGAGCAGCAGATACAAACACAGCAGTAGCAGCAGCAGGAGCAGAAGCAGCAGCAACAGCAGCATGAAGGCTGGCTTCATAGGGCATCTCCCCCTGCCTGGATGCAGATACCTCTGTATCAAGGCAAACTGCTGGAGGTGCTGCCTGAGGAATGAGGGAGGAAATCCTGGCAGACAGGGCTACCACTGACTGTTGCAGAGGAGCTAAGGAGGCCTCCATGAGAAGAGAGAGCCTGGGGGCAAGTAGCTCATATAACTTGTCAGCTAAGGCTGGCAGATCTACATGCTCAATGGCAGGAGCAGATGTAGAGGGTATTAGGATGGCTGAGGAAGCTGGAAGTGGAGGGCTGGAGGGTGGAGGGATAGATGGCTGAGGTGTGGGGATTGTGGAGATGGAGGACAAGGGGATGGATATGGATGGAGTGAATGTGGGTTGGTCAAGGATGTGGTGGAGGAGATCTTGGAAAGATGTTGAGGAGGAGGGTAATTCTTGAGGAGAAGAGGGGGAATCATCCATGTAGGATTCATCCAGAAGGGTGAATGATGGTATGGATGGAGATGAGGTGACATCTGGAGGTGGATATGAGAACAATGGGTGAAATTGGTCTACTGGAGGTGATGAAATTGTTGCTGGAGATGGAATAGATGTTGGAGATGGGCTGGAGATTGTAATGGTGGATGGAACTGGAGTGGTGGATGGTAGAGGTAGGGTTTGAGTTGGAGGAGGAGGAGAGGCAGCACCAGCAACAGCCAGGTCTTCTGCAGCAGCAGAAACCTGTGGGGGAGTGACTCTTTGAGTCCTGGTGCCTGAAGGAGCAGTTGAAGAGGGCCTGCTGGGTTTGCTAATATGCCTGTCCCACTTGCCAAATAGGGCACAGGTAAGTCTCTTGGAGGCATTGATGTGCACTCCAGAGGAGACCAGCAGAGCAGGGCACCTTGCCTGAAGGAAAACTCCAAGGATTCTTCCAAAATTTACAAAGGTTTTGTTGATTTTCTTCTTTATCAGGTCAAAGAAGACCTCTCCCCAGTTTAAGCTTTTCCTATCTACCAGAGCTCCCATGAGGCAGAGCTGATGTCTGGAGATGGTATCATGTGCAGAATGCTTTGCCAACAGCACCTTGCCTACAACATCAGCTAGAAACCTGTATTCAACTGACAAGTTCCTCTTAAACAACTTGCTAGGGTTTCCCTCTGGATGACCCATCCTGGCAAGTATATCAGAAAATTCCTCTCCAGATAGTTCAGCAGTGTCTTCACCATTTCTCAAGCCAAAAACCTCTGTTAAAACTGTTGGGGTCAGAGGTACCTGGGTTCCAGCAATATATCCAACTATGGTGTTGTTGTCTAGGTTGTGAGCAGTATAGACCCATTCTTTTATTTCATCTGAGGCAAGTTTGATTCTTGTGGTAATGAGGGCAGACAAATGCTGATCCTTGAATAAACTCAGGATGTCCTGGAAGATTTGATCAGTGGTGTTGAAGGAGTCCAGATCAATGTCAAATCCTGCATCAAACTTCATTGCGGCGAGGACAGCAACTGAGACGGCCATGGTACCTGCAAAAACTTAACAAACAAACCGAACAAGCGTAGAACTGTTTGGAGGGAAGAAAATTTTTGCAGAGAAATTGAAAGCGCAAGAGAGAACGACGGCGAAAAATGAGTTTTATATTAGGGTTCGACGCAGAAATGGAAAGATCGTTGAACTCAGTTCGACGATCGAGGCTTCTAAAGGAATCTGAAGAGACTCCAACATCGTCGATCTCCATTCGACGATCTTGGAAGGCGTCGAGCTCCGTTCGACGATCGTTCAGGGAACCAAATCGTCGAGCGCCGTTCGACGATCGTTGACCGGAAGAGATAGTACACACTATCTGAGGGGCGCTGAACTCAGTTCGACGATTCTGGAAATCGTCGAACTCCGTTCGACGATCTTTGGGGAAATCGTCGAGCGCAATTCAGAGATCAGAAAATTTTAGACACTAAGAAAAATCAGAATTTTGCCTAGTCTTGGTCAATTTTTAGCTTTCAAAATCTTGGATATTATTTAAGACTTCCTCCATCTAACATTCCTAACTGATTTAGGAAGAAAGTGTGTTTCTTTTCATCCAAAGGCTTGGTGAAAATATCTCCCCTTTGTAAATCAGTTGGGATATATTGCAGTTCAATTTTGTTCTTTTCAACATTGTCCCTTAAGAAATGATGCCTAATCTCTATGTGTTTTGTCCTACTATGGAGGACTGGATTTTGAGCTATGGAAATAGCACTTGTATTGTCACAAAAGATTTTAGACTTCTCTAAGTTGTAACCACAGTCTAGGAGTTGATTTTGAATCCACAATATTTGTGAACAACAACTGCCTGCAGCCATATATTCAGCTTCAGCAGTTGAAGTTGACACAGATGTTTGTTTCTTACAAAACCAAGAGACAAGTCTATCACCAAGGAACTGACAAGTTCCACTGGTGCTTTTCCTGTCAATTCTGCATCCAGCATAATCAGCATCAGAGAATCCAGTTAACTCAAATGCTGAATCTTTTGGATACCAGAGACCTAGATTTGGACAACTTTTAACATACCTAAGAATCCTCTTTACTAATGTGAGGTGTGACTCTCTAGGGCTTACTTGGAACCTAGCACATATACATGTAGCAAACATTATATCTGGTCTACTAGCTGTAAGATACAGTAAAGAGCCAATCATTGCTCTATATGTTGTCTGATCAACAGGTTTCCCATGTTCATCAGCATCCAATACAGCATTGGTAGGCATGGGTGTTTTCATACAAGATGCCTCAGACATGCCAAATTTCTTAACCATCTCATTAGCATGTTTGGTTTGAGAAATAAAGATGCCTTCAGCATGTTGCTTGACTTGCAATCCTAGGAAGAAGGATAGCTCACCCATGCTACTCATCTCAAATTTAGAATGCATTAGGTTAGAAAACCTTCTGCACAATTTTGAGTCAGTAGAACCAAAAATGATATCGTCTACATAAATTTGTACTAGTAGGGTATGGGACTTATGGGTTCTAATAAAAAGAGTTTGGTCTACTCTACCCCTGATAAAACCATTTTCCAAGAGAAAGCATGCTAGGGTCTCATACCATGCTCTAGGAGCTTGCTTGAGACCATATAATGCTTTGTTCAGTCTAAAAACATAATCAGGATAAGTTGGAGAGATAAAACCTGGAGGTTGTCTGACATAGACTTCCTCTTTGATGTCTCCATTTAAGAAGGCACTCTTGACATCCATCTGATAAACCTTGAAGCCTTTGTGAGCTGCATAAGCTAGAAATATTCTGATGGCTTCCAATCTTGCAACAGGTGCAAAAGTCTGGTCGTAGTCAATTCCTTCTTCTTGAGAATATCCTTGGGCAACTAGCCTTGCCTTGTTCCTTATTATTACTCCTTGATCATCCAGTTTGTTCCTGAATACCCATTTTGTTCCAACAATGGAATGATCCTTTGGCTTTGGCACTAGTTCCCATACTTTGTTCCTCTCAAATTGATGCAACTCCTCTTGCATTGCAATGATCCAGTGTGGATCTTGCTCTGCATCTTGAATTGACTGAGGTTCAATTTGAGAAAGGAAGCAGGTGTGCAACAAGGTTTTGGTTGACCTGATTTCTGGTTTGCACACCAGCTGAGATTTCTCCAATTATTTGGGTAATTGGATGGTCTCTTGATGTTACTAAATCAACAGGGGGTGTTGATTGTTCACCAACCTGTGTTGTTGTTTCCTCTTGTGGTACAACAACTGGCTCTTCAGGTTGTGCTTCAATGTGTTGAGCATTGCTTTCATCTTCACTGCTTTCTTCTTCTTGAGTAACCTGTAGCTTGTTCATATCTTCAACTAGAGAGTGTTCCTGCAAAGGTTCTATGGTAGAAGAAATCTTCTCCTTGAAAGACATGTTAGTTTCATCAAAAGAAATATGAACAGATTCCTCAATTTTCAAAGATGATTTATTATAGACCCTATAGGCCTTGCTGATCATGGAGTATCCCAGAAACACTCCTTCATCAGCTTTGGCTTGAAATTTTGCTAAGTATTTCTTGTCATTATTGTGAATATAGCAAATGCAACCAAAAATTCTGAAATAGTCAACTTTAGGTTTCTTCCCTTTGAGTAATTCATAGGGAGTCTTTCCCTTCAGTTTATGTATCAGACTCCTGTTCAGCACATAGTTGGAGGTGTTCACTGCCTCTGCCCAAAAGGATAGAGGTAGATGAGCATCTGACAACAATGTAGTGGCAGATTCAATAAGGGTTCTATTTTTCCTTTCAGCTACCCCATTTTGTTGAGGAGTTCTAGGAGCTGAGAAAGTATGCCTGATCCCTTCACTCTGACAGAACTCTTGCATAAGAAGAGAATCAAACTCTGTCCCATGATCACTTCTGATCAGGGCAATGTGAGTATTGAACTCAATCTTTATACATTTGAGAAACTCTGTCAGACACTTAAAGTTATCAGACTTCTTCCTTAGAAAGAACACCCAAGTGAATCTAGAGAAGTCATCTACAATTACTAAAGTGTAGGATTTCCCTCCTAGGCTTTGTACTGTGATGGGTCCAAATAGATCCATGTGTAACAGATACAATATCCTAGGTGAATCACTCTTATTAAGTGACTTAAAACTGTTTTTAGTTTGCTTGCCTAATTGACAAGCCTTGCATAGTCCTTCCTTCTTGTAGGGGCCAGAAGGTAGTCCTCTAACAAGGTTGTCCTTGGAGAGCCTAGCAATAGTTCTAAGGTTTAGGTGTCCTAATCTCTTATGCCACAAAACATTTGGTCTACATACTGAATTAAATAAACAGATATCTACAGAAGTTGAAAGAAAATCTACTAGGTAGATGTTACCTTTCCTTTTACCTGTCAACACAGTTGTGTTGTCCTCTGACTTGATTTTGCATAAGGTTTTGCTGAAGGTCACCTGGTACCCTTCATCACATAGCTGACTGATACTGATTAGGTTGTGCTTCAGTCTTTCCACATATGCTACCTTCTTGAAGGTTACAGAACCAATCTGGACTGCACCATATCCTTTAGTTTGTCCAAAATTGGAATCACCAAAGATAACTTTGGGTCCAAGCTTGGCTCTAAAGGAATTGAGGTTGTCCTTGTTCCCTGTCATGTTCTTAGAGCACCCACTATCCAAATACCATTGCTGGTTAGATGTTGGATAGGTCTTCACCTGCACATGAAACAATTTACTTGTTTTTCACCCAGTTTACCTTGGGCCTAGGTTGATAACCTCTAAATTCAGAAATGAAAGACATCCCTGGCTGACTCTTATATCCTTCAGGATGATATCTCCTTGGAGGTAAAATCCATTCAGTATAAGGGTTGAAGGCTTGGGATGAAGAACCCTCAGGATTCAATTTTGATTTGCCTTTGAGAGATTTTCCAGAGCTCTGACCTCTGTTCGACGATCTTGGAGCTGAGTTCGACGATCTTGGGTCAGATCGTCGAGCTCCGTTCGACGATCGACTATGGGTGAGGTCAGGTACATGAGATCGTCGAGCTGCGTTCGACGACTTTGGCTGAGATCGTCGACCAGCGTTCGACGATTTTCCCTGAGATCGTCGAGCTGCGTTCGGCGATCGTCGATCTTCATTCGGCGATCGTCGAGCTTCGTTCGACGATTTCTGCTGGGACTTAAATTTCTGAGGCAGATCAGAATTTTTCCTGGCAACCTCTACAACTCCCTTTCCCTTGCTAAAAATAAACTTGATGGGAGTTGTTAGGACCATAGGTTGGCTGGATGAGGCACCCAAGCCCAGTGTACTGTTGAATCTTGAGTTCACTGTACTTGTGATGTCCATTAGCTTGAGGCTTCTCCCATTGAGAGATTCTTCAAGCTTCTTGGCCTCAGAGAGCTCACTTTTCAGTGTAGCTATCTGTTCCCTACAGTTCTCCAACTCCTGAGAGAGTTTGAGGTTTTCTGACTTTAAACCATTGTGTTCAGATAATTGATTTCTGAGAGAGATAATCTCTTTCTCAGACTTTAGCAGATCTAAACACAATGCTTTAAATTCAGATTTAAAATCTTCTGAAGTAAAATCAAAAGAACTAATTACCTGATCTTCTTCAGGTTGAATCTCTGAGTCTGACTCTAACTCCTCTTCCTCTGAGTTGTGATGTGAGGCATTGATTGCCATCATGCAGAACTCCTTTTCCTCTGCATCATCCTCATCATCACTAGAGCTGGAAGAGGCTTCTGACTCCTCTTCAGTCTCACTCCAGGATTCAGCAACAAATCCTTTCCTTGTATGCTTATTTTTGCTGGAAGAAGGTTTGCTATTGCCACTCCTTTTGGAGTCTTTCTCCTTTTTTCTCTCTTTTCTGTCCCTTCTGTCCTTGTTCTTGTTCTCTGGACAGTCAGGAACTATATGCCCTGGTTTCCTGCAACCAAAGCAAATAATGTCTTTGTTATTGTCAATGGACTTGTCATACCTTGGCTTATCCTGCTCCTTATATGATCTTCTTCTAAAGTCCTTTCTGGCCATCTTATAGAATCTTTTGGCCAACAAGCTGAGAAGTTCATCATTGCCTGTTCCTTTTTCTTCAGGCAGATCCTCAGTTGCCTTGAATGCTATGGTCTTCTCCTTTCTTGGGGCTGGTGAAGCAGCCTTCTGTTCTTCCTCTCTGTTCTTGATGAGTAGCTCATAAGATTTGAGCTTACCCAACAAGGCTTCAGTGGTGATCTCATTCAGACTTCTGGCATCTTTAATTGGCCAGATTCTTGAATCCCAAGTGCTGGGAAAGCACATTAGGATCTTGTCATTAAGTTCTGTCAGTGAGATCTCTTTGTCTAATGTCCTCAGTTCACTGACAATTAGACTCAGTCTGTTGTACATATCTCCCACTGACTCAGTCTCTCCCTTCTTGAAGTTCTCATATTGGGAGATGAGATGGGATCTTCTGTCCTTTCTCTCATCAGCTGAGCCAGAGACAATTTCTGAGAGCTTATCCCAAATCTCCTTGGCTGAATTATATTCAGCTACCTATTGAAAAATGTCATCTGACATTGTCTGAGCTAGAATGTTCATAGCCTTGGCATCAGCTACTTTCCACTTTTTGATGTCAGCATCTGTTCCTGATGGAGGTGGAACAGCATTTGTGCTTGTGCTTTCTGGGGGTATTGGACATACTGTCAAAACAGAATTAAACATATCTTCATCAATAGAATTCATGTAGAGTCTAATCCTTGCTTTCCAAAGTGCAAACTTTGACAGATTGCACACTGGAGGTCTGGTGCTAGCATAATCTTTGTTTTGGGCCATGATTTGTGCAAACAAAATCTAATAATAACAAAAATATCTAGTTTGGGATCTTGAGGTTCAGGTGTTAGCCTGTACAACCAATCAGGTATGGTATGTTTAACCAACCTGGCTCTGATACCAATTGAAAGGGGAAACTAGATCTGATATACTCTAGAGGGGGTGAATAGAGTATATGGTGCTTTTTGGACACAAAGAAAAACTTTTGCAAAGCTTTACAACAATTGTTGTAATGAGTGTGAGCTGGGAAGCAGAAATACAACTAATCACAAAACTAAGCTATGCAGAAACTAAGCACAAGAAAATCTAGGCCAGAAACAAAAAAGAAAACATGCAGAACCAGATGACACAAGGAAATATAGTGGTTCCCCAAACTTGGGTACATCCACTCTTCTACCACCCTAGGTAGGAATCCACTACAGGATGAGTTGATCAGGTGTCCTGGGCACCAATGAGCTTTTGATAAGGTGCTCAAAAACCAAATCAGATTTTTTGATCAGGCGTCTTGCCACCAATGAGCTTTTGACAAGGTGCTCAAAAACCAGATTCAAACTTTTGAAGGGAGTTTGAAAAACCCTTTACAGAGTGGGGGTGAGAGAGTGATGGCAGTCTTCTCTTTCTCAATCAACTGAGAAGGCTAAGTGGATTGATGTCAAAGCTCCCCCTGAGTCCTTGATCTTCAGGAAGATGAGCTTTGCTGATTGTGATAGGCATTCAAAGATAGATCTCCAGCAAAAGATGATTTCAGCAAGCTGAAATGTTGAGAGTCTGGAGTCTTGAAATGATGTTGGCCTTGAACACTTTGAGAGCTGAAGAGATTTGAAGATTGCTTGATCTCTTTGATGAGTGTTCTTCAGAATTCTCCTTGACAGAAGATTTTGAAAAAGTCTCTGTATACTGAGTTGTGTATCCTCTTCTTGTCAATCTCTGTATATCTTTTTTTTTCATTCAAAAACATTCTGTCTTTTATTCTCTGTGCTAGAATAGAATATTACTCTGTCAAAGATAGCCGTTGGTCTGCATTGATTACAGCCTTAATTGCATAATTTCTTCTGAAGGAAAGTCCACTGAATTATTCCTTGAAAAATCCCTTGAAACTTGCTCCAGAAGTAAATGAAAACGGCTGGCAAATCTTCTGAATTAAATGCAGAATAACTTCTATCTGATTTGAATTTGAATTCTGAAAGATAACTGAAAACGTCGAACTGAGCTCTGCTATTGTCGAGCTGAGCTCAGCGAACTAGAAAATTCAGGCAGCAAAATAATCGTCGATCTGAGCTCAAAGATCGTCGAACTGAGCTCAGAGATAAGGATCCAATGCAGAGTTAAAATCGACGACCTGAGCTCACCGATCGTCGAATGGAGTTCGACGATATTGCGAAGTTGAACTCAGCGATCGTTGAGTGGAGCTCGACGATATTATGAGGTTGAGCTCAGCGATCGTCGAATGGAGCTCGACGATCTGTCGAAGTTGAGCTAGACGATCGTCGACCGGAGTTCGACGAATCGTCGTGCTGAGCTCGACGATTAGACTTGGTCTTCAGAAAAACTTGGTCTTCAGGGCAGCTTCCAATCCTAGACTTCTAATCCTTAGACTCAATTCTAATTGACCTATTAAGCTATACAGAAGGTCAAACACAGATTCCTAGAGACATAGTGATCCTGACCCAAATTAGTAATAGGGTGTTCCAACAATCATGTCGACATTTCCTTCTCCTTTATTGCCCGCTAAGAGCCAACACGGCAATCTCGTGCTTTATGTTCTGCTTTACCACAAGAATAGCACTTGTATTGCTTCTTTGGCTGCTGAACACCATCCCAACAGTCACGAGCAATGTGTCCTACCTGGCCACAAACATAATAAGTACGAGTCTCGAGTCTCTGCCTCTTGCGGTGAATAGACTTTTCAACCTTTGAAGTTCTCACTTTCCTGGTCGCAGGCATCTGCTGGGCTCGTGTCAAGTCCATCTCCAATAGCATAGCTGACTCCACCAGTGGTTGGAATCCCAATAGCTTAGGACCCATCAACAAGAGACGGAGTTCCTGACGTAGCCCATCATAAAACCGATTGATCTTCATCCCCTCGGTTTCAAACACAAACTCGGGTTGTTGTCTCATTGCAACAAATGCATGAAAATAGTCCTCAACCGTGTCCTCTCCTTTGCTCAAACACACGTCCACCGACGAAGCTGATGCGCTTCCCCTTGCTGTCTGCTCAATTTCACTCACCGGCATGGGATGCATGACCGGATCAGAGGGTTGAACCTGTCCCTCATGGTAAGCCTTGAGCCTTGCAAAAACCACATCAGCAATCAGTCGAGTTGTCTCTATCGATGGATGAGATGTTGGTACCACAGTTGATGTCATGCTTCCCATCGAGTTTTGGCGTTCCTGCTGCCACGCAGTCGCACTCATCGCCTATAGTCTTAAAATTACACAAGTAAGCAACAAACATATTGCCAAAAGCAATATTAGGAACACACAGGTTCCCCAACACATGGATTTGCATTCCTACAATGGACATTCAGGAGTTCATTCGTGTTAATTTGGTTTGCACAAACACGTGCTCGCCACCCCACAAAATAAGTCGACCACGACTTCGAGAGGGAAAGACCAAGACCTCTGATACCACAAAATGTAAAAACCCCGTCCGTTCACATAGGCTATACTAGAAGGTCCGGCCGGGGCCCTACAGCATAGACCACAAAACAGGCGGTGCAGTTACGGTGTGATACCAGAGTAACGCAGCGCACCCTAAGACATTGCATTCTAGAGGAAGCATATAACACTCATTTGAACTCCACACCTGAATGTCCAACATATAAAAACTCCACATTTTATACATGATAGGAATGTCTTACACATACAAGTAGTTGGCATTATGGCCTTACAGGGCTTGCAAAACAGTGGCCTTAATATTGGCACGCAGGCCGACCACATCAAAAGAAAACATAAAATTTCCATTTCTTTTAGCCTTCGAGGGCTAGCAACGGCAGCAGCAAATGCAGCAGGGACTTCAGCCCTTATGCGTCCCACTCGGCTCTCCAACACCTGCATAGGGACATTCCACCCAATGGTGGCAAACAGAGGCAACGGTCAGCATTCAGCTGACCAAATTATAACGACCCTACCCTTTTTTCCGGGGCAGCGATATTCTTCCCTGCAAGCATAGCATTTTACAAGCATGTATATATTTCATACAATGTGCCCTCACACACATACATACCATCACAATCGTCAGCCATCCGGCCCGACGATCCGTGTACATAGGGCATATTCTTGGTGTACCAGCGAACTGGTTGCCCACCACCGTATTAGGGTCGCATCCCAACGGCAACTCACTTGAGCATTTACTCCATGGCGTGCAGCCGGAGTTTTATAGTCTTAGTGAACCAGGATTGGCCCGTAGCCCCACATTGTATCACGGCACACAGGCCTAAGACTCTTGCTATCCGCTCCAACAGACCGCACTTTCAGGTCTCACGTCGGACGGACATAACGCAGGTCAGATCCTCCACCACCCCCCCCCCCCGTTGCTCAAATCACCTTACCATCGTCGAGTACAACGTACTCGCGGATAAATCAAAGGCGCGGGTTGGTCTCACCGATCCTGTCCTAGCATTCAAGTCTGGGTGTTTTCTTGGGCGCACAAGTACTTACCATTACACCCATTCATATCACTCATCATTAGTGGATCTTTCCTGGGCACACCAGTACTTCCCGCCGCTACTCTCTTCACAGGTATGACTCCGCAAATGTCACAAATGTCAGGGGTCTTTCCTGGCTACCACGCCAGTACTTCCTACTACTTCATTTCACAGGTACCACCTAACATCACAAGCAGCACAAGCATTATACGCGTATTTTCCTGGACTACCACCCCAGTACTTCCTGTTACTTCCCTTCATAGGTCCAACCCGTCGACTCCTCAACTACGCATTTCTCACGGAGTCTTCTCCGGTTCGTATGCAACATCACCAATCCAGACCAACCTGTCCAGATGGGCTTCACATAGTATGTCTATTCTGTACTCAATTTCCGGATCTAGATGTCAACCAATTAGGGATTCCATGAATCAACCCAACGACTCCCACAACAAGCCACCTTCTGGTGGGGGAATCACATGCATATGCCAAAAAGGAAGCCTTCATATGGCTAGGAAGAAAGGTCGTTACTCTTGAAGACCGCTTCAGTGCCATGAATTCCTAGCTGGCTAGAAAGAACTGCAACAGTTTTTCCTCCTGCAAAGATGGCCTCAGATCTCAGCTTGACACTCTCAAGATCCACCAGATATCAGCCCCTCTTTCTATTCATCCTTCTTCCTTTCACTTTCTCCCTCTAAAATTGTAGAAAGATGAAGGCCAACATAAAATGAAACTTTCCTTCTTAGTTTTCGGCCTTAAGGAAGCAGGAAGGTCTCTCAGCCCTTAGATCCCTGCAAGAAACTGAACGGCCACGAAAATGCTGTAAAATCACTTTTTGTGTCCGACACGCCCGTGTCACAGGCCGTGTTCTCTAAGCGGTACACAAACCGCCTTATCCCAAAACAGGTCACGCCCAGGGTACACGTCCGTGTCAGCCTAGACACGCCCATGACATAGGGCGTGTCCCTCACTCGAGTCATACTCGCGACCTACTCGAGAGGACTATTCGAGTAGTTAGTCATGACACACTCGTGTCTCATGACCGACACGCCCGTGTTCCTTAGGTACTCGAGACATTTCTACCCACTCGAGACAATTCCTCGAGATCTAGTCGAGTCATCAATATAGAACAAGACACGCCTGTTTCCGAAGGATGACACGCTCGTGTCACCACTACTCGAGTCCCACTCGAGACCTACTCGAGACAATCACTTGAGTAGTCATTTGGGTCGGACAGGCCCGTGATGTAAGACCCCACCCCCCTCCCGGATCCCAAAACACGGCACGAAGGGGGAGTCTTATGCCCGGAACAGCCGCCTTGCGGTAGCATTAGCACACGGGCTAACCTGTACCACAAGACGCCTATTCCGCCGGCTACAACAATATCAATAGAACATGCCAACCCAACCAAAAACAATAAGCAAGAGAAGTAGAAATCCACACTAAGTATATAATATCCAAAACATCAATAATGAGAAGCTAAACATGCTTCTACAATGTATCAGAGTACAGCTAGTCATTGCCCAAACGGGCTACATCAGAGTAATCAAAATACTAATATCAGTAACCGATGGTATCGACGGCACCGTTACTTCAGGCCCTGTCATCCTGGCCTGGCTTTCCTGCTGCGTAGTCTGTGGCTGCTCTACCTGCGGCGTGACCTCCTAAAAAGGAAGACGTAACAACCGTTAGTCGAAACGACTAAGTGGTTTCACATCCGCTCCCCCGGTGACTCCTCGGCACCGGGCGGGGAAAAGGAACAAGAGTACAATATATAATAAGTATGCAAGTAAAGGAATATAAGCAGGTGGCAAGGTACATGAGTATAATGTATAATCTAGCAGTTCTACAAGCTAACATCATATAACAGCAGGTATAAGGAAATCTACAGCAGGTAAGTAACTTAACTTATAAGAATGCCCATACAAATTTATAAGTTAAGGATTGGGTTACATAAAGGTAACTCATCGTATAAGAGTGCCCATACAAACTTATACGATGAGGATCTTGTTGTGCAATGTTATGAAATGCTATGAATGCTATGCAATGACTCACCCATGCACACCCATGCAATTGCTATGTCGACACAGACTATAGTTCCCACTTTTCGAGCAGGTAGCTAACCTCTCAGGCATCAGCCGCCGTAGCCAGGTGGTGACAGTAGAACGGGCACTTCTACTACTAGGCGGGTATCACACTACTTCACCTAGGCCTCTGTACGCCTCAACGCTAAGAACACAACAGCGGAGCCCATGCGTACTATGGCCCAGCGGGGTCTTGGGTAGATGTGCACCAAGAACACAGCCCGAACTGGCCTTGCGTGACCCGGAAGGGGCCTCGGAAGAAAGCACGAGGACACAGCCTAACCGTTCACATGGCCGGAGGGGCCTCGGGACGTGAACACCGAGGACACAGCCCAAACCGACCAAGTCTAACTGCCAACGCCCGTCAGTGTGACGACTGGCGAGCCCGTAGACCTGCCACACTATCCTTAACCCAGGATTACGACACCGCGTGTCGACTCACACCACATGCAAATACCACATCAACATAACGTGGAAGGGGCCTCGGAAGTAAACACGAGGACACAGCCCAACCATCCATCCACACCTTATCTCAACACAACCAAAAGAAGTGGCGGTCAACACCGCACTTACATCCCTTCACAATACTACCCGTAGGGAGACGATGCTCTAAGTATTGGACTACAAGACTCATTTCATTAATCAAACATATCCATGGTCATAATCTATTCATCTATATGACTTTTCAAATGATTACAATGTAATATAAACATGATGCGCACATAAAGATCTATCACACTTTTCATTTGATAAAGTCATAATATAAACATGAAGTGCACAATTATCAATCTTTCAATTCCTACCAATTCAATTCGTTTAAATAATATTGTTTCTCAATTTGATAATATGAAATCTGATTAATAAGCTACATCAATCATGCAACCAATGATTAATCATTCATCCAAGCCAAGTATCATGCAGTATTAATTCCACCGAATCAAAATCCATTTTCCATTAAGCCCAGAATTTAGGTGCAGGTTGAATCTAAACAGCAACTTCGACCGGAGATTCCTGAAGCTATAGGAATCCGGTGAAGACGTGTAACCCCATGATGGAAAGGTCTTCCCATGGTCTACAACTCTCGTATTCAGACCTCAACCCAGATTTGATATTATCCTATTTGAAATCGGACTTGAAGTCCGCTGCGTACAGAACACAATTTCTGCATGGAGGATTTGTTGAACACCATTTTCGTTTAGACTTTCCTGTGGCTACAGACTTCACCTAAAGTCGTGCAACCATTCATTGGAAAGGTATTTTTAAGGGCTTCAACTTTCGTGTTTAGCCGAAAGCCCAGATCTGGCCATATCATACTTAAAAATGGCCACGAATTTCGCTGCGCGCAGAATACAGATTTTGCACGCATCTTAAGGCGGAATGAACGGCATCGGTTCATCTTCCTCCTCAATGCGATCATCCCAAATCATTCCAGAATTCCCTCCAACATTATTCAACCTCATGAGGCCAATACCCTTCACGAAACCATCCCTTATCATCACATTGAAGAAAGGCGTGGTTGAAGAGATCTAAAACCTAGAACACAAGTCCTAGCATGGCCAAACCTAGAAGACTTCTTCTCTCCATCAAGACTCTCTTGAGCCGATGTCTCTCCTAGAAAAATAACTATAGATCTAGCAACAAGGGAGAGGGTAGGAAACTAACATCGGTTCCAGCGGTACCACCATTTCCGGCCATGGATCGCGTAGTTCTCCTCAGCGGCATCTTCTCTTTCACGGTCATGGCGGATTTATCCTTCCTAGAACTTGCTCCTGCAGTTCCTCTTCTACAGAATTTCTCTCAGACAAATAGGGATTAAGTGAGCATGGAAACGGCTAGGGTTTTCTCTCACCATTATATATGAAAAGTGACACGGGTAGGGACACGGCCGTGTCCTTACCCGTGTCCTGCCTGGGCGAAGCGACAACGACAGTTTCCATGTCAGTTCAATAGTTGACACTGGTAGGGTCACGCCCATGTCCCGACCCATGTCCCCATGACACGGCCATGTTCCTGGCCGTGTCCTTGGCCGTGTCCTTCTCGGGTTGCATCTCGACGAACTCAACTCGACATACACGGAATACGGGTAGAGACACGCCCGTATCTCCACCCGTGTCATATAATTCGTCGATCTCGACACGGAGTTCGTCGATCTCGACACGACTCGTCGAGTGTAACTCGAAACACACGGGTAGGGACATGCTCGTGTCTCTACCCGTGTCACAAGGCGACGACACAGATCGTCAGTCTCGACACGCGCTGTCGAGTGTAACTCGACACACACGGGTAGGGACACGCTTATGTCGCTACCCGTGTCACATGGTGTCGACACAGCTCGTCAGTCTCGACACGCCCTGTCGAGTGTAACTCAACACACATGGGTAGGGACACGCCCGTGTCGCCACCCGTGTCACATGGTGTCGACACAGCTCGCCGATCTCGACATGCCTCGTCGAGTTCAGCTCGACGCACACACGCACACAGGTAGGGACACGCCCGTGTCTCTACCCGTGTCCCCTCACAGCACTGATTTCTCTACTCCTCCTCATGTGCAGTCCACGTCCCAGCACTCGAGTCAACCCTCCTGACTCAAAAAAAACACATACTAGGGGCCTAGAGCGATTCGGGACGTTACACGTGACATGCCCCATGACACGCCCATGACATGGGGCGTGTTCCTCCCGAACACTTCGTCGAACGCATTTTCTTCGAAATCTTGACGTCTCCGCAACCGAGCAGGACACGCCCGTGTCCTAGGCCGTGTCACCCAAAATTTTCTCATTCTGAACTTTGGGCTGTTACACCTCTCCCCCACATGCCAGCTAATGAGAGCCTGCGCAGCGGGTCTACCTGGGGTCGGGCCGCGCTGGGGGTAGTCCAGAACCAAGTACCAAGAACTAGACCTCCCCCCACAGGCAAGCCTTCGGTCCTACCAGCTAGTGAGAGCCTGCGTAGCGGGTCTACCTGGGGCTGAGTCGCGCTCGGGGTAGTGCAGAACCAAGTACCAAGAACCAGACCTCTCCCCCACAGGCGAGACTTCAGACCAGCCAGCTAGTGAGAGCCTGCACAGCGGGTCTACCTGGTGCTGAGCCGCACTCGGGGTAGTGCAGAACCAAGTACCAAGAACCAGACCTCTCCCCCACAGGCGAGCCTTCGGACCTGCCAGCTAGTGAGAGCCTATGCAGCGGGTCTACCTGGGGCCGAACCGCGCTCAGGGTAGTACAGAACCAAGTACCAAGAACCAGAACTCTCCCCACACAGGCGAGCCTTTGGACCTGCCAGCTAGTGAGAGCCTGTGCAGCGGGTCTACCTGGGGCCAAGCTGCGCTCGGGGTAGTGCAGAACCAAGTACCAAAACCAGACCTCTCCCCCACAGGCGAGCCTTCGAACCTGCCAGCTAATGAGAGCCTGCACAGCGGGTCTACCTGAGGCCGAGCCGCGCTCAGGGTAGTGTAGAACCAAGTACCAAGAACCAGACCTCTCCCCCCTAGGCGAGCCTTCGGACCTGCTAGCTAGTGAAAGCCTGCGCAGCGGGTCTACCTGGGGCCGAGCCATGCTCGGGGTAGTGCAGAACCAAGTACTAAGAACCAAACCTGTCCCCCACAAGCGAGCCTTCAGACCTGCCAGCTGATGAGATCATGCGCAGCGGGTCTACCTGGGGCCGAGCCGCACTCGGGGTAGTGCAGAACAAAGGACCAAGAACCAGACTTCTCCCCCACAGGCGAGCCTTCGGACCTGCCAGCAAATGAGAGCCTGTGCAGCAGGTCTACCTGGGGCCAAGCCGCGCTCGGGGTAGTGCAGAACCAAGTACCAAGAACCAGATCTCTCCCCCACAGGCGAGCCTTCGGACCTGCCAGCTAATGAGAGCCTGTGCAGCGGGTCTACGTGGGGCCGAGCCACGCACGGGGTAGTGCAGAACCAAGGACCAAGAACCAGACCTCTCCCCTATAGGCGAGCCTTCATACCTGCCAGCTAATGAGATCCTGTGCAGCGGGTCTACCTGGGGCCAAGCCACGCTCGGGGTAGTGCAGAACCAAGTACTAAGAACAAGACCTCTCCCCCACATGCTAGCCTTTAGACCTGCCAGCTAATGAGAGCTTGTGCGGCGGGTCTACCTGGGGCCGAACCGCACTCGGGGTGGTGCATAACCAAGTACCAAGAACCAGACCTCTCCCCCACAGGCGAGCCTTCGTACCTTCCAGCTAATAAAAGCATGCGCAGCAGGTCTACCTGGGGCCGAGCCGCACTCGGGGTAGTGTAGAACCAAGGACCAAGAACCAGACCTCTCCCCCACAGGCGAGCCTTCGGAACTGCCAACTAATGAGAGCTTGTGCAGCGGGACTACCTGGGGCCGAGCCACGCTCGGGGTAGTGCAGAACCAAGTACCAAGAACCAGACATCTCCCCCACAGGCGAGCCTTCAGACCTGCCAGCTAATGAGATCCTGCGTAACGGGTTTACCTGGGGCCGAGCTGCGCTCGGGGTAGTGCAGAACCAAGTACCAAGAACCAAACCTCTCCCCCATAGGCGAGCCTACGGACTTGCCATCTAATGAGAGCCAGCGCAGCGGGTCTACCTGGGGCCGAGTCGCGCTCGGGGTAGTGCAAAACCAAGGACCAAGAACCAGACCTCTCCCCCACAGGTGATCCTTCGGACCTGCTAACTAATGAGAGCCTGCACAGTGGGTCTACCTAGGGCCGGGCCACTCTCAGGGTAGTGCAGTACCAAGAACCAGACCTCTCCCACACAGGCGAGCCTTCGGACCTGCCAGCTAATGAGAGCCTGCGCAGCGGGTCTACCTGGGGCCGAGCCGCGCTCGGGATAGTGCGAAACCAAGTACCAAGAACCAGACCTCTCCCCCACAAGCGAGACTTCGAACCTGCCAGCTAATGAGAGCCTGCGTAGCGGGTCTACCTAGGGCCGAGCCGCGCTCGGGGTAGTGCAGAAGCGACCATCTTCCTGTCGTTAAAATTTCATGGTAGGTCAAGACAAGAAGTGATTTGAAAAATATATTATAATGAACTTGATTTTAGTATACAATTTTTGCCCTCCCTTCTCATGGGTAGAAGCGTTTCAAGTCATCGCCGCTCCAGGTGTGGCTCATGGTCCTACCCTCCACATTCTGGAGGTGGTAACCTCCTGCTCTCAGGACCCTCTCAACAATATAAGGCCCTTCCCAATTTGAGTTGAGCTTACCCACGGGGGAGGATCTCCCCGCAGCATCAACTTTCTTTAGCACCAGATCTCCTTCCGTGAATTGCTTGATCCTGATATTCTTGTCAAAGTATCTTGCCATCCGCCGTTTGATCTCTTCCTGTCTGATGGTTGCGACATTGCGTAGCTCTTCTAGCATGTCCAGCGAGAGGCATAAGCCCTCTTCATTTTCTAGCCTCCAAGCCTCGTCTCCATCACCTGTAGCTGCAACTCGTGTGGACCGTAGATCAAATTCCATGGGCAGGACCGCCTCACACCCATGGGAAAGTTTGAATAGGGTCTCGCCGGTAGCCGAGTTCGGAGTTGTCCGCAAGGCCCACAATACTGAGGGGATCTGTTCTACCCAACTCCCCCTCAAGTTCTCTACCTTCTTCTTGATCAGATTCATGATGATTTTGTTCGCCGCCTCCACCTGACCGTTGTTACTATGGTGGTGGATGGAGGCAAATCTGAGGTCGATGCCCAGCTGAGTGTATAAACTTATAAACTCCTCACTTGCAAATTAAGGACCATTGTCCGTGACAATGGTTTGAGGCAGCCTGTGCCTGCAGATGATCTCTCCCCGAACGAAGTTCCTGATGACTTCGGAGGTTACTTTGGTCAGCGCCTTAACCTCCAGCCATTTAGAGAAGTAGTCGATCATAACTAGGAGGAACCTCCATTGCCCACTAGCCAGAGGGAAATGCCCAACTAAATCCATCCCCCATGATGCAGGCCCATGGTTTCTACGGATTAAACTACCCGTTCTTATGTTCGACAGTTTAATTAAATATCTAGCGCGTGGTATTTCTGCTTAGCACTATCGAATACTCATGCATTAAAAGGAACAAATTCCACAACATTAAACACAAAGGGATGATACCCCTTATTTTAGATTGAACAAGGGCTATATGTCAATGTTCGCTCAAGCAAAATGGACCCACCCGATCCGGACAATTAGCAATTCAAATTAAATTATGCGCACACGTTCATACATCGAATAAGAGAATATCCATACTAAATAAGTGATTTAAAATCAAGTCCTAATCGATCCCAAAATTAATTAATAGAGGGTTTACCAAATCACCTGAACTCAAAGGAAAATCAAGGGTGATGAACCCGATTTCTTCTAGTGTTCACGAGATCCACCAGTTCCAATTAATACGAAAACTATTCGGAAATAAATGCTTTGAAAATTAGATTTTAACAAGCACAATATTCAATATAAATCAGAACAAATTACCAGCCTTCTATTCCACCAATACCTCACAAAATTATAGAAGAAATCACACAAAGATTGTTAAGAAATTCGTTACCCAATCCCAAGAGTAATCCGTCCACAAGATGAGTGGAGGAGGCGAACACGACGGTGGTAGATTCTCTATTTCCACGCAAGTCCTTGGATCTGCACCGGACGATGAAGACGCTCGCCATTTCTCCTTTGCCAAACCCTAGAATGGGAAGTATCTTGAAAGGGCCAATAGATATATAAGGGAAGAGAAGAGAGGAAAGGTGGTGGCCTTATTCCTACAAGGGAGGGCTCGGTTTTGGTAGATGAGGGGATTTCTCACAAGAGAAGCAGGAGGAGGAAGAGAAGAGGAGGTCGAATATAGAGAGGGAGAGAGGGAGGAGGAAGGTTGGCCGGCGGCCAAAGAGAGAGGGGGAGAGAGGAGGCCGAAATTTGTCTTGGAGAGGAGGAAAAATCTCAATAGATTTTTGGGTTTCAATTTCTTATCATTCTCTAAAAAAATATGACAAATATCCTGTCCTATATATATTCTTACACCACTCCATCTCCTCCAATTCAAAATTCAAAATTCAAAATTCAAAATGACACTATGATGGTTATATGCACCCATCATGAAATAAAAAAATAAGGCAAAATTTAAATGCATGAAATTAAAATACTCTTGATGGGTTATAGGCACCCATCATTACTTGAAATTAAAATAATAATAAAATGCATGGAATTAAAAATGCTAAAATAAAAATGATAAAATATATAATTATAATTATGTAATTTATAATTATATATTTCATTTATTGGCGGCGGCGGACGACGAGCAAAAATATATAACGGCGGCAGCATTGGCGAAGAAACGTCATGGTAGACTCCCATCCTCGAGCTTGTGGCAACGACCGTCCCAATCCATGAACTCTCGATGAAGTGGATCCATGGCCGCATAAGCATCGTCGCCATCAATCCTCCCCCACTCAAAATCACTCATCACCGATGAGTGGCCCGTGAGGTGGCAACCGTCGAAAGCAGCAGCAATATGGGGCAAATCTAGCCCCGCAATCCGTGTCGTAGTAGCATGAACATCCCATAGCACTAAGAACCTGTCAGGTGTAGAAATAATAAAACTCGAAATGGTGTCAGGCAAAAGAAAATTAACTTGAATCTTACCATCCGGTTCAAGAACCAAGGAGTTCACGTGGAAAATAGACACGACAGTACTAACACTCCCCAACTCAAGAGAATATTTAGTGGTAGGAAGAAACGACGGAGAAAAGCACTCAGGTGGAACAGAGACGTACAGTAAAAAGTCCGGAATCTTGAAATAAAGTGAAACACCTTGTGCTATATAAAAATCTAAAATAAAAGCATAAAATCCGACGTTCTTCGTAATCATGGATGGGTCAATGTTCCTACGTATTAATTTGTCAACGGATCCAGAAGGCATCTGCTCGGGGATTGATCGGACTAAACCCAATTCACTAGCTCTAGCGTCGGACAGTCTCGAAAAGGTGTGGAACTGCGTGCCACATAACTTAAGGAGAAATACTAACGTCCAAGAGACATGAGGAGAGAATCCATGTGCTACATGACTAGACTCAAACACGAAAAATAAGGGGGTTAAGTCGGGTGGCACGGGAGCCTCCTAATCAGAGATAATTTTTATGGGCTCCAACACCGCAGTCTTAACTCCAATTTTAATATTTTCACGCTTGGCATGAAGATATGCCAAGGTGAGCCGCTCATCATAAGTAATTGAATTGGACGCTCCTGAATGTGAAAATATGTGCGAGTGAAACAACTCAAGGGACCCAACTATAGTCACTAACGTGGGTAAATTAGGGTCATCAAATGGCGGTGGATAAATGCGTGTGACTGGGTGTGGTATATAAGTATATTATGGGGACACCACATCCAGAGGCAAAATTGCCAAAGAAACAGAGTCAGTTGTAGTAGGGGAGGGAACCGTGGATGGACACGTAGAAAAATGAGGTGTCAAAAGTGACGTGTAGTCATATCTATGAGGTGTGGTGAATAGTCAGAATACTAATGCGCTCAACATAGTAACATCTACACACCGAGTCAACGTCAAAGTAGGAACTAATAAAGTGGGCGTGACACACAAACTCAGACTAGGACTACCGGTTCCACATCCTAAAAAGTCATCTAAGATAGGCAAATAAATAGGGGGAAGGGTCGGTAAAATCAAACCCAAGATAAAATCCGAATCTGTAAAAATTTCACCCAATGTTGACGACATTAAAGAACTGTTATCCGGGTGTACAACCAATGAATCATCCAAAAATACCCTTCCCTTAGATGGTAACTCATCCACAATAACACATGGGACATCCTCACTCTCAAAATCCTCAGATAACTCAAATATAATCTCAGTGGGTGCGATCGTAGTATCTAACGTAATGGGGATTGTATCATGGAGAGGGCACTCAATACTAGGGTGAACAGACACAACGCTAGTAGGGCACGTAATAGGCAATGTAATACTCTCACAGATCGGAACGTAATCATCCCAAACATCATCTTCTAAATCACTAGGGTATCCAATCTCAATTTCAGACTCATTAAATCGTCGGGCACTAACGTACATGATGGAATACACTTACCTAGTTGGTCATCCTTAAGATCAAGAGATACCACATCGACATCAGCATCCTCATGGGTATCAGTCACTATATCAGGAGGCCTAGGCGTCGAGGATAAAGGAGCCAAAACTCTAGAAGTAACATCTTTTGAGTCCAAGGCATAAGATCTATTAGGAATTGTTTCCCTAAATGTGGTAGTAGGTACATTATGAGCAGGCCGACCTTTGGGGGAAAATGATCTAGCGTTAGGTATATAATCATTCCTATAGGCAGGTATGGGACTAGCTCCATAACGATACTCACTCACAGGCTTGGTGTTAGTAGTGCGGAGATAGGCGCGATCAAATTGATCCGAGAGTAGGCTACGCATTGCCGGCCAAGCATGTTTATAACTACCAACACGACGCTCTTCATTTAGCCAAAACACCCGGGCTTGACCTACTAATCGATCTCGGGTTATGTTAACCTTTTGGTTGTCATCCCATAAGTGACAATTAATATAATTTTCTATTCCCATAAGCCAGTCTCTAAAAGTTTGGGGATACCCCAAACCGTCATAAGTTGGTGCCTCAATTCTAGTGGGAGGATAAGCGTGGGGACGGTTGGAATTCCCATGGTATGAAGGCAAGGCTGGGGTTTGTTTAGCCATGAGATTAACATACCAGTAATCTAAATAGCAAGCATAAACGTCATAGGCCATAATAATGAGAACCAGAGAGAAAACTCGCACGGAACTGGTGCACATGCAAGGAATAATGAACCTGACCCTATATAAAATGCAACAGATGTATTTGTTCCCGCTTTATAACTAAGGCAATAAAATATTTTTTGGGATTTTCTTACTGATAATAAATGAGAGATTATTAAAATATTTGTTTGACATTTTTTTGCTGAAAAAAATAAAAATATAGGCCGCTATTGACAGACCAAAATTAAAATTTTATAATAATTTAATAAAAATAATGACTTAGCAAAAATAAAATATTTTTTTTTTGATTTCTTACTAATAAAATGTTGGAGAATTGTCAGGATTTTTTTTTGAATTTAGAAAAAAAACAAAATGAAAATTTTAGGCCGCTATTTACAGACCAAAGTTTTTTTAAAATTTGTTTTATATGTTGTGCAATGAAACGTGCAAAGTGTGTGTAGGCGAGCTTAAGAAATTTTTCCTAGGATGGTATTAATTAAGAAATTAGCACAACCTGGCTCTAGTACCAAATTGATGCAGGCTCATGGTTTCTACGGATTAAACTACGCGTTCTTATGTTCGACAATTTAATTAAATATCTAGCGCGCGGTTTCTCTACTTAGCACTATCGAATACTCAAGCATTAAAAGACACAAATTCCACACAACATTCAACACAAAGGGACGCTAACCCTTATTTTAGATTGAACAAGGGCTATATGCCAATGTTCGCTCAAGCGAAATGGACCCACCCGATCCGGACAATTAGCAATTCAAATTAAATTATGCGCACACGTTCATACATCCAATAAGAGAATATTCAGACTAAATAAGTGATTTAAAATCAAGTCCTAATCGATCCCAAAATTAATTAATAGAGGGTTTACCAAATCACCTGAACTCAAAGGGAAATCAAGGGTGATGAACCTGATTTCTTCTATTGTTCACGAGATCCACCCGTTCCAATTAATACAAAAAATATTCGGAAATAAATTCTTTGAAAATTAGATTTTAACAAACATAATATTCAATATAAATCAGAACAAATTACCAGCCTGCTATTCCACCAATACCTCACAAAATTATAGAAGAAATCACACAAAGATGGTTAAGAAATTCGTTACCCAATCCCAAGAATAATCCAACCATAAGATGAGTGGAGGAGGTGCACACGACGGTGGTAGATTCTCTATTTCCACGCAAGTCCTTCGATCTTCACCGGACGATGAAGACGCTCGCCGTTTCTCCTTGCCAAACCCTAGAAGGGGGAGTATCTTGAAAGGGCCAATAGATATATAAGGGAAGAGAAGAGAGGAAAGGTGGTGGCCTTATTCCTTCAAGGGAGGGCTCGGTTTTGGTAGAGGAGGGGATTTCTCACAAGAGGAGGAGGAAGAGAAGAGGAGGTCAGATATAGAGAGGGAGAGAGTGAGGAGGAATGTTGGCCGGCGGCCAAAGAGAGAGGGGAAGAGAGGAGGCCAAAATTTGCCTTGGAGAGGAGGAAAAATCTCAATAGATTTTTGGTTTTCAATTTCTTATCATTCTCTAAAAAGTATGACAAATATCATGGCCTATATATAGGCTTACACCACTCCATCTCCTCCAATTCAAAATTCAAAATTCAAAATTCAAAATTCAAAATTCAAAATGACACTATGATGGTTATATGTACCCATCATGAAATAAAAATACAATGTAAACTTTAAATGCATGAAATTAAAATAATCTTGATGGTTATAGGCACCCATCATTACATGAAATTTAAATAATAATAAAATGCATGGAAATAAAAATGTAAAAATAAAATTGATAAAATATGTAATTATAATTATGTAATTTATAATTATATATTCCATTTATTGGCGGCGGCAGACGACGAGCAAAAACATGTAGCGGCAGCGGCGTTGGCGAAGAAACGTCGTGGTAAACGCCCATCCTTGAGCTTGCGGCAACGACCGTCCCAATCCATGAACTCTCGATGTCGTGGATCTACGGCCGCATAAGCATCGTCGCCATCACCCCATATAGCGAACGGCCATGGTGTCGTGATGCTTTAGAGCTTCTGAGCGGGAAAGAGCTGGAGGGGTTCGTAGAGCTGGCATTTCTGGCACCTCCTTGCAAACTCCGCAGCATCCTTCCTCATGGTAGGTCAGAAGTACCCCTGCCTGACCACCCTTGCCTCCAACGTTCTACCTCCGGAATGGCTACCACATTCCCCAGAGTGCACCTCCTCCAGAATCTGTCGGGTCTCTTCTTCCGCCACACATCGCGCCAGAAGGCCCGAAAGCATCTTCCGATGTAGGCTTCCTTCATGCATGAGATAATGGGCCGCCTTATGCCGAAAGTTTTTTCCTCCTTGATCCCCTCAGGGAGGTTGCCCGTGACGAAGAAGGTCGTGAATGGATCCACCCATGAGGGTCGCCGATCAACTTCCATGAGCTCCCCTTCCTCGATCGCTGGACGGAACAGATCAGTCAAGGTTCCCCCTCCCCGAGTTCCAAATTTAGCCATCCGATCGGCAGCTCTACTCTCTTCTCTGCGAACGTGTTGGATGGAGAACGTCTGGAACCCCCGATGATCTCCCTCACCTTGGACAAGTACCTCACAAGGGTGGGTTCCCGAGCTTCGAACTCTCCTCGAATCTGCGATGCCACCACCAATGAGTTTGTAAAAGCCTCCACGTCCTGGATCTCAAGCTCCTTTGCCAAATGAAGGCCAGCTATCACAGCCTTGTACTCCGCCTGGTTGTTAGTTGCTGGAAAATGCAAGGCCATTGCTTGCTTTATGGTTACCCATTGAGGACTTGTCAACACCACCCCTGCTCTGAGGGAGTGCTTTCCCGAGGCTCCATCAACCGTCATCTTCTATGCCTCCTGCGGTCGCGACTCCTTGGCCCCGACCTCCACACCATTGTCTGTCAAGAAGTCGGCCACCACCTGTGCCTTAATGGAAAGCCATGGCACGAATGAGATGTTGAACTCACTCAACTCGATAGATAACTTGGCCAACCTGCCCGAGTGCTGTACTCCTTCAAAAATCTTACGGAGGGGATGGTCTGTCACCACCCTGATCGAATGTGCTTGGAAATATGGTCGGAGCTTCCTGGCCAAAATTATCAAGGCGAATGCCAACTTTTCTAAGATAGGGTAACGAAGCTCTGCCTTCTTTAGGATTCTGCTAACATAGTAGATTGGCAACTGCTTCCTCCCCTCTTCCCAAACCAGGACAGAGCTCACCGCCTCTGCACCTACTCCGAGATACAAGGTCAAGTCCTCCCCCTCCTTTGGGCTTTGAAGTAGAGGAGCCAGGGAGAGCTGCTTCTTCAGCCTTTCAAAACCTTCTTAACACTCGGCGGTCCACTCGAACCTTTGGTTACCCCGCAGTTCCTTGAAGAATGATGAGCATTTCTCGCCCGACCTGGAGAGGAATCTACTTAGGCCAGCCAGCTTGGCTGTCAAGCGCTGGACCTCCTTAGCGTTGCGTGGTGACTCCTGCTCTAGGATAGCCTTCACCTTATCTGGGTTGGGTTCCACCCCCGCCGGGGTCAGGAGATGCCTAAGGAACTTCCCACGGCTCGCCCTAAAAACGCACTTTAAGGGGTTTAGCCTCATCTTGAACTTCTGCATGGTGGCGAACGTCTCCTCCAGGTCCTGAAGGTGTGAGTCCATGCCCTTGCTTTTAACCATTAGGTCATCAACATAGACCTCCAGGTTCCTCCCCCTTTGGCCTTGGAAGACTCGATCCATCATGCGTTGGTATGTAGCCTCTGCGTTTTTCAACGCAAAGGGCATCATCTTATAACTGAAGCATCCATCCCTTGTGATGAAGGAGAAGTCCTTGACGTCAGGAGGGTGCATTCGGATCTGGTGTTGACCTGAAAAAGCATCCAAAAAACTCATAGTTGAAAAACCAACGGCTGAATCAACCAGCGTGTCGATTCGAGGCAGGGGGTAGCAATCCTCGGGGCATGATTTATTTAATAAAGAAAAGTCAATACACATGCGCCACTTCCCTCCCCCTTTCTTTACCATCACCACGTTGGATACCCAACCTGGGTACTAGATCTCCGAGATGAAGCCGGCCTACAGAAGCTTCTTGACCTCCTCACGGATTGGCTCTTCCAGCTTGGTTGTGATGGTCCTCATCTTCTAGTGTATAGGGCGCATCCTGGGATCCAGGTTCAGGCGGTGGCAGGCCACATCCACATCGATGCCCGACATGCCAGCCGCGTTACAACCAAAGATGTCGACGTTGCTCTGGATGCAAGCCCGCACTCGCTCCTAGTCCTCGGGACTCGGAGCCCCGCTGATCCGCACCTTCTGTACTTGGCCGACGCTGGTGAAGACTTCCATCTCTACCACCACCTCAGCCAGTTCCAGCCGCGACTGCTCCCAGCCGGCCCTTGCCTCCTCTTCTATTCCAAACTCTTCCTCCCTTCCTGCTTCCTCAACTTCCATCGCCTCCCCTAGGCTCTCACTCTGCTCCTGCTGAACCTATACGCCTCCATGGGCCTCCCTCTCAATTCCTATTCCTTACACTTCCACCTACTGACCCTCTCGCGGCTCCAACTCTCCGTCCCCCTGGACCTCTTACACATCTCTTCCCCTCTGCTCCTCCTCAATCTCCTCCTCCCCGACAACCTCTTCATGTGTCGCCATCTCCTTCTCCAACTCATCCGCCTCTACCATCCAAGATATGGTGTTGACTGCCATAACGTAGCACTGTCTCGCCACCTTTGGGTCCCCCCTGACCCTAACCTGCACCCCCCCCCCCCCCCCCCCCCCCGTTATTGAACTTGAGGCATTGGTGAAATGAGGAGGGGATGCAGCGAAAGGCGCTGATGAGGGGGCGGTCAAAGATGGCGCTATAGCTTCTTGGGGCGTCCACGATCACAAACCTGCAGTTCCGTGACACGCCCCCTAACTTCACATGCAGCCCCACCCCTCCTTCTACTTCCTTCGTTTCTCCTGAAAACCAAACAACGGCCTATTCGAAGGCATGACCCTCTTGGTCTCAACCTGCATCCCATCGAAGGCCTTCTTGAAGATCACATTTATGGAGCTCCCATTGTCCACCAGGATCTTGGAGACCGTGAAGTTTTCGACCGCCGTCTGGATCACCAAGGCATCGCAGAACGGGTCCTCATAATCCGGCATGTCCGCTGATGAAAAGGTAATTTTTTCTTTTGGATGGGGGGGCTTGGGAGGTCGAGTCTACCCCCCCCCCTTCGGAACGTGGTCTAGAGGCTCCCATTACGAGTGTCCTCGATCCCAAATCCTCTGTGGATCACCCCGATCCCTCCCCTGGTTCCTACATCCACCTGGTCCTCACATCTATCTTCCATCTCCTCCTGCTGCACCTCCTCGATCCTTACTGGCAGAGCCTGTCTCCTCGACCCCCTAGATTCTCTCATTTCTAAGAACTCTGGGTAGGTGGATGCTGCGTGGCCCTCCTCCTGATGGAAGTCGCAAAAAGGCAACGCCACCCTGCCCCTTCTCCATTCTCCACCATCTCTCCTTCCAGCTCCTCCTCGAGCTCCTCTCCTTCCTACTTTACCTCGACCGACCTCCATCGTCTCCTGCTGATGTGGGAAATGACCCCTCATCTCCTGCCTCCATGCGGCTGATCGAACCTCCTCGGCTCGTGAAAGTGGTCTCTTCCCTAGAAACCTCCTCCTAGCTCTTGGGGGCGCCCCTCTTGAGGCCTCCAACCTAACTGATTGTTCGGCTCCCGGGCCCCCCGTCCTTGATGCAGTCCTTGTTGCCACTGTCCTCGAGGCTTTTCCCTCCTCCTCTCTTCTCTCTGCTCCCTCCGCCTTCCTGCTTCTGGCTCCTTCACATCATCCTCCGCCAACCTGGCCAGCTTCCTTGCAAATGCCGAATTGGCCCTCTCGAATTCTGTCTCCTTTGTCGCCCTCTCCATGAGCTCCATAAAGAGAGGGGTGGCACTCTCTTCAGCTCCATGCTAAAGGAACCCGGCCTCAGTCCCAGAGTGAAAGCGAGCATCAGCATATACCCTGGGACCTCCTAGACTAGGAGGACCTCTTCCTGAAACCGATCCACATAATGTCCCAATGTCTCGTCTTGCTTCTGCCTCACCACGAACAGGCACTCTGCCTCCTTCTTATGCTTCTTCGATGTTGAGAACCTCAATAGGAAACCTCGACGCAGATCCTCGAAACTGTAGATCGACCTTGCCGGCAACTGCTGGAACCAGTCTCGTGCCTTCTCCTTCAATGTGATGGCAAATAGCCGACACTTGAAGGAATCCGTCATCTACCTTATCGAAACAACATCTTCAAACCACTGCACGTGTTGTACAGGGTCATCCTTCCCCGAGTAGTAGGACATGCCGGGCTCATGAAACCCCTCGGGCACTGGGGTCGAGATTATGAGCTCACTTATTGGACTCTCACCACCTGCCTGCCGAGAGGGCACGTCTCGCAGCCTCGGCTGGATGGCCCGATCCGCGAGACCATGCCCAGGGAAGAGCTCTTGCACAGCCGCCTCCCTCTCACCAACTTCTGCCGGAATCTCCTTCCTGGTACGCTGTCCTGGGAAAAGCTCTCGCGCCACCACTTCCCTCTCTCCAGCTTCCACCGGGACCTCCTTCCCCGGGCGCTGTCCAGGGTCGTTCTCTCCCAAGAGCGGGACCTCCTCTATCGGGACCTGAGGCGTTGCCCACTCCTTCCTTGCCGAGAAGGCCAAGCTGATGGTCTGCAAGACCTCTCGCCTGAAGTCTTCCAACATCTTACTTGTCGTCTCCTCTCCCCGGGAGGGGGAACCTCCCAAACCAGATCCTTCACCTTCACCTCCTGCCATAGGACTAAACTCAAGCTTTTCTTGTATCGGCTACCTTCCACAATCACCGCACCAGAACTGTTGAAGCCAAAACTTGACTTTGAAAAAAGTTCGAAAAATAGGGGCGTAGATAACACCTACTCGTCCAAAGCTCCGTCCTCCGACTGGTCGTGAATGACCAGAAACTGACCCAAAGCCCCAGCTAGGAGGTCCCACCACTTACCCGAAAGATCTCTGAGAGCTTCCCCTCCAAAGCCAAAAGCTGGGCTTGGAGCTCCTCAAAAAGCACAGAAAAATCCTCTCAAGTCCCGGGAAAAAGTGCTTCTGAAGAACCCATATGGGTCTATTTATAGTTTTCTGAGTTTGAACTGCCAGTAACCATACTAAGCTGACCTGAAATTACCAGAGAACCCCTGGTCGGGTCTGCCAACAGCCAAACTCCATTGTTCTAAAGATTTATATGCAGACCACCAGGGGCAAAAGGGTAAAATTACCCGGGGTAGAAGAGTAAAATCCCCCTTGGGTGTAGAAATGTAAAAACGGCCTTCTTTTCATGTGGCGAGTGGGGGAGCACCCATCGGCGAGACGGGCCTTCCTGCTCGTCTCGCAGGTATCCCTTGCTATGGGACCCTCTCGCCGCTAAGAGCCTACTCGCGTCTCAAAAGGGGGCGTCTCGCCCATTTCTAAGAACACCCATCTCGCCTCCTGCGAGTGGACCATCTGGTCCCACTCGCCTATCATCATCTCTCGCCAACTTTCTTCTATTTGCGTCTTGAGGGCCTCTCACGATCCCGAGGTTGTACAACCGACATTCTATGGCGAGCACACCAATATATGGCTATTATTAATGCTCAGATCCATACCTTGACACTTTCCTAATAAAGTAATCATTCACAATCATCCGCCACATCCTCCTCTATTGCACCATGTTTCTGTAGGGAAATTACTTCCAATAAGTTGGATGAACTTAGATACAATTACGAGGTATACTCGTTCCTAACCTTAGGAGGCTGGTTCCTTCAAAAAGTCCCTCTTCAAATGAAGAGATTTCAAAACCCTAAAACATCAAAGATCCCTCTCCCCAATACATCTCTTTATACTGGGGGGAGGGGACTCACATACATTTTACCATGAAGATAAAAAATACAATTAAGATGTCGCACGCGCGTGTAGAAATTTATTCCATAGGTCATGATACTTTTGGTTGGAAAGACAGTAAGTAGAGATAGGGCAGATGTTGCTTTTTATACAAGGAGACTAGATCTATTTCATCCTTGTTCAAATCCATCATTTTCTTGGGAACTTGGACGTTGGGATTCAGGGTAGAAGCCTGAGTAGGAACATGATGGCCTTCTTCAACAATCGTAAATATGCGGGGATCAGCATCTTCCATGTAGAATCTGACTCTCTGCTTCAACATGGGGAAGTTCTCCTTAGTGCACACAGGAAACTTCATCGATGACATATCCTTGCTTCTGTCTATTGCAGCTAGCGGTATCTCTTGACAACTAGATAGGAGATATTGTTCAAGGTGTTAACCTTATATCAAACAACACCCCTATGATCCAACTGAAACTATCTAGAGTCAACCTAAATCACCTAGAGGGGGTGAATATGTGAGTTTCGCATCTTATAGCGGAATAAAAATTAGTACAAAAAATAAGCACACTGAAACCTAGAGAATTTATAGTGGTTCCCTGAGTTAGGTACGTCCACTATCCCGCATTGTCTATCTACCACAAAGGTCTAGATCCAACTACTTCACCAAAACTCAGATTATTCAAACCTTACACCTCGGAGCCTCAACCCCTACAACTCGGAGACACCGCTCCTAACAACTCGGAGAACAACATCTCCTACAACTCGATCCTAAAACAAGGATCTACATCTCGATCCAAAAACAAGGATCTATAACACGGAAGTGAAACTTCCTACAGGAGTTCAAAAAAAATTTATACAACTCTTTAGATTGAAAATAATCTAATCTTCAGATCTAAACAAATTCAGTCTTCTTCTTCCTAGAATGAAATCTTGAAAGCTTTGTAGAAGGAGAAGACTTGAAACGAAAGTTGAAAGATTGATCTGAATTCTTGATCCAACACGATCTGAAATCTTGGAGAATACTAGAGAAGACATCTGTCGAATCAATACTTTGAACGAATCACCGATCGTGCAATGCTACGTCGCGAACTTTTCTTTCTGAAGGTTCTACGAGCGACGGAGAACGGCGACCTTTACACGATTTCAAATTAAGGATGAGCGATTAGGGTTAAACGAATTAACACTAGGTATTTATATAATTCCTTCTCCAACAGCTACAAAATACTTTCCAAGAACGATGTTTGAACCAGCTGCCCGATCCCACCTAGAGTCCGGACCAGAGATTGCAGCTCGCACCTACTCTTCTTGAACCACCCTCCCGACAAGAGTCGCTGACCCAGAGACAGACCGAGGGGTCTCAGCTCGGAGGTCCCACCTCTTACTTGGAACAAACTGAAGTCCTTCCCCTCCCTAGCCAATTGCTGAGCTAGGTGCCTGTGAGGAAGAATATGGAAAGGTTCAACAACCCATTCCAAGCACCTTGCCGGTCTATTTAAAGGCCTCTGAGTTTGATCTGCAAACATCCATACTGAACCGACCTGAAATTACCAAAATACCCTGGGTCGGGTCTGTCAACAGCCAAACTCCGCTGTCCTGAAGAGCCATATGCAAACCACCAGGGGTAGAAGTGTAAAATTGCCTGGTGCAGAAGAGTAAAATCCCCCTTGGGTGTAAAAAGGTAAAAATATCTTTCCTCCTACGCGACGAGTGGGGAAAGTGACTGGCGGGCGAGACGATCCCACCTGTTCGTCTCGCCTGCCTCTCGCTCTACTGGCCATCTCTCCTTCTAAGGCCAGCTCGGATCCCGAAAGGACGTCTTGCCTACTGCAGAGAACCCCCGTCTCGCCACCTGCGAGTGGACCACCCGGTCCCACTCGCCAACCAAGTCCCTCTCGCCAGCTTCTCTGGTCACAACTGTTGGAAAGACCTCCCGCGAGCCCAAGGTTGTACACAATCCCCGCTCTTTTTGAGGTTGGCCCAAGCTCGGAAAGAAAGTCCACCGGGGCTCGCGGTTGTCGGGATTCATTTGCAGGAATCTTTGGCGGGGCCCACCCCCTGGAGTCTATAAATATGAGTCCCCACCTCAACATGGAATTCCTCCATTTCTCATTTTCGCTTCTCTTCCACCCTCAACTTGTCTCACAGCTAGAGCTTTCATGAACATCTTGCGATGGTGCGCAAATAAAACAAAGTCAACGTGGTCGCCCTGATGCTGCTTGTGGGGCGCACCCCCGCCTCAGCCCCTTCCTCCTCTCGGCCGGCGCGACCTCCTCAGCACCCTCGACAGCCGATACACTTCCTCCCGCGCCTTCCGGGGAGAGACAGGCGATTCTGGATTCCTCCTCTCGCCTCTCTTTTCTCTTATCGTCTCGCCTATTGACCATGCTCTTTTAGGGAAACCTCGCCGATTCCCCTTTGCCCGTGAATCCTCCTGATGTCACCAACCAGCCTTATCAATGCCCTGACTCGCCTGAGGAAACTCCCCCCCCCCCCCTCAACCACGAGGAGAGAAGACCTCTCATGAATTGTGGGAAATCCGCGCATCCCGAGTGAGAAAACTCATCCCGCATTTTTTGTTTCACACAAATTCTGGTTCCTTCATTATGACCTTTCACCTTTCCTTTTTCTGTGCAGGTATCCAATTTGAGTCGAGTACCGAGGGGTCTCCCGCACCACCGCCCCTCTCGCCTTTTCCTCTCCCTGATGAGATCGAAGATTACATGGGTGATCCCATGGACACCGTGGAGTTGAAGTGCCGGACAGCCAAGATGTTTCGAAAGTATACGCATATCATCTGCGAGATAGAGCTAGAGAAGCAGGCTTCTGATCGGAGCATTGACTGGCTGGAAACTGAGTGCACTCGCCTTTTTGCCGAGATCAAGGCCGACGACGTAATGGATGGGACAGACCCCCAAGCCATCATAAACGAGAGGGACGAACACCTCCGTCTCGCGCGTCGCGGTCTTGTCGCCGCTCGCGCCTTCCATCTACCCAGCCACCCTCCAAGCGCGGGAGGTCGGGGTGGCCGCTGGAAGTGGAACAAAAATTGAGGGGTCTTGGAGTCGTCTCGCCTACTTAATACTTCCTTGTAACTTCGTCATGTATTAATCGGCCACCCGCCTTTTTAACCTTTAATTTGTTATTTAGATCCTCTTGGACGAGATGCCCGCCTCGTGCGGGATGAAATAATTTATGATGACAATTTATTATTATTATGATATTCTTGTCAACCCGTCGTGTCATGTCGGATCTTTCATCATTGTTGTGTTTAATCAGTCTATTCTTTAATTAAACATTAATCATGATTTTTTGGGCTCCTCGGAAGAATCGCCGCGACGCTTTTGTTGGAACACCCTATTACTGATTTGGGCAAGGATCACTATGTCCTTAGGAAAATTGTTTTGACCTCCTTGTATAGTTTTTAAGGTCAATTAGATTGAGTCTAAGGGTTAGAATTTAGGCCTGAAAGCTGCCCCCAAGACCCTCAGATCAGATATTCAATTTCAGGAGACTAAGTCATTTTCGTCGAGCTCAGGTCGACGAATCGTCGAACTCAGTTCGACTATCTCTGAGCTCAGTTCTACGAGTCATCGAACTCCGTTCGACGATCTTCGAGCTCAGATCGACGTTTCTGTCTCTAGCTGTTTTCCCAGTCTCTGAGCTCAGGTCGACGATAGTTGAGCTCAGATCGACGAGTTTTGTTTCCAGTCTAGTTCCAGTCTCTGAGCTCAGGTCGACGATAGTTGAGCTCAGGTCGACGATTTTCTGGAGAGATCGACGATTCTCAAGATTCAAATTCAGACAGTTATGGAATTCTATCTTATTTATTCCCAGCATTTATTTCAAGGATCTTGTAGTCATTTCAATTAATCTGGAGCAAGTTTCAAGGGAGATTTAAAGGAATGTTTTCTAGGACTTTCCTCCAGAGACAAAATTCATTTAAGGAAGTCATAATGAGTGGCTAACGGCTATCTTGGAGACAGAGAATCAATTCATTCTTTTCAGATCTAAGGGAATAAAAGAGGATATTATTCAACTACTCCTAACAGATATACATAGAAAGAGAGCAATCACAGACAGACACACAGACAGAATCCTTTCAGAACACACACCACTGAAGGAGATCAACATACAGAAAAGAAAATTTTCTAGATCTCTTTTGACTCAAGTGTTCAGAGGCTTCATTCATCAAGACTCCAGACACTACACATTTCAGCAACTGCTGGAATCATCCTTTGCTGGAGATCTCATCTACTGAAGGCCTATCGCCCTAGTGCAAAGCTTCTTTTCCTGAACAACTTCCAGATCTCAGGGGGAGCTTTGACAACATCATCCACTAGTCTTCTCTCTGATTGTTGACAGAGAAGAACATCTCACCTCTTTCTTTTTCTGGTGTAAAAGGGTTTCTCAAAACTCCCT
The DNA here is from genome assembly GCA_039583875.1 of Platanthera guangdongensis. Lineage (NCBI taxonomy): Eukaryota > Viridiplantae > Streptophyta > Magnoliopsida > Asparagales > Orchidaceae > Platanthera > Platanthera guangdongensis. The sequence goes on along the minus strand of CM077158.1, from coordinate 80,040,065 downwards.
GCAAAAGTTTTGTGCTGGTTTCTGAGACCTTGTCAAAACTCAGTGGTGGCAAGACACCTGATCAAAAAATCTAGTTTGGTTTTTGAACACCTTATCAAAAGCTCATTGGTGCCCAGGACACCTGATCAACTCATCCTGCAGTGGATTCCTACCTAGGGTGGTAGAAGAGTGGATGTACCCAGATTGATTGGGGAACCACTATAGCTCCTTGTGTCTTCTGGTTGCTATATTTTGTTTGCTGTGTGCTGTGTTTTTATTTCTTGCTTTCATAATTTTCATTTACTGCAAGCACCTTACACATATATTTAAATTAAGTCTTCCACTGCAAAATAATTTTTAACTTAAAAATTATTTTAATATACTCTATTCACCCCCCCCCCCCTCTAGAGTTAAGGTAGATCTTATCCCCACTTTCAATTGGTATCAGAGGGAGGTTGGTTAAAATATCATACCTTAATTGGTTGTTATTCAACTAAATCTTCATCACATTAGTTGTTCCTACAGGCTAACACCTGAACCAAAAGATCTCTGATAAGATCAATCTTTTATAGAGGGTTTTTATTTTAATTGTTTGTACTATATTTATCTTTATATAAAATCATGGCACAAAACAAAGATTATGCTAGCACCAGACCTCCAGTGTGCAATCTATCTAAGTTTGTACTTTGGAAGGCAAGGATAAGATTATACATGAATTCTATTGATGAAGATATCTTTAACTCTGTTTTGACAGTGTGTCCAAGACCCCCAGCAAATACAAGTACAAGTGTTGTTCCACCTCCTTCAGGAACAGATGCAGAAATCAAAAAATGGAAAGTTGCAGATGCCAAAGCAATGAACATTTTGGCACAAACCATGTCTGATGAAATATTTCAAAAAGTAGCTGAATGCAACTCAGCAAAAGAGATATGGGACAAACTATCTGAAATAGTGTCAGGATCTGCAGATGAAAGGAAAGATAGAAGATCTCATCTCATAACTCAATATGAGAACTTCAAGAAAGGTGAAACTGAGTCAGTTGCTGATATGTATAACAGACTCAGTCTTATAGTCAATGAACTGAAAACCTTGAACAAGGAGATCTCATTGACTGAACTCAATGACAAAATCGTAATGTGCTTCCCCAGCACTTGGGACTCAAGGATCTGGCCAATCAAGGATGTCAGAAGCCTAAATGAGATCACCACTGAGGCTCTTTTGGGCAAGCTCAAGTCTTATGAGCTGCTCATCAAGAACAGAGAAGAAGAGCAGAAGGCTGCTTCACCAACAATCAGAAAAGAGAAATCAATAGCATTCAAAGCTATTGAAGATCAGCCTGAAGACAAGGTCACAGGCAATGAAGAGCTGCTAAGCTTACTGGCCAAAAGGTTTTATAAAATGGCCAAGAAGGACTTCAGAAAAAAGTCATTCAGAGGGCATGAAAAGCCAAGGTATGATAAGTCCAATAACAAAGAAATTATTTGTTTTGGATGCAGGAAACCAGGCCACATTGTGCCTGACTGTCCAGAAAACCAGAATAAGGACAAGAAGGAAAGGAAAGAAAGGAGAAGAGACAAAGACTTCAGGAAAAACAGCAATGACAAACCCTCCTCCAGCAAGAGCAAACATACCAGGAAGGGGTTTGTAGCTGAAACCTGGAGTGAAACAGAAGAAGAATCAGAAGCTTCATCCAGCTCAAGTGATGATGAAGATGATGCTGAAGAAAAGGAGTTCTTCATGATGGCTATCAATGCCTCTCAACACAATACTGATGCAGAACAAGAGTCAGAGTCTGAATCAGAAACTCAATCTGAAGAGGATCAGGTAATAGACTCATTTGATTTTAATTCAGAGGACTTCAAATGTGAATTTAAGGCACTTTGTTTAGATCTATTAAAATCTGAGAAAGAAATTATTTCTCTCAGAAATCAATTGTCTGAACAAAGCACCTTAAAATCAGATAACCTCAAACTCTCTGAGGAGTTGGAATGTTGTAGGGAGCAGATAGCCTCACTGAAAAGTGAACTATCAGAGCCCAAGAAGTTTGAAGAATCCATCAATGGGAGAAGTATCAAACTAATGGACATCACAAGCACAGTGAACTCAAGATTTAATAGTACGCTGGGCTTGGGTGCTTCATCCAGCCAACCTATAGTATTAACAACCCCAATCAATTTTATCTCAGATAAAGGTAAGGGAGTTGTAGAGGTGGCTAGGAAGAATTCTGATTTACCCAAGAAAACAAAAGTTCAACAGAAAACGTCGAACGGAGCTCGACGATCGCCGAATGGAGCTCAACAATCTCAGGCTGAATCGTCGAACTCAGGTCGACGATCTCTGAACCCTGAACTCTGGCATAGTCGATCTTCGAACGGAGCTCGACGATCTGACCCAAGATCGTCGAACTCAGCTCAGAGATCGTCGAACAGAGCTCAGAGTTTTGACAAATCTTTCAAAGGTAAATCAAACTTCAATCCTAGAGGTCCTACATCTCAGAGGTTTAACCCTTATACAGAATGGATAATATCTCCTAGGAGATATCATCTTGAAGGCTATAAGAGTCAACCAGGGATGTCTTTTATTTCAGAATTTAAAGGTTATCAACCTAGGCCCAAGGTAAACTGGGTCAAAAACAAATAAATTTTTTTTGTGCAGGTGAAGACCTATCCAACATCAAACCATCAATGGTATCTGGATAGTGGGTGCTCAAAGCACATGACAGGAAACAACGAGAATTTCACATCCTTCAAAGCCAAACTTGGACCCAAAGTAATATTTGGTGATTCAAACTTTGGACTAACAAAAGGATATGGTGCAGTCAAGATTGGCTCAGTCACATTCAAGAAAGTAGCTTATGTGGAAGGACTGAAGCACAACTTAATCAGCATCAGTCAACTATGTGATGAAGGCTACCAAGTGACTTTCAACAAATCCTCATGCAAAATCAAATCAGAGGACAACACAACTGTGTTGACAGGTAAAAGGAAAGGTAATATTTATCTTGTAGATTTTCTTTCAACCAAGGTAGATATATGCTTGTTCAATTCCCTTTGTAAACCTAATGAACTATGGCATAAAATATTAGGGCATATAAACCTTAGAACCATTGCTAGGCTATCCAAGGACAACCTTGTTAGAGGACTACCTTCTGGCCCCTACAAGAAGGAAGGACTTTACAGGGCTTATCAATTAGGAAAGCAAACCAAAAATAGCTTCAAGTCACTTAATAAGAGTGGTTCACCTAGGATTTTGTATCTGTTACACATGATTCTCTTTGGACCCATTACAGTACAAAGCTTAGGAGGGAAATCTTATACTTTATTAATTGTAGATGACTTCTCTAGATTCACATGGGTGTTCTTTCTGAGGAAGGAGTCTGATAATTTTAAGTGTTTGACAGAGTTTCTCAAATGCATACAGAGTGAGTTCAATACTCACATTGCACTGATCAGAAGTGATCATGGGACAGAGTTTGATTCTCTTCTTATGCAAGAGTTCTGTCAGAGTGAAGGGATCAGGCACACTTTCTCAGCTCCTAGAACTCCTCAACAAAATGGGGTAGCTGAAAGGAAAAATAGAACCCTTATTGAATCTGCTACTACATTATTGTCAGATGCTCACCCTCCTCTATCCTTTTGTGCAGAGGCGGTGAACACCTCCAACTATGTGTTGAATAGAAGTTTGATACATAAGCTGAAGGGCAAGACTCCCTATGAATTACTCAAAGGGAAGAAACCTAAAGTAGATTATTTTAAAATTTTTGGTTGCATTTTGTTGGGTACATTGGTTAAATGTACCTGATTTGAAGAAGCCTCACCCAACTCAATGATATACATCATAATGTATTTGATGTATGTTGAGTTACTTGTGCAGGTTAAGTATTTGCAGGACTGAAGCAAAAATTTCTAAGTCCATGTGTCGACACCCAGAGGGAAAGTGTCGACACTTAAGAAGACTTGTGTCGACACCCAGACAAGCAGTGTCGACACTTGGAGTCATTGTGTCGACACCTGGGATGCAGAGTCGACACCAGACAGAAAGTGTCGACACTTGGAGTTGTGTCGACACTCAGTGAAGAAAAGTGCAGACAGAAAGTGTCGACACAAGGAGCTGTGTTGACACCCAGTGAAGCTGAGTCTACACCAGATAGTGTCGACACTTGGAGCTGTGTCGATACCCAGCAAAAGTCAGCAGAGACTAAGTTAAAGTGTCGACACCAAGAACAATGTGTCGACACACAACAAGAAGAGTCAGCACTTGAAGAAAGTGTCGACACCAAGAACAAAGTGTCGACACTCATCAGAAGAGTCAACATTTGAAGAAAGTGTCGACACATAGAACAATGTATCAACACTCCGCTAAAGAATCTACACTTGAAGTAAGTGTCGACACCTAGAACAATGTGTCGACACTCAACAGAAGACTCAACACTTGAAGAAAGTGTCGACACAAGGAGCTATGTCGACACTTAACAAAGAACAGAAATGAAAGTTATGGTACCTAAACACCTAGAGGGGGGGTGAATAGGTGACCTAAACCTTTTTGAAATTTTGTTGGCAGCAAAACAGTTATCTCACAGATTTCTACAGCTAACAGCAATAACAAAATATAAACTGATAATCCACAGCACAGCACAGCACAGTAGACACACAAATTTATAGTGGTTCCCCAATCTTTGGGTACATCCACTTTCCCCCTTCGCCTATCTAGCAGTGTACTAGATTCGGCCAAACTTCTCCACTATCTCAGAACCCAACTAGGTTCCTACACCTCAGGCCCAAAGCCTTACACTCAGCCACCAGGCCTACACTCAGCCACCCAGGCCTACACTCAGCCAATCAAGGCCTACTCAGCATTAAGGCCTACACTCAGCCAATTAAGGCCTACACTCAGAGTTCTTCAACTCCTACACTCAGGCAACCAAGCCCTACCCTCAGCCTTTATAATATAGGCTTACAATTCACTCAGATCCAATGGATCCTACAAGTTAAAATTGAATTACAATAACTAACTCTACAACTCAGAAAATAAGAGAGGAGTTGAGAGTTTCTTGAAGAGTTCTTGGAAGAACTCAGCTAGATCCAAACTGACTTAGCTTCCTTCAAAGCTTCTTGAGTAGAACTGAATTAGTCTGAATCCTCTGTAGTTGATCCTTGACCTCTGCTTCTTGAGATCCAGATGATTCTGAATCCTTCTTCTCAGCCTTAGTTCCAAAGACTGATTTCTTGATTGGAGCTCTCTCTCTCCAACTTCTTAGATCTGCAGTTGGACTGCCAGATCTTCTTGTGTTGATACTCTGTGTACCACTTTTCTGATTACTTGAATAATCTGATCAAATACTTTAAATAGCTTCAACAACAACAACAACTTATCCACTGTTTCTGTAAACAGTCTGTGTCTATTTATAGGCCTTCTTCATGGTAACCGGCTGGTCCGGTTCATAACAGACTTCTGACTTCCCTGACAGTTGCTGTAGACCGGCTGGATCGGCAGCTGTCATGTCAACCAGTCACTTCTTGAAATTCTTTAACTGTCAGATAGTGTCGAGACTTTCTGTTCTTAAGTGTCGACACTTATAGACCAAGTGTCGACACATGTTGTGTAAGTGTCGACACAAGTCTACAAGGTGTCGACACAACTCCTTGTATGTCTCGACACAGATTCTTCTATAAGTGTCGACACTGAAATTAAGTGTCGACACAAGTACTTGATCTTCTGTAACTTGTTGAATTCTTCTAAGTGTCGACACATCTCCTTTGTGTCGACACATCTTCATGTGTTGAAACTGTCAAGTGTCGACACTGCTTCTTGGTGTCGACACAAGTCTTCAATTTGTTTCTTCAGCTGAGTGTCGACACATTCCCTTAGTGTCGACACTTGTACTTAGAATATTTTGTAAACTTTTCTGTTCTTTGCTAAGTGTCGACACAGCTCCTTGTGTCGACACTTTCTTCAAGTGTAGAGTCTTCAACTAAGTGTCGACACATTGTGCTGGGTGTCGACACTTCTTCAAGTGTTGACTCTTCTGGTTGTGTGTCGACACATTGTGCTGAGTGTCGACACATACTTCAAGTGTTGACTCCTTTGAGTGTGTGTCGACACATTGTGCCGAGTGTCGACACATTCTTCATATGTTGACTCTGCTGATTGAGTGTCGACACATTGTGTTGAGTGTCGACACTTGTCCTTAGTCTCTGCAGAATTTTGCTGAGTGTCGACACAACTCCAAGTGTCGACACTTTCTGATGTAGACTCAGCTCTTCTAGGTGTCGACACTTCTGCTAAGTGTCGACACAGCTTTTCTGCATTCTTCTTCACTGAGTGTCGACACAGCTCCAAGTGTCGACACTTTCTGTCTGGTGTCGACTCTTCTTCTCAGGTGTCGACACAATTACTCCAAGTGTCGACACTGCTTGTCTGGGTGTCGACACAAGCTTTCTCAAGTGTCGACACTTTCCCTCTGGGTGTCGACACATGGACTTAGAAACTTTTAGCTTCAGTCCAGTGAATACCTAACCTGCACAAGTAACTCAAACAAACATCAAATACATTATGATGTATATCATTGAGTTAGGTGAGGCTTCTTCAAATCAGGTACATTTGACCAATGTACCCAACAATCTCCCCCTATTTGGAGAAGTCATAACCCTTAGTCAATGATATACACCCCTCATAATTAAAAATTAGAAAATGATGTAAAGCAGGTATATGTCAACAGGGTAAACTTAAACATGTAATAAAGCACACATGTATACTCATTAAACATTGCAGAACAAACAAGAAATAGACACATGCTTCTGAACAATCATGAGATATATTTATCAAAAATTGTTCTAACATTGTTTTAATACATTTCCATTATTTTACAACAATATTTCATATGTAAAAGATTACAACAATGTTTCTTAGTCTAATCTTTAGTCTAGTTCTGATCAGGTTCTTTTATAACTATTCCTTTCCCAGCTTGTACTTTGGCCTTTACAGCAGCAGCAGCAGCAGGCTCAGCATCAGCAGTCTTCTTTCCTTTGAGATCTTGCTTATCAGCCTTGATCTTTTGTCTCTCAAAGTAATGATAGGGCTTAGGAAAGTACTTGCTAGGCTCCACAGCTGTAGGAGGTAGCTTTCCTAACTTAGCCTTCCTTCTATACTGGACAATGGCTTCCTGCCTAATCTCATGCTTCCTCCATTCAGCTTCTGAGAACCATTTGTTCCTTTCATGAGCATTGTCTTTGGCTGCTTTCCAGGCTGTGAGAATGATGTTCCTAGAAGTAGGGCTCCACTGTTCAAAATCTGGTTTTTGCTCAGCTAGTTCCCTAAACTTCTTCTTTGACAGCCTTGTCTCTTCTTCTTTGTCCAAAGCCTCTTGCATAGCTGCTGTTATAGGTTGAACAACCTTTTCCAGAACAACATTAGACTTTCAGCAGTTGGACTATACATTGTGCTGACTTCTGCATGAACCATGTCAAAATCTGGAGGTGGATAGATCACCTGAGCTACTTCCTGTTGCTCACCTCCAAGATATGCACTTTGAATTCCTGATTCAGCAACATTATCATCATCACACAGGGGAGGATAGCCCAGTGTAGCTCTGATGGAGTTAGATATCCATTTGGCATGGTCAGAGCTAGCTTTGACTAACACCCTCTCCCCCTTTATGACTTCTTGTGCAACATGATCTCTGACATCATCTTTCTGGAACCTGATTTGGCTGTCCAAATACCTGATCCCATCCTTAAAATAAGGTCTAAGCTTTGTAAGCTGGTCAGAAATGACCTTCTGTGAATCCTTGATTGCAGTCTTGACAGCAGCAATTTCATCTTGAAAAGCGTTATCAAATTCAGCCTTTGCAGCAGCAGATGATGTTGAAGGTTCAGCAGTCTTATCTTCAGTTCAGTGACTATAGCATTGTGGGATGCAGTCAAATTATCATTCATCCTTAATTGATTTTCCAGCACATAGCCTTGTTTCAATGCTATATCATCTACTTGTACTTTTATTTTCTCTTGGTGTGTAGCCAGAAACACCACTGCATTTCCACCCTTGTGGAAGCATTCATTCATTTCCTTCTTATTCAGGTTCATCTCAAACCTTATTGATTTGATATCTTGAGCTAAATCAAATTGTAAAGACTTTTGCCCTTCATCAATATACTTCTCTATGCTCTCCTGTGCTCATCCAGCTTGACTTGCATGGCTACCATTAAGGCACTGTAATCAGGTGATGGAGCTTGTGTGACTGAGGATTGTTGAGCAACAGTTTGTAGAGCCTTCTTGTAGCTCTGACTTCTTCTTTTGAATACAAAGAATTTCTTCTTCTTGGCCCTAGCACTTTCTCTCATCTTCAGAGGCAGAGGTACTGGCAATCTCAACCCTATCCTTAGGGCTTGTGGTTTTCAGCTTGCACATCTAGTGCCTTCTCAGTGTCTAGCCTTAAAGGCTCTTCCAGAACTGTCATGTGCTCCCCCTCAGCAGCAGCACCCTTCTCTTCAGCAGCAGCATCCTTGTCCATATCAAAATCCTCTTGATCTAAATTCAGAAACAAGATCTTCCATTGTGTATTCATGAGGGGATGTGCAGGAGAAGTACTGGGTTCTCATCAACACTGACTCAGGTACCACTTCTTGTTCAGCAGATGTGTCTTGGAAACAACATCTGGTACTGGTATGTCTTGCTGAGTTTGCTGATGAACATCAGACAAATCAGAATCTATATATAGAAAAATCTAAAGTTTTTAAGTCAGTAAGTACCTCTTGGATAATGATTGTGGCTTGCTCACTGTCCAGAGTAGAGGGTTCTTCTACTGCTGGAAGCTCCCCCTGGCTGTGATCCCTATGGATGGGGCTAGCTGGAGGCAGCTCCCCCTGGATCTCAGCTGTCTCTTGAGGAGCAGGAGACTTCTCTGCAGCCACTTCCTCTTGACTATCAGGAGTGAAAACAACTTGTTCTTCACTACCTGAACTGCTGGAGGACTCCTGTGTCACAGGAGCTATCTTCCTCTTCTTCTTTGGAGGTGAATCTTTCTTAGAAACTGGCTTCTCTGGGGTAGGTATTTTCTTAGATAGTACTCTTTCCCACCTGGAAAATATCCTTTGATCCATCCTTCTCATGTGATTGATTTTAGTACCAGCAGCATTGCTCATTACCTCTGGTATTGTACCAGCCAGGTAGAGACTTAGTATTCTGCCCAGATTGGGCTTCTTCAGACTCTCCTTAATTTTCTCATACACAACCATGGACCAGTCTGTTTTTAGGTTGAAGATAATTCTGGTCATAACACTGAACATGGAGGCTGACACCCTGTCATGCCCTCCAGTCTTGCTGAGTAGAACTTTGCCCACTATCTCCGATAGAAATTTTCCTTGATTATTCATTCCTTTCCTGTTGAATACAGATCCTATCTTCATCTTAGGATCTAGACCACACCAGGTAAGTGCTTCCTGGTCTTAGATGTAGTCACTTCCTCTTCTGCTTGAATTTTAGGTAGCTGAAGTACCTTTCTCAGAGTTTTGGGTGAAATCTTGACCTTGGTTCCATGCACTCTTGATTTGATTCTGTAACCTGAGTCATCTACACAGCTCCAGTAAGGAATTCAAGAACTTCCTTCTTCCATATTTTGGTTGGTTCTGAAACCAAGTACTCCAATCCAGAATCGGTGACTAGGGTTACCACCGATTTGATTTCTTGATCGCCATCGTCGAACGCGCCACGAACGAGCTCATAGCCTTCGTTAACATTCTCCTCGAGCTTGGGAGCCATTAGGGTTTAGAGATTTAGTCTTGAGAAAAGAGAAATGTCGACACAGTAGTTTTGGTCTCGAAACTCTGAAAGCGTGTCGACAAACAAAGACAGAATCCTATTTATACCTTTCTGGTTTGAAGACGAACAGGCGGGATGGATTACTAAAGATGTGTCGACACTGGCAATAAGTGTCGACACTGACTTATAATGTCTCGACACTCATGTGTCGACACAAGTTTAGTCAACAGATTTTATGTGTCGACACATGGTTTATGTGTCGACACCACACTACTCGACATGTAGTCGAGACTTTACTTAGAAAATTCTGAGTAAAACTTAAGTGTCGACACCTCATTGGATGTGTCGACACCAACTCGACATGTGTCGACACTAACATTCTGAAGTGTCGACACCAACTTCCTAGATGTGTCGACACCATTTTCCTGAAGTGTCGACACTTACTATTCTGTGTCGACATAGACTTGTCTATGTGTCGACACCTTTTTACTTAGCCAATTTTTAGTTCTGTAAACTTAGTCTAAGTTTATCATACCTAGTTCAATTTTGAACCTATTGAACTTAGCTTCTTCTAAGGGCTTAGTAAACATATCAGCTATCTGATTATCAGTTTTAACATATTCAAGTGCAATATCATTTCTTTCTACATGCTCCCTAAGAAAGTGATATTTAATCTCAATATGTTTAGTTCTACTATGTGATACAGGATTGTTAGCTATTGAAATAGCACTTGTAGAATCACAGTAAAGTGGAGTTCTACTTACCTGAAATCCATAGTCTTCTAGCTGATGTTGAATCCATAGAAGTTGAGCACAGCAACTTCCTGCAGCTACATATTCTGACTCAGCTGTGGAGATAGCCACACTGGTTTGCTTCTTACTACTCCATGAAATGAGTCTTCCACCTAGGAATTGACAGGATCCAGTAGTGCTCTTTCTATCTTCTTTGCATCCTGCAAAGTCTGCATCTGAATAGCCTGTTAGATCAAAATCTCCATTCCTAGGGTACCAGAGGCCTAGATAGGGAGTGCCCTTTAGATATCTCAAAATTCTCTTGACTGCAGTCAAGTGAGACTCTTTAGGGCAGGCTTGATACCTGGCACAAACACATGTAGCATACATAATGTCAGGCCTACTTGCAGTCAAGTATAGTAGGGAGCCAACTATCCCTCTATACAAGGTTTCATCTACAGGTTTCCCTGCATCATCCTTGCTTAGAGACATACTTGACCCCATAGGAGTCTTCATGGTACTGGATGAATCCATACCATACTTCCTTATGAGTTCTAGGGTGAACTTGGACTGACATATGGATAGACCACTTTCAGTCTGTTTAACTTGGAGACCCAAGAAAAACTTCAGTTCTCCCATACTACTCATCTCAAATTGACTTTGCATAAGCTTTGCAAACTTTTTGCAAAGGCTACTTTCAGTAGACCCAAATATAATGTCATCTACATATATTTGGACAAGTATGACTTTGCCTCTAGATTCCCTAAGGAATAGAGTCTTATCTATTTTCCCCTTGTGAACTTGTTCTCAATGAGGAAACTAGATAGGGTTTCATACCAAGCTCTAGGAGCTTGCTTTAACCCATACAATGCTTTCCTAAGTCTATAGACATAATGTGGAAGAGTAGGATCAACAAAACCTGAAGGCTGCTCCACATATACTTCTTCTTTCAGATTACCATTTAGGAATGCTGACTTGACATCCATTTGGTATACCTTGAATCCTTGATAGGTTGCATAGGCCAAGAACATCCTTATGGCCTCCAGTCTGGCTACTGGGCAAAGGTTTGATCAAAATCAATACCTTCTTCTTGCCTATATCCTTTTGCAACCAGTCTTGCTTTATTCTTAATGATGACCCCTTGTTCATCTAACTTATTTCTGTAGATCCACTTTAGTTCCTATAACATTGTGGTCTTTAGGCTTTGGAACCAGCTCCCAAACCTTGCACCTTTTGAACTGATTAAGTTCTTCCTGCATAGCTTCAGTCCACTGTGGATCTTGTATAGCTTCTTCAAATTTCTTTGGTTCTATTTGAGACAGAAAACTTGAATATACTACAGCATTCTGATTTCTGCTCCTTGTCTGAACACCTTGTCTTGGATCTCCAATAATCAGCTCTACTGGATGATCTCTTAGATGCCTGTTGGCTGGAGGCATCCTTACTTCTGGTTGTACTTCTACAGCATCTTCATCATGCTGAGTTCCTTGTACTTCTTCAGCTCCTGGTACATGTAGTTCTCCCCCTGGACATAAGCCATCTTCTTCTACTTGCTGTCTTGCAGCAGGTACATCTTCTATGGTTAGCTTGTCCATCTTCTTAGTAAGACCTGTGGGGCTGCACACACTACTAGACAACTCATTGTTAATAAGTTTTGTCTCATCAAAAACTACATGCACAGACTCCTCTACAACTTGTGTAGTCAAGTTGTAGACTCTATAAGCCTTACTATTATTGTTGTACCCAACAAACACTCCCTCTTGGGACTTGGCAGCAAACTTAGTTAAGTAAGACTTCCCATTGTTAAGTATGAAGCATTTGCAACCAAAAATCCTGAAATAGGATAGGTTTGGTTTCCTGCCTTTCACAACTTCATAGGGGGTCTTATTTAACCTTTTAGTGATGGTAGCCCTATTTATCACATGGCATGCAGTGTTAACTGCTTCAGCCCAGAAATACTCAGGCAGTGATGTATCACTAATAGGGTTCTACCAGCCTCTATCAAGGTCCTATTCTTCCTTTCAGCAATGCCATTTTGCTGAGGTGTTCTAGGTGAAGAGAATTCTTGAAATATCCCAAAGTCTTCACATAGTTTTGTCATGCTTTCAGACTGAAACTCAGTACCATGGTCACTTCTAATTTTGACCACAGTACTATTTAGTTCATTCTGAATTTGCTTGACAAAGCTATAGAAGACACTAGGTGTTTCAGATTTCTGCCTTAAGAAGAACACCCAGGAAAACCTTGAGTAGTCATCAACAACTACAAAGGTATAGACCTTCCTACCTAAGCTGTGAACTGGCATTGGACCAAAGAGATCCATATGCAAGAGGTATAAGCACCTCACAGCATCTTTGTTCTCAATGCTTTAAAGGTGGATTGGTCTGCTTGCCCTTTTGACAAGCTGAGCAAATGCCATCTTTAACACACTTAACTTGAGGACCATTCCTCACTAACTCTTTGCTAAAGAGTTTGCTAATAGTCTTGTAGTTAAGATGAGCTAGCCTCTTGTGCCACTTGACACAATGAGAGACTGTCTCATCAGCTACAAGACAAACAGGAGAACCATTGTTCTCAATCATAATGTCTAGACAGTAGACATTCCTCTTTCTATATCCTGTCAAAATGATCTCTTGATCACTTGACCTCTTGATATGACAACCATTTTTAACAAATGAGATGTCATACCCTACATCACTTAACTGACTTATACTTATAAGGTTGTGTTTCAACCCTTTAACATAAGCCACTTGAGTAATGGTAACAAGGTTTGAAGAAATGTTACCAAACCCTTTGATGATTCCTTTTTCAGAACCACCAAAGGTCACTTTAGGACCATTTTTGATTGGAATGTAGTCCTTCAGTAGTCCCCTTGTTCCAGTCATATGTCTGGAACATCCACTATCCAAGTACCATGTTGGGGTATGGCCACTTGGATTCACCTGCAAAACAAATTAATGAACCTTAGAACCCAAAGTAAACTTGGGTCCTTGGTGATTGTTAGTTTGCAACATGACATAGCTACCTACTGGCTTTCCACCAGGTAGCTTGCTACTCCCATTGGCACTTGCATTGTGCCAACAGTCCAAGGCAAAGTGGCCAACTTTGCCACACACCAGCATTCAAACTTGTTGTACCTTTGCTTAGGTACAGACTTGGCTGTCTTGACTACAGCAGGCTTTTGAATGGGGGCTTTGCCCTTGGACTTGGACTGATCCTGAACAGTCCTAGCTGGTTTAATAAAACCCAATCCAGCCTTTCCTTTATGATGAACAAATTCATCAATCAAGGGTAGCACTGATTTAGGTTTTGAAAACCTAGCAACTAGCTCTCTTTCCTTCTGAAGATTGATCTCCAGTCTCTTAATTTGATCATTTTTATAGGTGATAGTTCCCATCTGAATCACAGTAATGTGTTTCAGCCTGGCTACCTCATTGAGCTTTTGATCAAATTTCTTCTCAAAATCTGTTGCAGCTGCCTTGAGATCAGCAATCTCCTTTGCCTGACTTTTGGCTAGGTCTTGCTTTTCTTATAGGCTTGCAACAGTACTTTATATTCATCTAAGAGCTGATGAATATCTCCCTCAGATTCAGAAACACTTCCATCACTTGATGAAGATGAATCTGACTCTGAACTAGAACTGGAATCTGAACTTTGAGTTGGACTTTGTACCTGACTAGGTCCTGGCTGCTCCAGGATTTTGGTACTTTCAGTCAATGCCATCAGTCCTTGGCACTGACACTCTTCTTGTTCATAGATTGATTCCATGATCTGCATAAACTCTTCTTCTTCTTCAGCAAATAGCCCTATGTAGGCTTCAGCATCTGTCTCAGTGTCTGAAGAAGAAATGTCTGAAAGAGTCTTCTCATTCTTTGCAACAAAGGACTTCTCCTTCTTTCCTTTGAAGTGAGTCTTCTTTTGTCACTGGATTCTTTTCTTCTCTCAGGACAATCTGCAATAACATGACCCTGTCTATTGCAGCAGTAACACACTATCTTAGACCCAGTTGCCTTGCTAGTCTTTGTCTTTTTCTTGTCCTTCTTTGAAGGCTTCTTCTCCTGATACTGGACTTCTTTCCCTTTGGAAAATGAAGGTCTGGACCTCCACTGTTTCTTCTTCAGGAATTTCTGAAAATGTCTGGTGAATGCAGCAAAGTCTTCATCACTTTCACTGCTTGTAGACTTTGTGCTAACAGACTCATCAGATTCTGATTCAACTACCTCTGGAGGAGGAGTTGATGACTTAGTCCTGCCCTTTCTAGGTACTTCTGACTTGAAGGCAACAGTCCTTTCCCTGTGCTCAGTCCTTGTTGATTTTTCCTCCTCTTTTCTCACTGACAGCTGCATCTCATAAGACAACAACTTGCCAAACAGTGTGGGAGGAGGAATTTCTCCCAACTTTGCCATTTCTCTGATGGCACAGATCTTGGTGTCCCAATCTTTGGTTAGGGACCTTAAGAACTTATCATTCAATTCATAGTTAGTGAACTCTCTTCCATAGGACATGAGTTCATTAACAATTCTATAGAACTTCTTGTAGCATTCAGTGATGCTATCTCCTCTTCCTTGCCTAAAGCTCTCATACTCTTGATTAAGCAAGGACTTCCTATCTTGCCTAACTTCTTCAGAACCTTCCATATAGACAATGAGGTATCCCACATCTCTTTTGCTGTTTTACAGTGAATAAGTTCTGAAAAGTGGCATCATCAATGGCACTTACTATTATGTTTTGTGCCCTCTTGTCCATAGTGGCTAGGACAATTTCATCCTTAGTCATCTCAGAGAAATCCTTTGGAGTTCTCTGTGTAGCATCCAAACTGAAATCTTCATGGGCACATATGGCCCCTCTTTGACTGTGATGTAGATTCTAGGGTCAGAGGCCTCCATAAATAGCCTAACCCTTTCTTTCCAGATTCCAAAGATCTCCTTCTGCATATGGGCAGTTTCATGAACCCAATTCTTTGTGATTCTCTGAAGAACCCATGTTTCTTGTTCTTTTTCTGAATCTGTTTTCTGACTTACACTGAATCTGCCAAACAGGATCTCCTCAGACAGTTAGTCCTTTTTGAGGAACCTCCTCTGATACCACTTGAAAGATATGGTACCTAAACACCTAGAGGGGGGGTGAATAGGTGACCTAAACCTTTTTGAAACTTTGTTGGCAGCAAAACAGTTATCTCACAGATTTCTACAGCTAACAGCAATAACAAAATATAAACTGCTAATCCACAGC
Organism: Platanthera guangdongensis; assembly: GCA_039583875.1. Lineage (NCBI taxonomy): Eukaryota > Viridiplantae > Streptophyta > Magnoliopsida > Asparagales > Orchidaceae > Platanthera > Platanthera guangdongensis. The sequence continues at coordinate 80,024,368 of CM077158.1, read as the reverse complement.
ACAGCACAGCACAGCAGACACACAAATTTATAGTGGTTCCCCAATCTTTGGGTACATCCACTTTCCCCCTTCGCCTATCTAGCAGTGTACTAGATTCGGCCAAACTTCTCCACTATCTCAGAACCCAACTAGGTTCCTACACCTCAGGCCCAAGCCTTACACTCAGCCACCACACCAGCACTCACACCACTCAGGCCTACACTCAAGGCTACACTCAGCCAATTAAGGCCTACACTCAGAGTTCTTCAACTCCTACACTCAGGCAACCAAGCCCTACCCTCAGCCTTTATAATATAGGCTTACAATTCACTCAGATCCAATGGATCCTACAAGTTAAAATTGAATTACAATAACTAACTCTACAACTCAGAAAATAAGAGAGGAGTTGAGAGTTTCTTGAAGAGTTCTTGGAAGAACTCAGCTAGATCCAAACTGACTTAGCTTCCTTCAAAGCTTCTTGAGTAGAACTGAATTAGTCTGAATCCTCTGCAGTTGATCCTTGACCTCTGCTTCTTGAGATCCAGATGATTCTGAATCCTTCTTCTCAGCTTAGTTCCAAAGACTGAATTCTTGATTGGAGCTCTCTCTCTCCAACTTCTTAGATCTGCAGTTGGACTGCCAGATCTTCTTGTGTTGATACTCTGTGTACCACTTTTCTGATTACTTGAATAATCTGATCAAATACTTCAAATACTTCACACAACAACAACTTATCCACTGTTTCTGTAAACAGTCTGTGCCTATTTATAGGCCTTCTTCATGGTAACCGGCTGGTCCGGTTCATAACAGACTTCTGACTTCCTGACAGTTGCTGTAGACCGGCTGGATCGGCAGCTGTCATGTCAACCAGTCACTTCTTGAAATTCTCTAACTTGTGCAGATTAAGTATTTGCAGGACTGAAGCAAAAATTTCTAAGTCCATGTGTCGACACTTATAGACCAGAGGGAAAGTGTCGACACTTAAGAAGACTTGTGTCGACACCCAGACAAGCAGTGTCGACACTTGGAGTCATTGTGTCGACACCAGACAGAAAGTGTCGACACTTGGAGTTGTGTCGACACTCAGTGAAGAAAATTGCAGACAGAAAGTGTCGACACAAGGAGCTGTGTTGACACCCAGTGAAGCTGAGTCTACACCAGATAGTGTCAACACTTGGAGCTGTGTCGACACCCAGCAAAAGTCAGCAGAGACTAAGTTAAAGTGTCGACACCAAGAATAATGTGTCGAAACACAACAAGAAGAGTCAGCACTTGAAGAAAGTGTCGACACCAAGAACAAAGTGTCGACACTCATCAGAAGAGTCAACATTTGAAGAAAGTGTCGACACCTAGAACAATGTGTCAACACTCAGCTAAAGACTCTATACTTGAAGTAAGTGTCGACACCTAGAACAATGTGTCGACACTCAACAGAAGACTCAACACTTGAAGAAAGTGTCGGCACAAGGAGCTGTGTCGACACTTAACAAAGAACAGAAAGATCAACAAAATATTCTAAGTACAAGTGTCGACACTAAGGGAGTGTGTCGACACTCAGCTGAAGTCTCAACAGAAGAATCAAGTGTCGACACAAGGAGCTGTGTCGACACTCAGCAAGTATCAACATAGAAGACTATGTGTCGACACCAAGAAGCAGTGTCGACACTTAACAGATTCAACACAAGAAGTTGTGTCGACACAAAGGAGATGTGTCGACACTTAGAAGAATTCAGCAAAAGATAGAAGATCAAGTACTTGTGTCGACACTCAATTTCAGTGTCAACACATGAAGAAGAATCTGTATCGAGACATACAAGAAGTTGTGTCGACACCTTGCAGACTTGTGTCGACACTTACACAACTTGTGTCGACACTTGGTCTATAAGTGTCGACACTTAAAGACAGAAAGTCTCGACACTATCAGACAGTTAGAGATTTTCAAGAAATGACTGGATGACTTGATAGCTGCCGTTCCAGCCGTCTACAGCACCTGTCAGAGATGTCAGAAGACAGTTATGAACCGGACCAGCCGGTTACCATGAAGAAGGCCTATAAATAGGCACATACAGTTTACAGAAACTGTTGAACACATTGTTGAAGAACAAGTTATTAAAGTGGTACACAGAGTATCAAATCAAGAAGATCTTGCAGTTCAAGTGCAGATCTAAGAAGTTGGAGAGAGAGGGCTCCATCCAAAAAATCAGCCATTGGAACTAGGCTGAGAAGAAGGGTTCAGATCTATTCTGAATTCTAAGTGGCAGAGGTCAAGGAACAACTGCAGAAGGAGACAATCTTATTCAGTTCTACTCAAGAAGCTTTGAAGAAAGCTAAGTCAGATTGAATCCAGCTGAGTTCTTCCAAGAACTCATCAAGAAACTCTCAACTTCCCTCTCTCATTTTTGAGTTGTTGAGTTATTATTTCAATAATCATTTTTAACTTGTAGGATCCTTTGGATCTGAGTGAATTGTAAGCCTGTATTTATAAAGGCTGAGGGTAGGGCTTGAGAGCCTGAGTGTAGGAGATTGTTATCTCTGAGTGTAGGCCTTGATTGGCTGAGTGTAGGCCTGGGTGGATGAGTGTAGGCCTTTGTGGCTGAGTGTAGGCCTTTGTGGCTGAGTGTAGGCTTTGGGATAAAGCTGAGTTGTAAGGCTTTGGGCCTGAGGTGTAGGAACCAATTTGGGTTCTGAGACAGTGGAGAAGTTTGGTCGAATCTAGTACACTGCTAGATAGGTGAAGGGGGAAAGTGGATGTACCCATATCTTGGTGAACCACTATAAAACACTGTGTCTACTGTGATGTGCTGTGATTGTTGCTGTGTATGCTTTGTGTTTGCTGTGATAGAATAGTTAGAAATCTGTGATATTAACTATCTGCTGCCATTAAAGTTTAAAAAGGATTAGGTCACCTATTCACCCCCCCCCCCTCTAGGTGTTTAGGTACCATATCTTTCACATTTGTTACATTCACAATAATGACAAGAAATACATAGCAAAATTTCAAGCTAAATTTGATCAAGGAGTGTTTCTGGGATACTCCATGATCAGTAAATCTTATAGGGTGTATAACAAATCTACTCTTAAAATTGAAGAATCTGTTCATGTATCCTTTGATGAATCTAACATGTCTTTTAAGGAGAATAATGCTTCTACCATAGAATCTTTGCAGGTACACTCTCTTGCTAAAAATTTGGACAGGTTACATATTATACAAAAGGATGAAAGTAGTGAAGATGAAGAAGATATTCAACATCTTGGAGAAAATATTCTTGAAGAGCCAGTTGTTGTTCCATAAGAGGAAACAACAACACAGGTTGGTGAACAATCAACACCCCCTCTTGATTTAGTAACATCAAGAGACCATCCAATCTCCCAAGTAATTGGAGACATCTCAGTTGGTGTGCAAACCAGAAATCAGGTCAACCAAAACCTGATGCACACCTGCTTTCTTTTTCAAATTGATCCTCAATCCATTCAAGATGCAGAACAAGATCCACACTGGATCATTGCAATGCAAGAGGAACTACATCAATTTGAAAGGAACAAAGTTTGGGAACTAGTGCTAAGGCCAAAGGATCACTCCATTATTGGAACAAAATGGGTGTTCAGAAATAAATTTGATGATCAAGGAGTCATTGTAAGGAACAAGGCAAGGCTAGTTGCTCAAGGATACTCTCAAGAAGAAGGGATAGACTATGACCAGACCTTTGCACCAATTGCAAGGTTAGAGGCCATAAGAATCTTCTTAGCTTATGCAGCACACAAAGGATTCAAAGTATATCAAATGGATGTAAAGAGTGCTTTTCTCAATGGAGACATCAAGGAAGAAGTCTATGTTAGACAACCCCCAGGTTTTATTTCTCCAACTCATCCTGATCATGTTTTCCAATTGCATAAAGCATTATATGGTCTAAAGCAAGCTCCTAGAGCATGGTATGAGACCCTAGCATGCTTTCTTCTGAAAAATGATTTTATAAGGAGTAGAGTAGACTAAACTCTTTTTATTAGAACCCATAAGTCCAATACCTTACTAGTACAAATCTATGTAGATGACATTATCTTTGGTTCTACTAATTCAAATCTGTGCAAAAGGTTTTCCAACCTAATGCATTCTAAAATTGAAATGAGTATCATGGGTGAGCTTTTCTTCTTTCTAGGATTGCAAGTCAAATAGCATGCTGAAGGCATATTCATCTCTCAAACCAAGTATGCAAAAGAACTGGTTAAGAAATTTGGTATGTCTGAAGCATCATGTATGAAAACACCTATGCCTACTAATGCTGTATTAGATGTTGATGAACATGGGAAACCTATTGATCAGACAATATATAAAGCAATGATTGGCTCTTTATTGTACCTTACAGCTAGTAGACCTGACATAATGTTTGCTACATGCATATGTGCTAGATTCCAAGTGAGCCCTAGAGAGTCACATTTAACCTTAGTAAAAAGGATTCTTATATATGTGAAAAGTTGTCCAAATCTAGGTCTCTGGTATCCAAAAGACTCAGCATTTAACTTAACTGGATTTTCAGATGCTGATTATGTTGGATGCAGAATAGACAGGAAAAGCACCAGTGGAACTTGCCAATTTCTTGGTGACAGACTTGTCTCCTAGTTTTGCAAAAAACAAACATCTGTGTCCACATCAACTGCTGAAGCTGAATATATGGCAGCAAGTAGTTGTTGCTCACAGATCTTGTGGATTCAAAATCAGCTCCTAGACTATGGCTACAACTTAGAGAAGTCAAAAAATTTCTGTGATAACACTTGTGCTATTTCCATATCACAAAATCCAGTCCTTCATAGTAGGACAAAACATATAGAAATTAGGCATCACTTTTTAAGAGACAATGTTGAGAAAAATAAAATTGAACTTCAATATATCCCAACTGACTTGCAAAGGGGAGATATTTTCACCAAACCATTGGATGAAAAGAAACATACATTCTTCCTGAATCAGTTAGGAATGTTAGATGGAGGAAGTTTATAATAAGATCCAAGATTTTAAAACTCTAAAATTGAACGAGACTAGGCAAACATTTTGATTTTTCTAGTGTCTATAGGTTGTTTCTGGTCTCTGAACTGTGCTCGACGTTTTTCCCAAAGATCGTCGAACGGAGATCGACGTTCTTAGAAATCGTCGACCGGAGTTCAGCGCTTTCCAGATAGTGCTAAGATATCTTCTTCCGGTCAGCGATCGTCGAACCGAGCTCGATGCTCTCCAATATCGTCGAACGGAGATCGACGATGTGGAAGATCTTTCAGATTCCTTTAGTAGCCCAGATCGTCGAACGGAGTTCAACGATCTTTCCTTTTCTGCATTGAACCCTAATATAAAATTCATTTTTCGGCCGTCGTTCTCCCTTTGCGCTTTCATACTCTCTGCAGAATTTCCCTTTCCCTCCAAACTTTTCTACACTTGGTCTTTTGTTTGTTCATTTTTGCAGGTAAAAATGGTCGTTTCTGTTGCAGTTTTGGAAGCAATGAAATTTGACACTGGATTTGATATTGATATGGACTCGTTTGAGAACAGTGATGAAATTTTCAAGGATATTCTGGATTTATTTAAAGATCAACAGCTAGTACACATCATGACCACACGGATAAAACTGGCTGCAGATGAAATCAAAGAATGGGTGTATACTGCTCACAATCAAGATCAAAATACAGTGATTGGAACTATATCAGGAAATCAGGTATCTCTTACTCCTGCTATATTAACAGAAGTTTTTCAATTAAGTACTGGTCAAGATTCTCTTGAGTTGTTTGGAGAAGAGTTTGCAAGTATGCTTGATAGGATGGGTCATTCAGCAACAAACCCTAACAAGCTGCTTAAGAAAAATCTGTCAGTGGAATACAGGTTTCTAGCAGATGTTGTTGGAAAGGTCCTGTTAGCAAAACATTCTGACCATGATACCATATCCAGGTATCATTTCTGTTTAATGGGTGCTTTGGTGGATAAGAAATAGTTGAATTGGGGAGAAGTTTTCTTTGATCTAATTAAGAAAAAAGTGAATAAGCACTTTGTCAATTTTGGAAGGATTCTAGGGCTATTTCTTCATAGCAGATGCCCTGAGCTGCTTGTTTCAAATGGGATGCATATCAGTTAACCTGTGCCCTTTTTGGCAAATGGGATAGGCAAATTGCAAAGCCAAGCAGAGCCTCTGCAGTCACCTCATCTTCAGGCACCAGGACTGATCCAGTCACTTCCCCTCAGGCAACTGCCCCATCAGAAGAACTGCCTGCCTCCTCTGTTAAATTTTCTCAACGTGGTCAGCAAGATAGCCCAAACACCAAATTAATATCTTCGGAACTACCCAGTTCGCACGCTGAACCGCGGAAACCCAAGGACTAGAGGTTGCACCCAACAAAATAATGGAAGCACAAGAAGATCTTATTATGCATTCACTTCATTACAATCCGAGGCATACATAGCGAGACATGATTTCGCTAGTATTACAGCTGTAAACAGAAAGAACCAAAAAACAAGCCGGGCGGACAGAACTCCAGTCCGCCGAGACCGCGAGGTCGCCGAGACCGCCGAGACCGCCCAAGCTATGCTGCAATCCGCCGAATACCACGGAGTCCGCCGAGACCGCGAGGTCGCGCGGACAGACCGTTATTCGCCTCCTGCTGAACCCGAACTGAGGAACTCCCCTACCCGCCTGAAGCCGGCGGACAGGTTATTGAAGCTGGGAAAGTTGAAACAGAACTGACAAGCCGCAGAGCGACCTCCTGCTGAGTCCGCAGAGACCGCACACTTCCAAGCACTGACCGAAGTCACAGCCAAACTCCTGGCTCCTTGAAGTTATCCGCGCGACCTGCACACAGCAAACCGTCAGCCTGAAACAATCCGCGTGGACTGAAAAACACAGACCGCAGCACTCGCCCAACCCAATTTACTGTTCACTCACGTTACTTCTGGTTACTGTAGATGTGCCAGGGGGGTCCTATTTATAGGTCAGGTGAGGAGTGTGGTCACCGCCCATGAGATAGCGACACCGCCCCAGCCCGCGCGAACACAAAACGACTGTCCGCTCAGTCCGCGAGGACTTAGCCAGTCACCAAGGGAAACCGCCAGGAGCAAGGCAACCAATGACGAACCCTCTCCAGTCCGCCCAAGCTAAGCGGACAAGGCACCAGCCCGCAAAGCTCCAACTGCTTCAGGACAGCACCCTCTTCAATGGCAGTCCGCACCAACCCGAGGCAGTCCGCAAGACTCACACCTCAATCCGCCACAAGTCCACGACCAAAGGCAAACAACAACAGTCCGCCCGGTCACAGCGGACTTGGCGGATACGGCGGACACCATGAACTTGACACCAAGTGTGACCAAGTCCAAAACCATCAAGGGCCAGTGCGAGCATGGCGGACACAAAGTCCCGTCCGCCAAACACCCTAGCACAGACCGCAACCAGTCCGCGAGCTCCTCGCACTTGTCCAATGCAGTAGTACCAAGCCGGACTCCAAACAACAGTCCGCCAACCGGTCTCCACAGCAAGACCTGCTGTAACACCTGAGCTCGGCAAGGCCTCAGCCAAGCTCAAGGTCCAGTCCGCAACAGCCCCAACCGCGGACACACCAGTCCGCAAGGCTTCCCGCGAACTCGAACCAACCCGCCAATAGCACAACTTGCACCCGCGACCACTGAGCAATGCACCAGTCCGCAAGCCTCTCTATCCGCAGATACCAGGCCGCACCAAACCACGGACACCATGCAACAACCCGCTCAGAACACAGCCGGCTTCCACCAGACTTTTCACCAGGCCGCAACCTCAGTCCGCCCAGTCCGCCCAGTCCGCCAAAGCTGTCCGCACAGGCCGCGCGGCCTGTCCCGTCACCCACTTCCACTTCACAAATTTCAACACTCCCCTTGAAGTGAGAAGTGGTGACCAAGCCCAGCAAGCTGCGCAAGCGTTCAAAGGGCCCCTTCGACAGCGGCTTCGTGAAGATGTCAGCAAGATTATCTTCACTCCGAACATGCCCGACCAGCAGAGACCCCTCCAACACCTTCTCCCTGATGAAGTGGTGATCAATCTCTATATGCTTGGTCCTGGCGTGACACACTGGATTGTTTACCAGTTTGAGAGCACTCTCATTGTCACCCCGGAGTAAAGTAGGCCCTTGCACTTCTTCATGAACATCCTCTATGAGTCTCCTCAACCAAACAGCTTCCCGAGCAGCCAAGGCCGAAGCCTTATACTCCGCCTCCGTGGTTGAAACCGACACCGAGTCCTGCTTCTTGCTACACCACGAGATGCTAGCTGAACCGCAAGTGAACACATAACCTGAAGTAGACCTTCGATCATCCGAATCACCGCCATAGTCACCATCCGTGTACCCGAGCAATGCAAACTCCGCATCCCTTCCATAGAGGAGTCCCATCTCAGAAGTCACCTTGACATACTTCAGAATTCCCTTCGCCGCCACTAGATGAGATTGCCTTGGTTCAGCCATATACCGACTTACTCGGCCAACAGCATAAGCTATATCCGGCCTTGTAATCGTCAGATAGATCAAGCTCCCAATAAGAGCCCTGAACACCAAGGGATCATTAAGCACCCTTCCCTCATCTCGTCGAAGCTTTAGCCCAGATTCCAGTGGAGTAGAGCACTTCTTCCCTTCGCCCATGCCAAACCGCTTCACAATACGATCAGCATACCCTTTCTGGCTAATGAGAATCCCGCACTCCTTCCTCTCCACTTCCAGACCAAGAAAGTGATGCAACTCTCCCAAGTCTTTCATCTCGAAGCGTATAGCAAGCTCTCCCCTGAGCCTTGCTACTTCCTCCTCCTGAGTTCCCTGTGATGATCATATCATCCACATACAGTAGGACCAAGACTCTTAGCTCTCCCTTCTTCTTGACGAACAAGCTAGAATCCGAGTTAGAAGCCAGGTATCCACAGAACTGCAGGTACTCTGCAATCTTCCCATACCACGCTCGAGGAGCTTGCTTCAACCCATAGAGAGCCTTCCTGAGTTTGCAGACATAGTCCGGATGCTTCTCAGAGACGAAACCAAGCGGCTGATCCATGAAGATGTCCTTGTCAATCTCTCCGTAAAGAAAGGCATTCTTCACATCGAGTTGCCACAACCTCCATCCCTTGCAAGCAGCCAAGGCGATCACCACTCTTACAGACGTCATCTTCGCAACTGGACTGAATGTCTCCTCATAGTCTTCTCCATACTGTTGTGAGAATCCTCTAGCGACCAGGCGAGCCTTGAACCGATCAATGCTCCCATCAGCCTTCTTCTTCAACTTATACACCCACTTGCAAGTAACCGGAGTAATGCCATCAACCTTGGGCACAAGGTCCCAGGTTTCATTCTTCTTCAGAGCATCAATCTCTTCCTTCATGGCACCTTCCCACTCCTTCACTCCAGTGGCCTCGTTGAAGTTTGCAGGCTCTCGCTCATCCAGAGGACCAGCAAAGAAACAGGAGACAAAGCTCACTGCATTCCCATCACAGTACCGAGCCGGTGGCTTAACCACCCTCTTCGATCTCCGAAGACACGGCTCCTTGCTCACGGCTTCCGTTGCTTCTTCATGCTCCACTCCTACCTGGGGCAAGCATTGAGCAGTGCTCCCCCTGCTTCCTGAGCCAGAAGGCTCAGCCTCGGAGTTCGAAGCAACAGGAGCTGCTGTGAAACAACAAGCTCCTCTTCCAAGCCTTCAGCAGCCTCCACCGGTGCTTCCTCAACCTTGCTACTTCCGGTAGGCTCCACCGAGCCACCTCCATATGACGTCAGCTCGTCAAAGACAATGTCTCTTGACACCATGAACTTCTTCGTCACAGGGTCCATGCACTTCCATCCCTTCTTCCGCTCATCATAGCCAACAAAGACAAGTTTCCTTGCCTTCGCATCCAGCTTTGTCCGTGAAGCATCCGGGACATGCACGTAGCAAGTTGAACCGAACACCCGAAGGTGTCCAACACTCGGCTTCTCCTTCAGCAACAGCTCAATGGGCGTCTTCATGTTGATAGGGCTGAGTGGCATCCGGTTGATAACATATGCAGCACAAGACATTCCCTCCGCCCAAAAGGACCTCGGGATATCTTTCGCATGCAGCCAGCATTTGCAGGTTTCCGTCAAATGACGGATCTTCTGCTCTGCTACCCCATTTTGTTGTGGAGTGTGAGCACATGTAAGCTCCCGTTGGATCCCGTGCTTCCTGCAGAAGTTAGAAAACTCGGAAGAGACAAACTCTCCCCCGTTATCAGTTCGAAACTTCTTAATCCGCAAGCCAAGCCGGCCTTCTACCAACTCCTTGAACTCCACGAACAAACGGAAGGCATCCGACTTCTCCTTTAAGAAGTACACCCAAGTATACCTTGAGTAGTCATCAACCAAGACAAGCATGTATTTGCTTCCACCAAGGCTGGCAGTAACAGTCGGTCCCATCAGGTCGCCATGAATACACTCCAATGGTTTCTTGCTCCTTGTTTGAGATTTATCAAACGGAAGGCGATGTGCCTTACCGTATTGACAGCCCGCACAAACATGCCCATCACCAAAGGAGGACAACATCGGCAACCCCCTCACCAGACTTCTACTCGCCATTGCCTTCAGCTTGTCCATGCCAACATGCCCCAGCCTCTCATGCCAGATAGCCGCACTATCATTGGCCCTCATCTTATCAACATAGGCACTGGTGGAAAGAACAAACAAGTTCTTCACCCTCCTCCCAACATGAGCAACATCAGCCTTTACCGCTGATACGTTGCGAAGGAACCTCACGTCTGTTGGCCCAAACAGAACGTGATACCCAGCGTCCACCGCGTTGGTCACCGAGAAGAGGTTCTTCTTCATGCCCGGCACGTGATACACACTCCTTAACGTGAGTGGCCCCTGATCACTACCCAAAGACACGACCCCCTCCTTCTCTACTGCATAAACAGTATTATCAGCAGTGATAATAGCTTCATTACCTGAGTAAGCCTGCATGGAGGTGAACTTCGACTTGTCTCCGGTGAGGTGATGACCACACCCGGAGTCGACGATCCACTCGCTGTTGAAGTCCTCAGCAGATAAGGCCCGGACACAAGTGCCCGTCATGAAAGCTCCTCCCCATTCTGCTTCTTCACTTCGTGAGCAAGCTTCCTCCTTTCCCGCAGCATGCCCAGGCTGCAGTTTGACCTTGCAGTCCCGCTTGAAGTGCCCTCGCTGATGACACTGGTAGCACTTCAGATTCTTCTTCCAGTCCTTAGGAGCATTGCTCCTCTCCGGCGGATATGAAGTTGAAGTCTCCTTCTCAACAGCGGCCTGCACCTTCTTCTTCTTCTTCCCTTCCCATCCCTTCTTCTTGCCTGAGAAGAGAGCCTCGCTGCCTTCCTGATTCAGATTCACTCCAGCCATCTGCCTTGCTAAGCTCTCCTGCGAGGCAAGCAGATTCTCCAGCTCCAGCAGAGATGGCTGAGTAGCCCACCCTTGAACAGACGTAACAAAGGCCACATACTCCTTCCGCAAGCCGCGAAAAATGTGCCTTTTCATCTTTGCCTCAGAGATAGGCTCATCAGGATCCAGCGCCGACAGCTCAGCACACAAGCTCTTCATCTTTAAGAAGTACCTGGAGATGGAAAGGTCTCCCTGAGTTGCCCTGGCCAACTCATTCTCCAGGAACTGAAGCCGCGCCACATTCTTCCTATTGAACAACTCATCAATGGTCGTCCAAATATCAGCAGCCGACTCACATCCAATGATGTGATCAAACAGTTCCGGAGAGACAGCTCTTTTCAGAACGAACTCTGCCTTAGCATTAGTTCTTCTCCAGAGCCTCACCTGTTCAGCAGTACCGAAAGCAGCAGTTACTTCCTGTCTGTCGTCTCCACCGACAACTTCCCACAGCTCCTCGCCTAGAAGATAACTCTTCATGCACGACTTCCACTTTTTATAGTTAGTCGGCGTTAAGAGTTCAATGCCCAGACCTCTTGCTAAGCTTCCTTCCATTGCAACCACCTGTTGGTACCCTTCAGCAGCTCCGAGCAACAACACAGGTTGATCACCACTCAATCACTGAGTAACAACACTGGCTGACCTCCGCTCACGCAACTGAACCTCCGCAACCTCAGAAACCTGGCTCTGATACCATGTTAAATTTTCTCAACGTGGTCAGCAAGATAGCCCAAACACCAAATTAATATCTTCGGAACTACCCAGTTCGCACGCTGAACCGCGGAAACCCAAGGACTAGAGGTTGCACCCAACAAAACAATGGAAGCACAAGAAGATCTTATTATGCATTCACTTCATTACAATCCGAGGCATACATAGCGAGACATGATTTCGCTAGTATTACAGCTGTAAACAGAAAGAACCAAAAACAAGCCGGGCGGACAGAACTCCAGTCCGCCGAGACCGCGAGGTCGCCGAGACCGCCGAGACCGCCCAAGCTATGCTGCAATCCGCCGAATACCACGGAGTCCGCCGAGACCGCGAGGTCGCGCGGACAGACCGTTATTCGCCTCCTGCTGAACCCGAACTGAGGAACTCCCCTACCCGCCTGAAGCCGGCGGACAGGTTATTGAAGCTGGGAAAGTTGAAACAGAACTGACAAGCCGCAGAGCGACCTCCTGCTGAGTCCGCAGAGACCGCACACTTCCAAGCACTGACCGAAGTCACAGCCAAACTCCTGGCTCCTTGAAGTTATCCGCGCGACCTGCACACAGCAAACCGTCAGCCTGAAACAATCCGCGTGGACTGAAAAACACAGACCGCAGCACTCGCCCAACCCAAATTTACTGTTCACTCACGTTACTTCTGGTTACTGTAGATGTGCCAGGGGGGTCCTATTTATAGGCCAGGTGAGGAGTGTGGTCACCGCCCATGAGATAGCGACACCGCCCCAGCCCGCGCGAACACAAAACGACTGTCCGCTCAGTCCGCGAGGACTTAGCCAGTCACTAAGGGAAACCGCCAGGAGCAAGGCAACCAATGACGAACCCTCTCCAGTCCGCCCAAGCTAAGCGGACAAGGCACCAGCCCGCAAAGCTCCAACTGCTTCAGGACAGCACCCTCTTCAATGGCAGTCCGCACCAACCCGAGGCAGTCCGCAAGACTCACACCTCAATCCGCCACAAGTCCACGACCAAAGGCAAACAGCAACAGTCCGCCCGGTCACAGCGGACTTGGCGGATACGGCGGACACCATGAACTTGACACCAAGTGTGACCAAGTCCAAAACCATCAAGGGCCAGTGCGAGCATGGCGGACACAAAGTCCCGTCCGCCAAACACCCTAGCACAGACCGCAACCAGTCCGCGAGCTCCTCGCACTTGTCCAATGCAGTAGTACCAAGCCGGACTCCAAACAACAGTCCGCCAACCGGTCTCCACAGCAAGACCTGCTGTACACCTGAGCTCGGCAAGGCCTCAGCCAAGCTCAAGGTCCAGTCCGCAACAGCCCCAACCGCGGACACACCAGTCCGCAAGGCTTCCCGCGAACTCGAACCAACCCGCCAATAGCACAACTTGCACCCGCGACCACTGAGCAATGCACCAGTCCGCAAGCCTCTCTATCCGCAGATACCAGGCCGCACCAAACCGCGGACACCATGCAACAACCCGCTCAGAACACAGCCGGCTTCCACCAGACTTTTCACCAGGCCGCAACCTCAGTCCGCCCAGTCCGCCCAGTCCGCCAAAGCTGTCCGCACAGGCCGCGCGGCCTGTCCCGTCACCCACTTCCACTTCACAAATTTCAACATCCTCATCTCCACCTTCTCCACCTACTGTTCCCTCAACAAATATCATATCCATCATAACCATCTCAATTCCATCCCCCATATCCATTCCATCTCCAAACTCAATTCCTTCACCAACACCAATCTCCACTGAAGATGTTTTCCATCCATTACACCATTATCCACACATAACCCTTGACTCATCATCTCACATTCCATCCTTCACTCTCTTAGATGATTCCTATATAGATGATTCTCTCTCCTCACCCCTTGAGCCACCATCTTCTTCTACATCATATCAACAACTACTATAAGAAATCATTGCTCAACCATCCTTCAATCCATCTATCTCCATTCCATTAACTTCCATCTCCATCATTCTTATATCTCAACCATCAATGCTACCATCCACATTAACACTTTCTCCAACCACATCTACAGCTCCTCCTACATCCATCTCTACCTCTACTCAAGCACCACTTGAGCAAGTAGATCTCTCAGCCATAGCAGATAAGCTCTATGAGATGTTAGCTCCAAAGTTATCACTCCTGCTGGAGACCTCCCTGGCTCCACTTCTGAAATCAGTTCAGGAGTTATCTGACAGGCTTTATTCCCTATATCCTCCTCAGGCAATCCCTTATGTTGGGTGCCTTGATTCAGTATCTACTGAATCTAGGCAGGGGGAGATGTCATATGAAGTAGAGAGATTACCTGCTTCAGAGATTCCAGTTCCAGCTCCAGTTCCAGTTATAACAGTTGACCTCAGGTCACTGCTGTCAAAGTTTGATCCTGTTTACCTCAGCTGTCTTCCAGATCAGAAAAATGAAAATCTTACTAAGGCCATTGTGCCTATTTCTAGCTGTGAGCCCAGCATAATATCTTCTTATTTAAATTCTTTCAAGGCTGTGGATAGTGCTCCTTCAGTTTCTGTTGTTCCTGCTGCTGCTGCTGATGCTGTTTTAGTTTCTGAAGATGTGCTTATGACAGAGGCTAATGACTCTGAGCCTGCTGTTCTTGTTGTTATTATTTCTGAACCTGTTGTTCTAGTTACATCTGTTAGTGCTATTTTTGTTGATGTTGCTGCTGCTGTTATTTCTTTTGTTCAATCCCAACAACAAAGTGATTGCATCAAAAGGCTTGATGAACTATATGACAATCCTCAGAGCTCAGATAGTGATCAATTTAGAACTGATTCTGATGATTCCTCTGCAACCATTGCAAGGAAGAGAAAGCTAGAAGCAAGGCCCTAAAGAGAGTTCCCCAGGAGAAAATTAAAAATGTAAATGATATTCCATACTATATTTTGCATGATTGTTCAATTTCAGAACCATGGATGCAGTTTTCCAAGAATCAACTAAAGGCAATGAAGAAAAAGAGGAAATATGATAAAGGATCATCTCACTTCAATCCTCCTCCTTCACCAGATGTAGATACTGGTGGAAGTTCTGCTTATCAGTCATCTGTTGCTAAGAGTCAAAGCACCTCTCAGTTTCAAGGAAGATCTCAATCAAGAGGCTACCAGTCCAAAAGAGGACAGTATAGGGGAAATCAAAGAGAATTCAGAGTTTATTCCAAAGGTTATTCTAGGCAGCATCCTTTTCATAGGGAAAGACAAGGTCCCACTGACACTACATCTGGTCCTTTCCCTTATAAGTTAAGAGATCCAGTTTCTTCCAGTGCTACTCCTGATAATTCATCAAACAGATATGAACCTCCTGTTCCATTTGAAGACCCAGAGAATAATCCTACTTCTTGGACAGCAAGAATGAAAGAGTTGGCTGCACTAGATCAAATTAAAAAGGCAAGAGATCAAGGAAAAGATACATCAAGTTTCACCAATCTATCAGAACAAAGAAATAAAGAACTTGAAAGATATTCCTCCAGCAAATTCTTTGACTCAGAAAGTTATATGAAGCTGCACCCAGAAGCTGTAGTCCCTAGGCCAAAACATCATACTTTTCTCGGTGCAGATGATGACAGAAGATCCAAGAAAGAAGCTCTTAACCCTAACAGAGAAATAGTTCTCAAAAAGAGCAAGGAAAAGGAATGATTATGTAAGCTGACAATGTTATCTATTCTGACTTTCTGATGTGATTTTATTTGTGTTTATGTAATGATGTTTTTGATTTTATATCTGCATTGTATGCTTTTATTTCCTATGTCATGTAAATAGAAATCCTAACCCAAATAGGGGGAGATTGTTGGAACATCCTATTACTGATTTGGGCAAGGATCACTATGTCCTTAGGAAAATTGTTTTGACCTCCTTGTATAGTTTTTAAGGTCAATTAGATTGAGTCTAAGGGTTAGAATTTAGGTCTGAAAGCTGCCCCCAAGACCCTCAGATCAGATATTCAATTTCAGGAGGCTAAGTCATTTTCGTCGAGCTCAGGTCGACGAATCATCGAACTCAGTTCGACTATCTCTGAGCTCAATTCAACGAGTCGTCGAACTCCGTTCGACGATCTTCAAGCTCAGATCGACGTTTATGTCTCTAGCTATTTTCCCAGTCTCTGAGCTCAGGTCGACGATAGTTGAGCTCAGATCGACGAGTTCTGTTTCCAGTCTAGTTCCAGTCTCTAAGCTCAGGTCGACGATAGTTGAGCTCAGGTCGACGATTTTCTGGAGAGATCGACGATTCTCAAGATTCAAATTCAGACAGTTATGGAATTCTATCTATATTATTCCCCAGCATTTATTACAAGGATCTTGTAGCCGTTTCAATTAATCTAGAGCAAGTTTCAAGGGAGATTTAAAGGAATGTTTTCTAGAACTTTCCTCCAGAGACAAAATTCATTTAAGTCATTAATGAGTGGCTAACGGATATCTTGGAGACAGAGAATCAATTCATTCTTTTCAGATCTAAGGGAATAAAAGAGGATATTATTCTACTATTCCTAACAGATATACACAGAAAGAGAACAATCACAGACAGACACACAGACAGAATTCTTTCAGAACACACACCACTGAAGGAGATCAACATACAGAAAAGAAAATTTTCTAGATCTCTTTTGACTCAAGTGTTCAGAGGCTTCATTCATCAAGACTCCAGACACTACACATTTCAGCAAACTGCTGGAATCATCCTTTGCTGGAGATCTCATCTACTGAAGGCCTATCACCCTAGTGCAAAGCTTCTTTTCCTGAACAATTTCCAGATCTCAGGGGGAGCTTTGACAACATCATCCACTAGTCTTCTCTCTGATTGTTGACAGAGAAGAACATCTCATCTCTTTCTTTTTCTACTGTAAAAGGGTTTCTCAAAACTCCATGCAAAAGTTTTGTGCTGGTTTCTGAGACCTTGTCAAAACTCAGTGGTGGAAAGACACCTGATCAAAAAATCTAGTTTGATTTTTGAGCACCTTATCAAAAGCTCATTGGTGCCCAGGACACCTGATCAACTCATCCTACAGTGGATTCCTACCTAGGGTGGTAGAAGAGTGGATGTACCCAGATTGATTGGGGAGCCATTATAGCTCCTTGTGTCTTCTGGTTGCTATATTTTGTTTGCTGTGTGCTGTGTTTTTATTTCTTGCTTTCATAATTTTCATTTACTGTAAGCACCTTACACATATATTTAAATTATGTCTTCCACTGCAAAATAATTTTTAACTTGAAAATTATTTTAATATACTCTATTCACCCCCCCCCCCCCCCCTCTAGAGTTAAGGTAGATCTTATCCCCACTTTCAGCTTCCGCTCCCCGGGTTTTGGAGAGAGAGAGAGAAGATGAACTATCAGGTCACCCCTTCGGCTTCCGCCTTTTCATTTTCCCGCTCAATCTCCTCTCCCCTCTCTATCTGCTATAAATACCCCCCTCCAGGATCTGGATACTTCCACGCCTGTATTATTGTTCTTCGCTATTTTCACGATTCAGAGCTCTCACCTGCTCCTCCCTGCTTATTACTTCTCGCGTCCCGCTCTCCCTTCACTCTTTTCTCCCCTTCTATTTCTGTCACCTCGTCGGCTATGGGGAAGAAGGTGGAAGAAGGAGAGGGTCACAGCCACTGCGGGAGGCGCTTTGCAGACCACGATTTCCATCTTGGCAGGTTATCAGAGGAAGAGTACAATCGCTTCGACAGCGAGTTCCTCGCTGAAGGTTATCTGTCTTGCCCACCCAAGGTCGGCGAGTGTATCAACACCTTCTACCCCGACGAACTTGCATTCCCTGTCTCGCACTTCGAGGCGGGGCTAAGACTCCCCCACTGGCCAGAGGTTAAACAGGTCTTCAAATACTTTGGCGTTGCTCCCGTGCAGTTCAACCCAAATGCGATTTCGATGCTGGTCGCTTTCGCCAGCTATCTACGGCGAGAGCACATCGAATTTAGCTTGACCGCCTTCTGCAAGCTGTTCATCTATCACGCCAAAGATGACGGTGTTTCTTATTAATGGCCAAGGCCTAAAGGTTTGCGAGACGCCAAACAAGAATCACCATTGGCTTACTCGCTTTGTTTTCATCCACATGAACTTGGGAGGCGTCCCTCTTGCCCCGGTGTCGCCGGCCGAGGTGTATTACGAAACCCCCAAAGTTGGGGTGCCGAGAAGGCTCTCTACGACTTCTTCGCAGGGAAGAATTTCGAGGTCAACTTCCTTCGGCAAGACCTCGACTCGCTTCTTCCCGTCCTTCCTGGTTAAGGTATATTCGTATCCCCTTATCATTATGCTTACCTTCTTGCTTTATTATAACCACAGTCTCGCTCAGGAGAGAGAACTATCCCTGTCCACCCCCTTATCAAAGTAACAGGGGTCTCGCCCTTGAGAGTATGGCTGCGGAGGCGGCAAATTAAACGCTGACCCCCGCCCCAAAGAAGAGGCTTGGGGATGATGCCGCTACCTCTCGGCAGAGCCCAAAGAAGAAGATGAAGAAGGTGGTGTCCTTCCCGAAGGAGAAGAAAAGAACCACTCCTAAGGAAAGGAAGGAAATGTCGTGCTCCCTGACCCCCATTTCATTGGAAAAGTCTCCCTCACCTCGTCATCAAGCCATCTCGCCTTCCCGCGATACAGCCCTACCTGTTCAAATCGCCACCACCACTATCCAGCCAACCGATCTTCCCCCTCGAGAGGAGGGCTCTTCCAGCCGTCCGGCCCCCTCCTCGCATCCAAATTACAACATGGGGCCCACAACGGACGATGCCGCCGGCGAGCCAGTACTCTTGTGAGAGAAGGATGCCAACCGCATGTCACTGTCTACTCTCCTTCCCTCCTGGAAGGAGCAAGACCCGCCCACCAGTCATGCCTTCTCCCTCGCATATGGGCTATACGGCGGCCTTGGAACTGAGCCCGCGGATAATGAGGTGTCGCGAGACCTCATCCTGAAGACTGCCCATGCCCAATTTCACTCCATGGAGCTTTCGCGCCGGATCTCACGCGGCCTGGTCTTCAACAACAAGAAGTGGAAGGAGGTCGAGGCAAGCCTTACTGAGGAGCGCGAGAAGTCCAACGACCTCGAGAAGCGGCTGGCCATTGCCGACAACCTCCTTGCACGAAGCCAGGGCAGTGTGGTAAGCTTTTTAATTGCCACTCGCCCGTTTCGCTTGCCAGCTTTTCATAAACTTATGCTGACTGACGACCTTCTCGCAGGATGCCGAGACTGCTGATCACATGCGCTCGCGTATTGCGGCTTTGGAGGGAGAGGTCAAGAAGTTGAAGGCTGAAAACGTTCGTCTCGCAGACAACACCGCGCTCCATTCGGATCCATTCCAAGCTCCCCCACCACCTCACAATTCCTCGGACGAGGTCGACGCCCTCTACCGAGACTCCAACATCAAGGCGGTGGAGCTCGTTCTCAAGATGATGAAGGAGCCGGGGGTGGTCCGGGATGATGCCGAGACGGTCACCATCCGTGACTTGGCCCCCCAGCTGTATGGCGAGACCGATGATAGCTCCTCCTCCGGTGACGAGGAGTGATGGGATGTTAGAGTCTGGGGACTTCTCCCCCCTCCTTTTTTTGTTTCTCCTATACTTGTAGATATTTCAAATAGTGAAGTGTTTCCTGTGATAGTGTTTCTTTTCTGTAATGAACAAAGAGAATTTTATTATAACCTCTCGCACTTCTTACGTCATTGCGCTTTACCCTGCCATTCTGCTTGATTAGTTATTTCAAAATGCTAGTCCCTGGGTTTCTCCTCACCCCTGCCGGGCGCGAGGCCGTCTACCCCTTTGTTACCCACTCGCCGCGAGATAGGCCCAGCGCCATAAACAATGGAGATCAACCGCTCCTCCTGATAGGTCCCTCATTTTTATGCTAGGCATGTGCCTTTGATAGTGAACCCCCACTCGCTGCGTGTGAGACCACCGATGAATAGTGTCAGTCGGAGATGCTACCCCTCCTTGGCCTTGCCCCCAATCCTTCCTTTTCCTAGGAATTCTCTATCAAATATGGACACCCTTCTTCGTAAGCTCTTATCGCTTGACTTGCCCCAGAGTGAGCCTACAGCCCTGCCAACTGGGTGGGACCAGCGGGTCTGCTCGGGGTCTCCTCTTCAAATTACCCCCAACCACCTAGTGAGCCTACAGCCCTGCCAGCTAGGTGAGATTATGGTCATCGGGTCTACTTGGGGTCTCCTCTTCAAATCACCCCCAACCACCGAGTGAGCCTACAGCCCTACCAGCTAGGTGAGAGCCTGGTCAGCGGGTCTGCTCGGGGTCTCCTCTTCAAATCACATCCAACCACCGAGTGAGCCTATAGCCCTGTCATCTAGGTGAGAGCCTGGTCAGCGGGTCTTCTTGGGGTCTCCTCTCCAAACCATCTCCAATCACCAAGTGATCCTACAACCCTGCCAGCTAGGTGAGAGCCTGGTCAGCGGTCTGCTCGGGGTCTCCTCTTCAAACCATCTCCAACCACCGAGTGAGCCTACAACCTTGCCAGTTAGGTGATAGCCTGGTCAGCGGGTCTGCTCTGGGTCTCCTCTCCAAACCATCTCCAACCACCGAGTGAGCCTACAGTCCTGCCAGGTAGATGAGAGCCTGGTCAGCGGGTCTGCTCGGGGTCTCCTCTCCAAACCATCTCCAACCACCGAGTGAGCCTACAGCCCTGCCAGCTAGATGAAAGCCTGGTCAGCGGGTCTGCTCGGGTTCTCCTCTCCAAACCATCTCCAACCACCGACTGAGCCTACAACCCTGCCAGTTAGATGAGATCCTGGTAAGCGGGTCTGCTCGGGGGCTCCTCTTCAAATCACCTCCAACCACCGAGTGAGCCTACAACCCTGCCAGCTAGATGAAAGCCTGGTCAGCGAGTTTGCTTGTGGTCTCTTCTCCAAACCATCCCCAACCACCGAGTGAGCCTACAGCCCTGCCAGCTAGGTGAGAGCCTGGTCAGCGGGTCTGCTCGGGGTCTCCTCTCCAAACCATCTCCAACCACTGAGTGGGCCTACAGCCCTGCCAGCTAGATGAGAGCCTGGTTAGCGGGTCTGAACGGGGTCTCCTCTTCAAATCACCTCCAACCACCGAGTGAGGCTACAGCCCTGCCAGCTAGATGAAAGCCTGGTTAGCGGGTCTGCTCGGGGTCTCCCTACAGCTGTTTTCACACTTCACCTTTAATGTCATGAAAATGGACACCTACGATTTCATCATAAGGTCACATCCAAATTGCAAGTATTGAACAATAAAAAAGCAATGAACAAAATGTGTTACGGATAAAATCTTTTCAAGTCATCACCGCTTCGGGAGCGATCAAGGGGTACCCCGTCCACATCCTAGAGGTGGTACCCTCCCGACTTCAAGACCTCCTTTACTACAAAAGGACCCTCCCAATTTGGATTGAGCTTTCCTACGGGGGCCCTTCTACCCACTGCATGCACATTCTTGAGAAACAGATCTCCCTTCTGGAACTGTTTGATCCTTATATGTTTGTCGAAGTATCTCGCCATCCAGCGCTTGACCTCCTCCTGCCGGATCACCGCCAAATCCCTGAGCTCCTCCACGAGATCAAGAGAGAGTCTTTGTTCCTCCATGTTCTCTCTCATCCATCCTTCGTCTCCCTCTCTTGCAACAGCTACTCTTGGTGATGTGACCTCGAACTCTACTGGTAGGACAGCCTCCAAGCCGTGAGAGAGCTTAAAGGGGGTCTCTCCTGTGGCGGTGTTTTGTGTGGTTCTCAAGGCCCATAGGAATGAAGGGAGCTGTTCCACCCAGCTTTCTCTCAAGTTCTGCACTTTCTTCTTCAAAAGGTTAATAATGATCTTATTTGCTGCTTCCACTTGTCCATTGCTCTGCGGGTGATGAACCGAGGCGAAGCAGAGGTCTATGCCCAAACAAATGCAGAAGTCCACGAATTCTCTACCAGCAAATTGCGGCCCATTATCCGTCACAATGGCCATCAGTAGCCCATGCTGACAGATGATCTCTCGCCATACAAAATTTTTGACCACCTGTGAAGTCACCTTGGCCAGCGCCTTCACCTCTAGCCATTTTGAGAAGTAATCTACCATGACTAGCAGAAATTTCCTTTGTTGACTTGCATGGGGAAAAGGACCCACCAGGTCTAGCCCCCATATAGCGAAGGGCTAGGGAGCCGTGATGGTTCGTAACCTCTGGGCTGGAAGGAGTTGGAGGGGGCGAACTCGTGACACTTTTGACATCTTTTTGCAAACTCCTCTGCATCTTTCCTGGGGTGGGCCAGAAGTACCCCTGTCTCAGCACTCTCCCCTAGAAAGTCCGGCTTCCTGAAACCCTTAGAACCTCCTCCTCTGACACACATTGAGCCAGCAGGCCAGACAGTGTCTTACGGTACAAAGCTCAATCTTTTAACAGGTAGTACGCTGATTTGTACCTGGCACGCTTCTTATCGAGATCGTCCGCAGGTACTTGCCCCGAGGTCAAAAAGGTGATGAAGGGGTCCCTCCAAGAACCTTGCTGGCTTATTTCCATGAGCTCTCCCTCTTCTATGGACAGCCTGAAAAGTTCTGTCATCGTTCCTCCGACTCGTGGGCCATGCTTGGCGAGTTGATCAGCCTGAGTACTCTCCTCTCTCGGGACGTGCCGAATTGAAAAGCTTCGGAACCGCCCGATGACGTCTTTGACCTTCCCTAGGTATAGCTGGAGGGTGGGCTCCCTTGCCTCGAACTCTCCTTTAATCTGACCCGCGGCCACCATGGAATCCGGTGTGACCTCAATATCTTCTATGCCTAGCGCCCGAGCTAACCGGAGCCCTACGATGATCGCCTTATATTCCGCTTGGTTGTTGGTGATCGGGAAGTGGATCTTCAAGGCCTGCTCTATCCTGGTCCCCTCTGCACTTACCAAGATCATTCCCCCTCCGAAGGAATTTCTTCTTGACGCTCCATCTACCATCATCTTCCAAGCCACTTGAGGGGACGCTTCAGCCTCTTGGACCTTAACTATGTAGTCCACCAGGAAGTCGGCCACAGCTTGTACCTTGATGGCAAGCCGGGGAATGAAAGCGAGGTCGAATTCACTGAGCTCTATCGACCACTTGGCCAGCCTCCCGGAGTGCTCCACCCCCTCCAAGATGCAACGGAGGGGGTGATTCGTCACCACTTGAATAAAGTGAGCCTGAAAATATGGTCTGGGCTTCCGGGCCGAGATGATGAGGGCAAATGCTATTTTTTCAAGAATGGGGTACCCGAGCTCCGCCTTCTTTAGGACCCTGCTCACGTAATAGATCGAAAATTACTTCTTCCCTTCCTCTCGCACAAGAACCGAGCTCACAGCCCCAGTCCCTACTCCCAAGTATAAGAACAAGACCTCTCCTTCCCTTGGCCCCTAGAGTAAAGGTGTCTGGGTGAGCTGTTGCTTTAGAGCCTGAAAAGCCTGCTCGCATTCGGGGGTCCATTCGAATTTCTTGCCCCCTCTTAACATCCGGAAGAAAGGCGAGCATTTCTCCCCGGCTCGAGAGAGAAACCTGCTTAGCCCGGCCAGCCTGCCGGTGAGGCGTTAGACTTCCTTAGCATTTTTGGGAGACTCCAGTTCTAGAACTGCCTTCACTTTATTAGGATTGGGCTCTACTCTAGATGGGGTGAGGAGATGTCCTAGGAACTTCCCCCTATTCGCTCCAAAAACACATTTAAGGGGGTTGAGCCTCATTTTATATTTTCTTAAAGTTTTAAAGGTTTCTTCAAGGTCCGAGACATGAGATCTGAGGTCCCGACTTTGATCATCAAGTCATCCACATAAACCTCGAGGTTCTTCCCTTTCTGTTATCAGAAGATCTGATCCATCATTCTTTGGTAGGTTGCCCCCGCATTGTTCAACCCGAACGGCATCATATTAAAACAGAAGCACCCATCCTTCCGTGACGAAGGTGACACCTTGACGTCCGGAGGATGCATGCGTATTTGATGATATCCTGAGAACGCATCTAAAAAACTCATAAGATAGAAATGGACGGCTGAGTCAACCAGCGCGTCGATTCGAGGCAGCGGGTAACAATCCTTGGGGCATGCTTTATTTAAAAGAGAGAAGTCTACACACATTCTCCACTTTCCCTTCCCCTTTTTAACCATTATAACATTACTCACCCATCCCGTATACTTACAGGCGGACACAAACCCTGCCTTAAGTAGCTTTTCTACTTCCTCTCTAATGGGTCTGGCCATCCTGGAGGCGATGTCCCTGTTCTTCTGCTGCACTGGGCGGGTGTTGGGGTCGAGGTTGAAATTGTGGCAGGCCACGTCTGCATCGACCCCTGGCATGTCGGCTGCACTCCAAGTGAAGACGTCAATGTTCCTTTGCACCCATGCCCTGATCTCCTCCTGGTCTTCCGGGCTGAGCTCGCCACTAACCTTGATCTTCTCCTTCCTTCCTTCTTTGGTGAAGATCTCCATCTATAGCACTTCCATAGCTGCTTTTATCCTTGACGGTTCCTCCTCTCCCTGCTACTCTCCCAGAGCATCATGTTCTCTAGCCTCGTCCTCCGTGATAGTCACCACCCCTTCCTCCTCAAGCTCCTCCATTACTTGCTTGCTAGTGTCCTCTCCCTCCAGTAGCGAAATTCTTCTTTTTCGCAACGGGCCCCCTCCTGGGTGACCCTCCTGTTTCCCCCATTTTTCTTTTTTCTTTCCTTATTCCTTCACTTTCCTTTGACCATCTCTCCCCCGCCACCTCCATCTCACCTTCCTTCTCGCCCGCCGTTTCTGGCTCCCCCGCAATGCCTCCTACCATCTCTACTTCTCCCTCTCCTCCAGTCTTTCTTTCTTCTTCCTCCTCTTCCATTCCCATCTCTCCGTCCTTCTCTCCAGCCGTTTCCGGCTCCCCCGTAATGCCTCCTACCATCTCTACTTCTCCCTCTACTCCAGCCTCTTCTTCAAACTCTTGTTGTCATTGCTCCATCCTCTTCTTTATCTCTTCAGCCTCTTCCTGTCATGAGATAGTGTTCACCGCCATCACGTAGAATTCCCTGGCTGCTTCGGGTCTCCTCGCACTCTAATTTGGGTACCTACGGAGTTGAGCTTCAAGCACTAGTGAAAGGATGAAAGCACACATCTGAAAGCGCTGATCAAGGGGCGCCCAAAACGGCGTTGTAACTGCTGGGGGCATCCACTATGACGAAACGGCAATTCCTAGATAGTCCCCCTAGGGTTACCTGGAGCCCCACTCCCCCGTCGACCTCCTTCCTTTCTCATGAGAATCCAAATAATGGTCCATCTGCTACCAGCACCCTCCGGGCCTCCACCCTCATCTTGTTAAACGCCTTTTTGAAAATAACGTTCACTGAGCTCCCGTTGTCCACAAGGATCCTGTGATACCGTAAAGTTCCTAATGGCGGTCTGAATCACTAGTGCATCGCAGAAAGGGTCTTCATGGTCTGGCATGTCCTTCCTCGAAAAGGTGATTTTCTCATCCGGGGGAGGGGATTGTGATGTCGAGGCTACGCTTATGAAGGCTCGCCTTTCGAGCAGCCTCAATCCCCACTCCCCCATGGATTACTCCAATTCCCCCCCCCCCCCGGTCTCCAACGTCCGCTCGATCCACACATAGATCTTCCTCTCTGGTTCCAGTAACCTGTTCTATCCGCCCCAGCCTTTGCTGCTCTCCTGATCCTCTAGCTCTTCTCATTTCCAGGAATTCTGGGCAGGTAGCCGTTGCGTGACCTTCCTCCTCGTGGAAGTCACGGTACGACAAGGCTACCACCCCCCTGCCTCCCTTCTTGTGGGTTCCTCCTCCTCCCAGCTCCTGCTCTTCCTCTCTCCCGGCGTCTACCTCTCCCTCGGCCGATTGTCATAGCTTGCTGTGGCGGGGGTAGGGGCGTTTTATGACCGTACCCCCACCCTTGCTGGTGAAATCTTCCAGGTCCTCCTGGTTGGTTCTGATGGCGCCATGGATCCCTGTCTGAAAGCGTTCGTGGATTGGGACGGTCGTTGCCGCAAGCTCACTGATGGGATTTTCTACCACGACGCCCGCCGCCATCACCGCTACATGTTTTGCACGACGTCCACTGCCGTCATTCAATAAAATATATAATTATAAATTAAATAATTATAATTATATATTTTACCAATTATTATTTTAGCAATTTCTATTTTTTAAGCATTTTAATTTTCAAGTCTTATATCATTGTATTTTCATTTCATGTATTATGATGGGTGCATATAACCATCATAATATTCTTTTGAATTTTGAATTTTGAATTGGAGGATGATTGAGTGGTGTAGGCTATAAATAGCCATGTTGATGAAGGATTGTTAAGAGAGAATAAAAAAATTTGAAACCTTAATTCAAAGATTGAATTTTCCCTCTTTCCAACTTCCCCCTTAGTCAAATTTCGGCCTTCCTTCTCCTATTCCTCCTCTCCCTCTTCAAAATTCGTCCAAGTCTAGTTTCCTCCTCTCCCAAGCCGCCAACCCTCCTTCTCCCTCTCAAAATTCGGCCACCACTCCACCTCCTCCTCCCTCCTCAAGGTTTCCATCACCTTTTCTCTCTCCACTTTCCATATATATATATTGTCTTCAAGGTTTCTCCCTCTCCTACGGTTATTGCAAAGGAAATGACTAGCGTCTTCATCGTCCGGTACGGATCTGTGGTTTCACGTGGAGAATTGAAATCAACCACCGTCGTGAGCGATTCCTCCACTCATATTGTGGACGGACTTTCTTGGGATTGGGTAACGATTCCTACACCTCTTGTGTGATTTCTTTTATATTATTTTGTGAGGTTTTTGGTGGAATTAGAAGGCTGGTATTTTGTCTAGATTTATATTGAAATCAAGCTAATTTAAATCTAATCTTTAAGCGTTAATTATTCCGAATATTTTTTGTAAAACTTGGTTCGGGTAGATCTAGTGAACGCTAGAGGAAATCGGTTTCTTACCTTGATTTCTCCTTGAGTTCAAGAGATTTGGCAACCCTCTTATCAATTAATTTTGGGATTAATTTGGACTTAATTTTAAGTCTCTTTTTTAGCCCGAATTTTCTTATTTTGGAATTGGGAACGTTTTGCGTATGACTTTAATTTGAATTGTCAATTGTCCGGATCGGGTAGGTCCTTTTCGTTTGAGCGAACATTGGCTTATAGCCATTTGTTCAATCTATAAAAGGGATAGCTCCCCTTTGTTTTGTGCCTTGCTATATTGTAGGAATCATCTTTATTATTACTTGAAGGAAATATTGTTCGCTGTGTAGTTAATTTTAATATCGATCCAAGAATGCGTAGTGTTTAAACAGCCTGAAACCGTGGGCCTGCATCAATTTGGTATCAGAGCCAAGTTATGCTAATTTCTTAATTAGTACCATCCTAGGAAAAAAAATTCTTTAGCACGCCGACACGCACTTGCCCGTTTCATTGCACAACATATAAATCAATTTTTTAATTTTTGGTCTGCAAATAGCGGCCTAAAATTTTCAATTTTTCTAAAAATTCAAAAACATAAAATTCTGGAATTTCCCCATCATTTTATTAATAAGAAATCAAAAATATTTTATTTTTATGAAGCCATTATTTTTATTAAATCACTATAAAATTTAAATTTTGGTCTGCCAATAGCGGCCTATATTTTTATTTTTCCAGCAAAAAAACTCAGAAAGTTTTTTTTAATAATCTTCAATTTATTTTCAGTAAGAAAATAAAAAAAAATGTTTTATTGCCTTAGTTATTAAGCAGGAACAAATACATTTGTTGCATTTTATAAAGGGTCGGGTTCATTATTCATTACATGTGCACCAGTTCCGTATGAGTTTTCTCTCTGGTTCTCATTATTATGACCTATGACGTTTATGCTTCCCATTTAGATTATTGGTATGTTAATGTCGTGGCTAAACAAACCCCAGCCTTGCCTTCATACCATAGGAATACCAACCGTCCCCGCACTTATCCTCCCACTAGAATTGAGGCACCTACTTATGACGGTTTAGGGTGTCCCCAAAATTTTAGAGACTGGCTTAAGGGATTAGAAAATTATTTTAATGGTCACTTATGGGACGAACACCAAAAGGTTAACATAGCCCGAGATCGATTAGCAGGTCAAGCCCGCGTGTTTTGGCTAAACGAAGAGTGTCGTGTTGGTAGTTATAAACATACTTGGCCGGCAATGCGTAGCCTACTCTCGGATCAATTTGATCCCGCCTATCTCCGCACTACTAACACCAAGCCTGTGAGTGAGTATCGTTATGGCACTAGTCCCATACCTTCCTATAGGAATGATTATATACCTAACACTAGATCATTTTTCCCCAAAGGTCGGCCTGCTCATAGTGTACCTACTACCACCTTTAGGGAAACAATTCCTGATAGATCACATGTCTTGGACTCGAAAGATGTTACTACTAGAGCTTTGTCTCCTTTAGCGTCGACGTCTAATCCCCTTGAGATAGTGACTGATACCTCTGAGGATTCTGATGTGGATATAGTATCTCTGGATTCGGAAGTTGACGAACTAGGTGAGAGTATTCCTTCACGTACGATAGTGCCCGATGAGTCTGAAGATTCTGACAGTGAGGGAATCCCTAATGATTTAGAAGACGATGTATGTGATGATTACATTCCAATCTGTGAGAGTATTCCACTGCCTATTACTTGCCCTACTAGCGTTGTGTCTGTTCACCCTAGTATTGAGTGCCCTCTCCTGGATACAATCCCTATCGTGTTAGAGCCTACGATTACACCCGCTGAGATTGTATCTGAGTTATCTGAGGAGTCTGAAAGTGAGGATGTCCCTATTATTATTGTGGATGAGTTACCATCGGAGGGAAGGGTATTTTTGGACGATTCATTGGTTGTACACCCGGATGAGAGTTCTTTGATTATATCACCGTTGTGTGAAAATTATACTGATTTGGATGTTATCCCGGGTATGATTTTACCGACCCTTCCTCCTATTTATTTGCCTATCTTAGATGACTTTTTAGGACATGGAACCGGTAGACCTAGTCGGAGTTGTTGTGTCACACCCACTTTATTAACTCCTACATTGGCGTTGTATCAGCGTTTAGATATTACTATGTTGAGCGCACTAGTATTGGGACTTTTCACCGCACCTCATAGATATGACTACGCGTAACTTTTGGCCGCTCATTTTTCTGCGTGTCCGTCTACGGTTATGTCCTCTACTATGACTGATTCTGATTCTTTGGCAATTGTGCCTCTAGATGTGGTTTCCCTTATACATATTTATATACCACACCCGATCTCATGCATTTACCCACCGTCATTTGATGACCCTCATTTCCCCACGTTAGCGACTATAGTTGGGTCTCTTGAGTTGTTTCACTCGCATACCTTTGAACATTCGGGGGCATCTAATTATATAGGTTATAATGTGCGATTCACCTTGGCATATCTTCATGTCAAGCGTGAAAAATATTAAAATTAAAATTAAGACTGCAGTGTCGGAGCCCATAAAAATTATCTCTGATTACAAGTCTCCCGTGCCACCTGACTTACCCCCCTTATCCTCTGCTTTTGGGTCAAGTCATGTAGCACATGGATTCTCTCCTCATGTATCTAGGCCATTAGTGATTCATTTTAAGTTTTATCACATGCACTTCTACTCCTTTTTGAGACTGTCTGATGCTAGATATAGTGATTTGGGTTTAGTCTAGTCAGTCCCCGAGCGGATGCCTACTGGCTCCGTTAATAAATTAATATGTAGGAACGCTGACCCATGCATGATTATGAAGAACGTCGGATTTTATGCTTTTATTTTAGATTTTTATATGGCACAGGGTGTTTCACTTTATTTCAAGTTTCCAGACTTTTTACTGTACGTCTCTGTTTCACCTGAGTGCCTTTCTCCGTCGTCTCTTCCTACCACTAAATATTTTATTGGGATGGGGAGTGTTAGTACTGTCATGTCTATTTTCCATGTTGACTCCTTTGTTCTTGCACCGGTCGGTAAGATTCTTGTTTATTTTCTTTTGCTTGACACCCTTTCGAGTTTTCTCGGAAGTCTTGTTGTTGATGTGCCAGACATGTTCTCAATACTGATGGATGTTCATACAACTTCGACAAGATTGATGGGCCAGATTTGCCCCATGATGCTGCTGCTTTAGACTGTCCCCCATCAAGGGCCACTCATCGGTGATGAGTAGTTTTAAGCGGGGGAGGATTGATGGTGCCATGGATCCCCGTCTGAAAGCGTTCGTGGATTGGGACGGTCGTTGTCGCAAGCTCACGGATTGGATTTTCTACCACGACACCCGCCGCCATCGCCGCTACATGTTTTGCACGACGTCCACCGCCGTCATTCAATAAAATATATAATTATAAATTAAATAATTATAATTATATATTTTACCAATTATTATTTTAGCAATTTCTATTTTTTAAGCATTTTAATTTTCAAGCCTTATATCATTGTATTTTCATTTCATGTATTATGATGGGTGCATATAATCATCATAATGTTCTTTTGAATTTCGAATTTTGAATTGGAGGATGATTGAGTGGTGTAGGCTATAAATAGTCATGTTGATGAAGGATTGTTAAGAGAGAATAAAAAAAATGAAACCTTAATTCAAAGATTGAATTTTCCCACTCTTTCCAACTTCCCCCTTAGGCAAATTTCGGCCTTCCTTCTCCTCTTCCTCCTCTCCCTCTTCAAAATTCGTCCAAGTCTAGTTTCCTCCTCTCCCAAGCCACCAACCCTCCTTCTCCCTCTCAAAATTCGGCCAGCACTCCACCTCCTCCTCTCTCCTTAAGGTTTCCACCACCTTTTCTCTCTCCACTTTCCATTATATATATATATATATATATATATATATATATATATATATATATATATATATATATATATATATATATATATATATATATATATATTGTCTTCAAGGTTTCTCCCTCTCCTAGGTTTATTGCAAAGGAAACGACTAGCGTCTTCATCGTCCGGTGTGGATCCGTGGTTTCACGTGGAGAATTGAAATCAACCACCATCGTGAGTGATTCCTCCACTCATATTGTGGACGAACTTTCTTGGGATTGGGTAACGATTCCTACACCTCTTGTGTGATTTCTTCTATATTATTTTGTGAGATTTTTGGTGGAATTAGAAGGCTAGTATTTTGTCCTGATTTATATTGAAATCGTGCTAATTTAAATCTAATCTTTAAGCGTTAATTATTCCGAATATTTTTCGTAAAACTTGGTTCGGGTAGATCTAGTGAACGCTAGAGGAAATCAGTTTCTTACCTTGATTTCTCCTTGAGTTCAAGAGATTTGGCAACCCTCATATCAATTAATTTTGGGATTAATTTGAACTTAATTTTAAGTCTCTATTTTAGCCCGGATTTTCTTATTTTGGAATTGGGAACGTTTTGCGTATGACTTTAATTTAAATTGCCAATTGTCTGGTTCGGGTAGGTCCTTTTCGCTTGAGCGAACATTGGCTTATAGCAATTTGTTCAATCTATAAAAGGGGTAGCGCCCCTTTGTGTTGTGCCTTGCTATATTGTAGGAATCATCTTTATTATTACTTGAAGAAAATATTGCTCGCCGCGTAGTTAATTTTAATATCGATCCAAGAACGTGTAGTGTTTAAACCGTCGAAACCGTAGGCCTGCATCAGGTTCCTTCCTCCCTGGGGAAATACTCTCCCTTGCCCTGGGGCTGGGCCCTCCTGCTGCCTCCATCCCAACTCCTGGCGTGTCGGGGCCCTCGGCTCTTCCCTTCTCCTCACCTCCTGCTGTCTCCCTCCTGATTCTCTCGACTCCACCTCCGTCAGCCTTGCTAGCTTTTTTGCAAAAGCCGAAAATGCTGCCTCCATAGCTATTTCCTTCGTCTCCTTCTCCATCAACCCCTCAAAATACAGCGGCGCCTTCCGGGTGAGGCTCATCTTGAAGAAGCCTTCCCATAGTCCCACAGTAAAGGCCATCTGGAGGCCGAATCCCGGCACCTCCTGAATATCTGAGATCTCCTTTTGAAATCTGTCAACGTACTGAGCTAGGGACTCGTCTGCCCTCTGCTTGATCAAAAAGATCGGCTCCGGGTTCTTCTTCCTCTTCTTCGAAGTTGAGAATCGCAGCTAGAAACTCCTACTCAGGTCCTCGAAGCAGTATATCGAGCCTGTCGGGAGCTGGTGAAACCATTCCCTAGCATTGTCCTTTAGAGTGATGGCAAAGAGACGGCATTTAAATGCGTCTGTCATGGGCCTGATCGAGACTGCATCCTCGAACCACTGCAAGTGATGAAGGGGATCATCTTTCCCCATGTAGTAGTTCATCTCGGGTTCCCAGAACGCCTCCGGGACAGGAGACGATAGGATCAACTCGCAAAAAGGCGACCCACTTGCCACCGGTCTTGCCGCCCCTACTCGCGTGACTACCTGCCCTTGAGAGATGGCACTCGCAGGGCTAGGGAACAGCTCCCTTCCAGCCATGTCTCGCCAGCCTTCTTCCACCATCACTTCCTTCCCCGGTCTCCTTCCCGGGGCATCTTCTCCCACTCACGCCGAGACGATCTCTTCTTGCGGCGCGAGAGCGGGCACCTGAGGTAGCGGGGTTGAACAGTCCCCCTGTCGCGAAATCCCTTACAGCAGGTCCATGATACCTTTATATGACGCCATGAACTCTTCTCTTCCAACAAATCCTCCCGGGTTATCAGACCCCTCTCCTTCTCCTTCTCCTTAGCCTCACGTCATGTGGTTGCTCAAGATTCTTCTCTGAGGGCTGCGGTACACGCTCACCGCACCAAAAATGTTAGAATCAGCTGCCTGATCCCACTTAGAGTCCGGACTAGAGATTACAGCCCACACCTACTCTTCTTGCACCACCCTCCCGACAAGAGTCGCTGACCTAGAGACATACCGAGGGGTCTCAGCTCGTAGGTCTCACCTCTTACCCGGAAGAAACTGAAGTCCTTCCCCTCCATAGCTAATTGCTGAGCTAGGTGTCTGTGAGGAAGAATATGGAAAGGTTCAACAACCCATTCCAGGCACCTTGTCGGTCTATTTATAGGCCTCTGAGTTTGACCTGCAAATATCCATACTGAACCGACCTGAAATTACCAAAATACCCTCGGTCGGGCCTGCCAATAGCCAAACTCCACTGTCCTGAAGAGCTATATGCAGACCACCAGGGGTAGAAGTGTAAAATTACCTGGGGCAGAAGAGTAAAATCCCCCTTGGGGGTAAAAAGGTAAAAACATCTTTCCTCCTACGCGGAGAGTGGGGAAAGTGACTGGCGGGCGAGACGATCCCACCTGTTCGTCTCGCCGGACTCTCGCCCTTCTGGCCATCTCGTCTTTTAAGGCCAGCTCGCGCCCACAAAGGACGTCTCGCCTACTGCAGAGAAACCTCGTCTCGCCACCTGTGAGTGGACCACCCGGTCCCACTTGCCAACTAAGTCCCTCTCGCCAGCTTCTCTGGTCACAGCTGCTGGAAAGACCTCCCGCGAGCCCAAGGTTGTACAAACGAAACATCTAAGTGTACTGTGCACGTCCATCGGCAAGAAGCAGAAACCTGTGAGACAAATAAATAGAAAATAATAGACAAATAAATAGAAAATAAATTCACTAAGTCCACTCATTGAGTATCGTTGTATATCTATGAGAATACTTAACGAATTGACTTCGATATCTGATGAATTTAACTTAGATAAATCCAGAAAAGTAACTTCGAGAACTTAATGCAATACCCAGAGAGTCTCGATGAATTCATCGTGTATTGACATACATATTCGACGAATTCGACGAGTATCAATAGATACACTCGACAAATTCGACGAGTATGCATGAAGATATTCGATGATTTTACTTAACTAATTTCCAAGAACTCAGAGGTTATTCTCTAAGTAAATACGATCAATTTAACAAGTGCCAGTAAGTATATACAACGAATTCGACGAGTATCCATGAGTATACTCAACGAATTCGACGAGTATTCACTGTTATACTCGACGAATTTACTTGGATGTCTCAACGCACTCAACGCCAGTTGTGTGGTCTCAACGCACAACTAGATGAAGCATCGAGTGGTCTCAATACACTCAATTCCTAGCGGAGTGGACTCAACACACTCAACGCCTTTTTACTTGGCCGATTCTCAAGGATGTAGGAAAAATTCGCAGAGTGAATTTCTACGAATTCGATGAGTATCAAAAGGTATACCCGATGAATTCAATGAGTATCAATAGATAAACTCAACGAATTTGACGAGTCTAGTCTATGATACTCGACGAATTTTCCTTAGAGAAAATTTCTGCCCTTTTGAATTCAGCAACCTATCCTCCTCGATTCTTCTAATGCACTTGAAATAGAAGTACACCCTAATAGGGAGATTACACGTGGGTCAACACATTGACCTACACAATGAGGGATTACATTGTATAGTCCTGTGTTTCATATAACCTAACATTGGGTTGTACATGTCAATAGAGTCCTGCAAGCACATAACTAAAAACACGCAATTAAATACAATCTCAATTCATCTTAGTTTGTGGGACACTTCTTCCAATCAAGGTTATTGTGGATACAGTATCCAACACTGGGTTATAGCCCAAGCTCCCCAAACCCTCTCCAGCCCATATGCGGGTTGTTGGTGGCCACAACCTCCCTTTAATGAGCGAACTCGATAGTTAAGTTGGGTCGTACAGGGACTTCCCAAGAGGTCACCCATCCCAGTTCTACTCTCACCCAAGCACGCTTAACAATGGAGTTTCTTCACTTCTCATCACCAATTGAGAAGTGAAGGAGTGAAGGAAA
This sequence comes from Platanthera guangdongensis, assembly GCA_039583875.1. Classification (NCBI taxonomy): domain Eukaryota; kingdom Viridiplantae; phylum Streptophyta; class Magnoliopsida; order Asparagales; family Orchidaceae; genus Platanthera; species Platanthera guangdongensis. The sequence continues at coordinate 79,989,621 of CM077158.1, read as the reverse complement.
TTCATAGTTAAGTGTACTTTGGTGAGAGTAAAACTGAGATGAGTGACCTCCTGGGAAGTCCCCGTACGACCCAACTTAACTATCGAGTTCGCTCATCAAAGGGAGGTTGTGACCACCAACAACCCGCATGTGGACTGGAGAGGGGTTAAGGTGCTTGGGCTACAACCCGGTAACGGTCCGTGTAAGGCCTAGTGGTGTTGTGATCCACAAAAGGTGGAACAAGTTGTAATAATAAAAAGTGTACTTTTTTGTGACGTCCTTGTCCATACTCGCTCGTGTACTCTCATTTCCACCGAGGAGACGCACTAGGCGGCTGTCCAGGCCGCAGCCCAAGCACCCCAACCCCTCTCCATCCAGGCAGGTTGTTGGTGGTCATAGCCTCCCTTTGATGAGTGAAACTCTCCGGTTAAGCGGACAACACAGGGACTTCCCAAGAGGTCACCCATCCCGGTACAACTCTAGCCCGATGACCCTTAACTATGAAGTTTTTCCACTTCTCATCCCCAATTGATTTGCAACCCGGTAACGTCGCCTAGAGCAGAGCCGTGACATTGTCATGTTGGACCGGCTAGGGACATTACACAAGTGGTTGTTGTGAATCAAGTTCCGGTCAATAGTGGGTTGACGATGAAAGTAAAGCTCATTTGTATCGAGGATACGGAAGTGATGCAACTACGGAACGAAGAAATCAGAATGATAAAAGTCCGTTGGGACAACTGTAGCCATGAGGAACTATCATGGGAGCGCGAGCAGAGCATGCAAGAAGAGTTCCCTGAACTATTCCATTGAGGTACATTTGATATGTTTTGTACTTCTGTGTTGTTTCCTATTGCGTATAAATTTCGGGACGAAATCTCTTAAAGCAGGGGAGAACTATAATGCCCCAATATTCCTAAAAAACAACAGTTAGTTGGTCACTGTAGGTTACCTCCAGGCGGTAGAGCTAGCGTTGGTAGTATCCAGTTGATTTAAAAAAAAACCAGCGCCTCTGATCGGTATCGCTCGACGGTAGGGAGATACCACACAACAGTAGCCGATAAAATGTGAGCTTTGTCTATGGACAGTACTGCCCGGCGGTTGAGGTAATGTTAGCGGTATTGTGCCAAGTGGAGGATAAAGTTGAGGCAGTTTTGAGCGGCAGAACGACGTCGATTAGGCCAAGTGACCACTGCTTGAGCTACCGCGCGGCGGTAGCATGGTACCGCGGGGCGGTAGTGTTTGATAAAAGCATGAGATTGAGTTTTCTCTCTCATTCTCTCTCTCTCTCTCTCTCTCTCTCTCTCTTAGATCTTAATCTAGGATTAGAATTAAGCGAGTATAGCAAGGTAAAGGCTGATCCAGCCCTGCAGGGAAGCTGTGAAGGCGTTCTTGTGGTCAGGTTTGCGAGTCGAAGATAGATCCGTGGAGAGGAAGGATTTGTGACCGTTTCCATCCCGTTCAGCTATGATTACATGACTCCTAAGCGATCAAAAAGGGTAACAACCTTTCTGCTTGGACAAGTGAAGTCCTCTATTTGGCATCTGCATAGAAATTCTCACCGATTGGTGAAGAATGAGAGATTTCCAATGGGTTAATCGTTGATATCCTCTGTATGATACTTGCATATAGAATCCGGAATTGAAGGCTGTAATAGGCATGTTGTGTGAAGCCTATCCGGACAGGTTGGTCTGGATTGGTGATGATTGATTTGCATGCTAGCAAAGACTCCATGGTTAAACGTGCAGTTTATAGAGTTATGGAGTGTAAAGGATGCTGCAGTGAGAGTACTGTAGTTGGTCTCTAGGAAAACACCCAAATTTGGGGGAAGAACTGAGATTATGTCCCCTAACGCGCAACGGTAGTGCTACCGATGGCGATAGCTTCCAAAGAGCTATGTTGTGATGTTTGCAAGCCCAGGTCTTGGGGATAAGGTGGGTGGCAAATAAAGTAGTTGAGCCTGAAGAGCCCAGCTGTTGTGGCCATGAGAGCCAGTTTGGACATAACTTGGTTTTGTAGATTGAATACGGGAAAAAGGTGAAGCTGACACGCATCTTGTCGACCACTTGTGTGGTATGGAGATTTGAGCAATGAGAAAGGTTTGATTCATACCCGCTCTATGTCGCTTGACTAGACGACCTAAAGTAACTGTTGCGATCAGGGGCATAGGAGGGGGTCATGGCTTTAAGCGTGACCATAAAAGCTCAATGTTGGACTATCAAGTCTGGGACTGTGTATGGTGTGAGCTTGGGAAATTCCAGAACACTGAGAATGTGCCCAGAGTGGGCGGGATGTGGGGCCGTACGTGCCAACGTTTGTGGTGAATGATGCTTAATTTGCACATTTTGATGCCAAAAGAGATATATAGAATGTTGTTTGCAGGGAAGGAGCACCGTCGCCCCGAGTGCGAGGTTAAGTCGTTATAATTTGGTCAGCTAATGCTGACCGTTGTCATATTTTGCCACATCTTGGTCGGCTGTGCATGTGCAGGTGCTGGAGAGGCAAGTGGAAAATAACGGGCTGAAGTCCTTTATGTTGTGTTGGCTGCCCCTCGAAGGCACAAAGACGAATCATTTACTGTTTTCATATGTGTCCGGTATGTGAAACGATGTATGTAATATACATGTATGAAGAGAACAGTTGTAAGATCTTAAGGTTAAAATATTTTGTGTATTTTGTAATCATTTTTTATGGTTTTACTAGTGGACATTCTTGTGCTTGGGTTCTAAGAAACTTTAAATTCTTTTGCGAGAAAGCACTCTGACTTAGGACGCGTAAATGTCTTGTCTTACTAAATAACTCTGTTGACTGTCCGTCGAATATGGCGTGGGGCCACAGTCGGACTTTATGTTATATTCTTCATGACGGATGAAGGTGTTACAGCGCGCGCGCACGAGGCGCGTGCTGCGCGCGCGCCCACAAGGGGCGTGCATGTGCACCCGTAGGGCAAACCCGTGCACGCCCAGAAGCTGCGTGGGCGCAGGCCGGGCATGCGGGCGGGCTGGCCGCGCTCGCGCAGACCCTCTCACGTGGTGGTCGCATCGTGCGTGTGCGGGGGCTGGCAGCTCGTGTGTGGATGCGCTGTCCGCATGCGTGTGCCACTTCTGCGAGTGCGTGTTTGATTTTGCCCTCTTCTCTGATGTTTTTGGGTCTTTGGATGAGCGCGGCTTTCTATGCACGGCTGGTGCGATTGGATCAGCTTACTTTCATGCCCTTTACCGGGATGATCCCGATTTGAGAATTTCACAGAAAACTAATAAAATAAAATATTCATTCAATATATAGTAATTTCGATTTCATATAAATGATTTGCCCAAAAAAAGATTTTTTTAAATGCAATTATTAATAAGTGCGAGGATAAAGTATAAAACTTCGATTCATATTACATGGAAAAGGAGGGTCGTCAAGAAAATTTCGCCTCTTCAAGGGTTCATTTGTCCAGCTGTTGCAGTTAATGTGTGGACCACGTGTCTATGTAGATTTAATTATTGATTGATGGGCGTGCGTACGAAGACAAAAAGGCTGTTGCTAAGTTTCTATTAATGAGAAAATATTGAAAAGGCTTGATAAATGTATGCTCGTCTTCCGTACCAATATATTTAATTGTTGCTAATTAAGGACAGGATTGACCGTATGTCTTTTCCATTCGGATCCTTTTATATTGGGTGCTGCTATCCGCACAACAGTTTTGGTTATTTGCAGCGCATTTTCTTCTAGTTTTTTGTGTATTTCGGAAATACGGCTTGTAGATGAATTTTTAGGAAAAATGTTCACCACGAAAGTTGTATATCTCGACGAGATCTACAACTTTCGTGTTGAACTCTTTTCCTAAAAATGCATGTACAAAGCGTACTTGGGAAATACATCTAGGTTTTGTGCCTTTTGGAAATACACTTTGTACATACATTTTTTGGAAAAGTACTCAACACGAAAGTTGTAGATATTGTCAAGATCTACAACTTTTGTGTTGAACAATTTTCCTAAAAATGCATGTACAAACCGTATTTTCAAAAGATATGAAAAATTAGGAGAAAGTACGGTGCAAATAGCCAAAATTGCGGTGCGCATAGCAGCGCCCTTTATATTTAACCGCCTTTAAAATTAACATAAATAAGATAAAATAATCATATATATATATTCATATATGTATACGTATTCATATATGTATATATAAATATATATGTATATATATATATACATATATGTATATATATATATGTTTGCGCGTGCGTATATATATGGGGATGAACTCTTTTTATGGAGAAGTTGGGGTGCGCATAGCCACTCCCTCCCCCTCCATGATCACTAAATTGGTGGAATCATGGGTTTGACTGCGCACGTGATTGCCACACCCGATCCCGCCACGCACTGATCCACTCTGTGTAACTCCCGAACCGCCATCGACGCCGCCTCGCCGACGTCGGGTCGCCGATGCCGCTCCCGGCCGACGTCGCTCCCAGCCGACGCTGCTCCCGACCGCCCCCTCCTTCTGCTTTCGGCCGCCAGCGCGTGGCCAAATGGGTGGCCATGACGACCGCCCCTTCGGCCGCCGGCGTGAGGCTAAGAGGGTTGCTAGGCCGGCCTACACTCCCGACTGTCGTTGTGCGGCCGAATGGCCGGCCGGACCGGCCGCCCCTTCCGGACGCCGGCTCGCGGCTGAGAGGGGGGCCAAGCCGGTCGTCCCTTTTCTGCCACCGGCAAGCCTCCAAAGTGGCGGCTGAGCAGGTTGCCCCCTTTCAGGCCGCCCCCCGCTCTCCTGGCGGTCGTCGGTGGCCTCCCTCCTCACCGGCAAGTTCCACCGGCGAGTTTACCAACGTGTTCATCGCCCTTCCAAGAGACCGCTTCCCCGCCGTCTGATCGTCTCGATTCGATCACCATCGTCTAATTCGTGCGTAACCACCCACTAATCATTATGGTTAAGGGGGGAATTTTATTATTTAATTCATTGGTCTGCAGGTATCAGAATGAATGATCATAATACACACCCTTAAACTATAGGAAAAATATTAATTTGGATAGTTATGATGTGCGGATAGCGGCATAACCACCATAACAACCCCTAGAGGCTATAAAAGGAGCCTCAGATCTCCTCATTTCTCATTTTTTCCTTCCAGTCTTCTTCTTTCTCAGGGCAAAGCCGTGTAGGATTCCTCATACGAGCAACATTCAAGCCATCTTCAAGTCACATTCAATCTATCTTCGAGCCGCGTTTAAGACATCTCTGAGTCGTCCGATGAAGCCTATTTCATAACTTCCTGGAAGTCCCTACCAACGCAATTCCAAGTGCCCCACTCCTGCGTTCAGCGCCATCGCGATGCTCAGAGACGCCCATCACCGCCTAGTGTAATTTGTAGAAGACACCGAGCGTGATGGTTTGTCGTCCGCCGAGTGCAAAGTGTTCTCTTACCACCAAATTGTAACGAGGAGAGGTCTGTCGCCCTCAATTCAACAAACAGATTATAACCGCGAGAAAATAGTGGACTTTGACATGCGTAGACACGGTCACGTGGTATTTTACCCAGTTGAAGGATTTTTTCACGTTAAAACTTCATGTGTACGATTGATCTATATCATTGATTGTGTGCGCGCTCGACCGTTCCGAGAGCTAAGGCGGTACAGGTTATTCCGGTCCGACCGGGACGTCGAGTTCGGCCGCAACAGTTTGGCTCTGTCTGTGGGAAAACGATTCCCAGCAGCCTCCAAAAGATAGTACTTTCAACCTGACAATATTCAAAGCCGACCTCAACGGAGAAAAGAAGCGTCCGAACAGCTGAAGGATCCGTCCCGGGAGGACTCATTGAACCAGCCCACTCTCATTCACTCGTGAATATGCCCCTAAAAGAGGAGTCTATCTTCGTACCTGTAACAGCTTTGGAAGCACGAGTCTGACAAATGGAGGAACAATAAACCTAGATGCTTGCACTACTCAGAAATATGGGAGCAGTTCCCGCCCCTCCTCTGCCACCAACACCAGCCAATCCTCTGCCTCGACCAAGTGTTGGCCTGACACAAGAAGTTTCGCAAAGTGAAGAAGTGTCAGAAGAACTTTCTGACGTTGCTAGTTCCACTCACCTGATTCATAGAGGAACCAGAGCTGGTTGTCATGATCGCCTATCGGAAGAAGAAGCCCGACTACCACTACGTGAAAGGATCACCTAAGAATAGATACGAGAAGTTATTGCAGAAGAGTATAGACAAGCCGGGTAGTAAGATGTTCTCGCATGTCATCCACTCTATCGAGGCTCCCCACTCCTGCTACAGGTCCTAGCTCATCCGGTCCCGCACGACTTTAAACTCCCAAATATTGAAACATTTGACAGGACAAATGACCCATTGAAACATATCAAACATTTCACCACTATCATGAGAATCTACAATGCACCAGATTAACTAATTTGTCAAGTGTTCCCAGACACCCTCAAAGGGCAAGCTCGCACCTATTTTCATTCTTTAAGAGAGGGGACCATTGATAATTTTGCTGAACTTATAAGATAATTCGTGTAACGCCCCAACTTTCCCAAAGCAGGAAAATGTGTTCTGGGAGATACCGACTGACGGTAGTGTTACCGTGTGGCGGTAGTGTCGTGATTTAATGGCAGGACCTTCGGGAAGATACCACCCAGCGATAGAGATACTGCTGGCGGTAGCATGGTCAATTTAATCGGCAAATCTCTCGGGTTGCTACAGCGCGGTGGTAGCAGTTGTTGCGCGGCGGTAGCGGTAGCGGTCGTGTCGTAACCGATGCTAGTTACCGCGTGGCGATAGGATCCTATCGCGCGATGATATCAGTTCTGTATCGGCATGGACACGTGTCGGCCTGTGATTGGAGGGCCTAGGTGGTGGTACACGAATCAAGCCGTTTCACTAGGTTCCGTGCGACGGTAGCTAGTTACCACGCGGCGATAGCTCGGTTTATAGTGTTGGAAGGGTCATTTTCTCTTCATTTCTTTTGAAATCTTTGGCTGGAGTTTGGAGGAGTGGCATCACTATATAAAGGAGATTGCGCTGCCTTTGGAGTTTCGGGGCTTGGATTCTCGAGGCAAGTTCGGATCTGCGGAGGCAAAGCCGAAGCGGTCATTTCCATCCGACTAAAATCGCTCCTATGCTGCCGAAACGGACTTCTAGGCTAATGATTCTCCACCTTTGACATGTGAAGTCCTTTTTGGCATTTGAGGGTAGACACTACACGAACGCGTGGAAGTGGGTCTCCTGATGGGTAGATCAGTGTATCCCCGTTAGTGTTGCATTTAGATTCGGAATTGAAGTACGAAATAGGCATGATGTGTGAAGCCCATTCGGACGAGTTAGTCTGGATTGGTGATGATTGTATGTTTTGTATGCCGGAGAAGACTCCGTGGTAATCACATAGATTTCGGGGTCACGTGGTGTGCAGATGGCTGCAGTGAGAGTACTGGGATGGTCTCTAGGAAAACTGTCACAACCCGCATTTTCTCAGTATTAAACTACTATTAGAGTGAGGGAAAAATACGCGATTGTGATGTCATGCCGTGTAGGGGACAACTGCAGACATTCAGGCAGCCCTGTCCTTTCATTTATTTTTATAAAAAGGCTTATGAATTATGTTTTAAAACATAGTTATATTATTAGATTTACTGACTGTGTCCCTATGTCTGGTGGATCAACTAGTCCATGAGTGAGAAAGTATAGGTTTATGCATCGGAAAATTATTAACTTTGATTCATTTGTTATCCTATGAGAGGATGAAGTCTAATCATATAAAACAATGAAGACGTGACTTCTAGATTTATTAAGTAGGAAAATAATTTTGTAACTCGTAAAATAGTAGTTTGTCAGTTTAAAAGCTTGCTATGAAACTACGCTAAAATGCACTTTTATAGTTAAAAATTACTAACATGCATCATAACATAAAATCTTCCCAGAGAGCAAGTAAAAAACTAACATTAAGTAACAACAGTACAATTAGCAAGTAGTTAACACTATGAGCATCAACAAACTGACACGAACCCATAAGAAATCAATCTAATCTTATACAAAAGGTAACTACCTCACAACCATGAGGAAAAACAAATGACAACAACTAGCTGCAGCCCTGAAACCACAAACTCAACCAGTCAAACCTGCTACTGCTCTGAACCTGAGGCATTCAAAAGAAGAACACCTCAGAAGCTGGTTACAAGTGGTGCAGAAAGAAGTAAAAGAACCGGACAAACCTCCAAGTAGGCGGGAATCAACAAATAAGCTAACAACAAAAGTCAGGACGAATCAACAGAAAACAGAACAAATAACTAGCTATGCGGTATAAGTCAAGCTAACTCAAAACAAGAGCTAAGGGAGCTGTATTTACATATATAGATATCTTAACAAATTTCATATTCAAATTAAATTCAAATTTCAAAATTTTCAAATGAGACTGATCAACTCGAGAAAAACGGATCATAACACCGGACAAGCCTGGGTGTATAATCCATAACCAAAAAGTTCTACGGTGCCGGGAAAAATGGTCCACAACATGCACAGACCCAGCAAACAAGGTACTATACCGAGGGATTTACCCCAACGCGCATAGCTAACAATCAAGGCACTATGCCGCAGCATTTACCCCAACACGCACTGCCCAACAAACATTTTATATTCATTATATTATAAGAGTTTCGTAATAACATTCAGGTTATACGGTCAATAACAGACTCTGACTAAAACGTTAACGCATCCGATAAAATTTTAAAGGTCACACAACGCTTTGGACTGCCTGACGTAATTGCAAGGGTCACACAAGGAAAGGGACGATCAAATCACAAGACACAACATCCGATGAATTGACGTAAAGAAAAATTCCACTCAAGATTATCCCAAGACGTCGACCTGTTACCCAAGATCACGATAAAAGGCCGCATTTAACATTTAGACCAGAATTAGAGGAAAACATTAGAGATAAACAAGGTGAGCAAGGGGCGGAACACTACTTGCCTCGATTTTTACTCAAATCCGTCCTCCGAATTACTTCACGTCACAGATCGGTCCAACAAAGACGCGAGAAAGCGAAACCTACGGAAATTTGGCCAAAACGGAGGTTAGGGCCAAAACATCCTAATGCTAGAAGTTCACAAAACGAAAAAAACTTACCGGCACATGCGTAGCCCGCGGCGAGAGCTTTCCGGATCTATGCTCCGTCAAAGATTTCGAACACCGAAGCTCCGTCGGCGACCACCAGAAGATCCACGAAAATTTCGCTCTCGCTCTCCGTCTCTCCGCTCTGGTTCGACTCAAATGAAGAAGAAAAAGTTGTCTCCTTTTCTTTTTACATATATATATATATATATATATATATATATATATATATATATATATATATATATATATATATATATATATATAGGTATAATATTAAAAAATCATTAATTGTTAAACATCACATATTCTTACCTTAAGCGCAAGCGCGCGGGAAATGAGATTAGAGGCATAAGATGTCTTTGAATCGAAAAGTGATCAACATGAAAGTTGTAGATCTCGTCGAGACGAACAAATTTCATGTTAACCATTTATTTATTTCTCACAGTTTCAACCCTCAAAACGGCACCCGGATGTAGGCTGAAATGAATTCCTCGAGAACAATGGATTTCTCGAGAAATACATAGGATTTCTCGAGAAATCAATGGATTTCTGGAGAAATACATTGGATTTCTCGAGAAATCAGTTTTGTCTTTTATTTTGGGATAAAAAGACAATACGTGGGTCTAAACGCGTCTGATTCGAACGAAATTTGCACCGTAGGCAAATGTTGGCGCTACGCATCTAACATCGAAGACAAAACTAAAATCCGATGTACCGTTCTCGAGATATTAATTTCTAAAGTTTACGACAAACATAAATAATACAAAACTATAAACGCGCGCCGAGACTCCAAAAATGCTCAGATCACGACGAAATTTGAGGAGCAAGTACAAAATTAATCAACTTCATTTTCCAACGTGAAAAACTTCAGTTTCGACGAAAATCCCAAAATCTGGTCAGTCGGACCTAACAGATGCGAAATTGCACTAACGAAGTCGCGCCGTCAACTTGACGTTAAAAGTAACGCCCTGAGGTCATAAATACGTCATTACTGAATTAAATAATTACCATAAAATCGGGTGCGTTACAGTCACCCCCCTAAAAAGAAGTTTCATCCCAAAACTTAACACAACTCCAAAACTAAATCAAAAGAAACTAACCAAATACTAATAAATTGGAGACGTACCTGAAAACTTGGGGAAGAGGTGCGGATGAGATTCCCTCATCTCTGACTCTAATTCCCACATCGCGCACTCGACGTCTTGATTTCACAAAAGAACTTTGACCATGGGGATTGTCTTCTTCAGCAACACTCGATCCTGAGTCTCCAAGACACGAACAGGCTCTTCGATGTACGAAAGGTTGAGCTGAATCTGGGGCACCGAGTCAAGGACCTGACGATCACTACAAACACACTTCCGCAATTGGCTCACATGAAACACATCATGGACACCAGGGAAGGTAGCTGGCAGATCCAGCCTATAAGCAGACACTCCGATGCACTCAAGAATCTGAAAAGGTCTTATGTACCTGGGATACAACATGTGGTTCCTTCCAAACCTTTTAACACCTAGCATCGGAGAGACTTTCAGAGAAACCCTGTCCCCAACATCGAACTCCAGATTAGACCTTCACTGATTAGCATACTTCTCATAATGCTCTTGAGCTACCCGGAGCTTCTCACGAATGTACGTTACTGAGAAAATCATTTCTTTTAGGGTTTCCAGACCTAACAGTGGTCTCTCTCCAACTTCATCCCAAAACAAGGGAGACTTACAACGCCTCCCACACAAAGTCTCGAATGAGGTCATCTGCAAACTCTCTTGATAACTGTTATTATAAGCGAACTCCATCAGTCTAAGATGCTGATCCCACGCTCCACCGTGATCTAAGATGTAACATCTTATCATATCCTCCACAATCTGATTAACTCTCTCCGTTTTACCATTGGTCTGCGGATGATAAGCAGTTGAAAACCCGAGGTTAGTGCCCAACGCTCCCTGCAAGCTCTGCTAGAATCGCGACATAAACCGGGAGTCTCGATCTGATATGATACTTACGGGCACTCCATGCAATCTGATGACCTCATCCAAATACAGCTCGACTATCTTCTTCATTGAATAATAAATCTTGTAGGGCACAAAATGAGCACAATTCGTCAATCTATGAACGTTCACCCAGACAGAATCATGCCCACGAGGAGATCGCGGCAAACCAGTGATGAAATCCATCGAAATACACTCCCACTTTCAGCTTGGAATATCTAGCGGTGTTAATTTACCACCAGTCCATCTATGTCCAGCCTTAACACGCTGGCACCTGTAACACTCAGACACAAATTTCGCTATATCATTCTTCATACCTGACCACTAGACAATTTGCTTCAGATCACGATACATCTTCATAGAACCAGGATGGTATGCAACACTAGAACCATGCGCTTCACTACATATCTTTGCTCGAATATCTTCAACGGAGGGAATACAAAATCGACCGCGTTACTTCAAGGTACCAACGTCATCAATCGAAAAGTCTGGTAATTCCCCTTTCTTGGTTCTACTTCTAATATACTGCAAATCAGGATCATCCTTCTGATGTATCCTAGTGAGTGAAATCCACGAAGGCTGTTCCACTTCTAAGATACTCGGCGAAACACCATTCCCTACAGTTATATCCATCAGCATAAACTCCTATACTAAGGATTACACAGAGAGTTTAAAGACATGCGCGGGCTTTCAGCTCAAGGCATCCGCTACCACGTTAGCCTTGCCGGGATGATATGTGATATCAACCTCGTAGTCCGCTGCATACTCTAATCGTCTACGCTGACGCAAATTTAACTCTTTCTGAGTGAAGACATATTTTAGGCTCTTGTGATCCCTGTAGATTTTACACGATACTCTGTATAGAAGGTGTCTCCACAACTTCAAAACATAAATGATGGTAGCAAACTCCAAGTCTTGCGTAGGATAATTCCTTTCATGGATCTTTAGTTATCTCGATCCATACGCAATCACCTTGCCGTCTTGCATCAAAACGCAACCGAGTCTAACTCGCAAATAATCCACATAAATAGCATATTCTACTCCTTCCGTAGGCAATGCCAGAACTGGGGCAGAACACAATCTCTTCTTAAGCTCCTGAAAGGCTTCCTCACAGGCATCACTCCAAACGAAAGCTGCACTCTTTTGAGTAATCTTGGTCAACGACACAGACAACGATGAAAATCCTTTCACGAATCTCCTATAGTACCCTGATAACCCGAAAAGCTCCTTATCTCCTTAGGCATTGAAGGCCTCTTCCAATCCAACACTGCAGTTATCTTTGTCGGGTCCACAGAGATACCACTTTTTGCTCACAACATGACCTAAGAGAGATACCTGAGACAGCCAAAACTCACACTGGCTTAGCTTCCCATAAAACTTGTGCTTCCTCAGAGTAACAAAAATAGAGCGTAAGTGCAAGGCATGCTCTTCAGCATTTCTGGAATACACCAGAACATCGTTGATCAATACAACCACAAATTGATCCAGAAAGTCATTGAACACTCTATTCATCATGTCCATAAAGGCAAAAGGTGAATTCGTTAACCCGAACGACATCACCAGAAACTCAAAATGTCTGTATCGGGAGCAAAAAGCAGTCCGCGGAACATCTGACTTACGGATTCTCAACTGATGGTAGCCCGAACTAAGGTCAATCTTTGAGAATACCGAACTACCTCGCAATTTGTTAAAAAAGTAATCTATTTGAGGCAGAGGATACCTATTCTTGATAGTTACCTTGTTCAGCTCTTGATAATCTATACACAGCCTCATCGACCCATCCTTTTTCTTCACGAAGAGGACTGGTGCACCCTAGGGGGAAGAACTAGGTCTAATGAAACCACACTGCAATAACTCATCCAGTTGAGTACACAACTCCTCTAACTCACGCGGTGCCATGCGGTAAGGTGCTTTTGCAATAGGGCGAGTGCCTGACTCAAGATCTATAACGAACTCCACCTCTCTTTTGGGAGGAAGTCCAGAAAGACTAGCAGAAAAACATCCAGAAACTCTCACACCACAGAAATTTCCTCGACACGAGGCACATCAGGTGCAGTTTCCATAACAAAAATAGAAATAAGAAAAAATTCAATGCCAGACTCTAAGAATTGATGAGCACATACCGCAGAAATGATTGGGGAGTCCTGACGCGGCAAGCCATACACGCTCGAGGGTTGTCCATTCTCTCCCCTGAAATCCAATCGCTTAACTTTGCACTAGATGACAACATCATATCGGGATAGCCAATACATGCCCAATATTACGTCGAAATCCACCAGATCTAACACCTTCAGATCTGCGAAAGCTAGGAAACCACCTAGAGAAATAGGGCACTACTGAATACCCTGACTTGACGTCACCAGATCTACTAAGGGGAACTTGACGCTCAAGGCATCATCTAACTGATCAATGGACCAATGATGTCGGTCTATAAAACTCCCAGCCACGAAGGAGTGAGCAGCGCCCGAATCGAAGAGAACATGTGCCCACTTATTCTTTACCTTAAACTCACCAAAAAACATTACGCGCACTACTGAAAAAAAAAAGAATTCTGATATTCACTATAAAAATTGCTAATTGTGACAAAGACTAACATGATATTACTTGGGCAGAGGACTGAGCCTCCTCCTTAGTTAGCACATTAGGTTTTCCCTTCCCCTTGTCCACATACTGCGGGGGTGGCGGTAGAGTCTACAAAGGAAACGCCTACAGCATGGGCTGGGACTTCAGATAATCAGACTTCTTGTGCCCTTTCTGACCGAACTGGAAGTAAGCTCCAGCCTTCTTGAAGCAACAAGCTGCATCGTGCCCCTTCTTCTGGCACTAGGTACAAACAAGGTCTCCGTTAGGTGAATCCTGAATCGCATGCACTTGCGATTACTTCAGCGCGTCCTGTCTCTTAAAACATCTTTCGAAAGTGAAAGTCTTGTTTTCAAGGCTAGCTAAACACCTAGAGGGAGGGGGGGGGGGTGAATAGGTTTCTGTCCCTATTTGATTTTTCTAACTTGTTTACAGTTTTCTGTTATTAGTGATTAGGTTAGTTTTTGCTTTCAAGATCAATCACAGATGACACAACAATTTATAGTGGTTCCCCAATCTTGGGTACATCCACTGTACCTCTGCGCCTATCTAACAGTGTGTTGGATTTGGCTCTGCCTCCAGAACTTGGATCCTCAAGAGCTTACAACATCGATCCCGCAAGACCACACAGGTCACATAGACCTACAACTTAAGCACTAAGCCAAACCCAGGTCACAAAGACCTTTCACCTGGCACAAAGCCAAACACAGGTCACTAAGACCTCAGCCTTTATAATTACAGGGTTACAACTCCAGATTCACCAAGAATCTTTATGCAAGAAGAAATAAAGAGAGTGATGATCAGGCACCAGAGTAATATCTCTGTATCTTCTTCTTCCTGGACTGAGCAGATATCAATGCAAGTGATGTCGCGGCCTCGCCACCACCACTTGATGATGATCTGATTGCCGAGGCGCTACAGCATAAAGAGGCCTCTCCACCACTACTTGATGATGATCCGGTTGCCAAGACGCTACAACATAAAGACTTTAGGAGCCATGATGACGCTAACAGAAGACAACGTTACAACCTCCGTCCGCGGCGTGGTAAGCCCACTTGAAGACTCATTTTAAAATCATGCTCTTAGTTACTTTATTTTTATTTATATTTTATATTTGAGAATATAAAATTATTCAATGCTTGGGTAATAATTTTATATTCATGTGATGACTTTATTTGTTTATTTACTGCAATAAAACATTTGGTGTGTATTTAACCACCCGGATGGTGAGATTTCATCTCCATCTTGTAAGACCCCCCTCCCGGATCCCTAAACACGGCATGAAGGGGGGTCTTATGCCCGGAACAGCCGCCTTACGGTAGCATTAGCGCACAAGCTAACCTATACCACACGATGCCTATTCCGCCGGCTACAACCAATATTAATATAAACATGCCAACCCAACCATAATATAAGCAAGAAGAAGTCAAATCCACATTAAGCATATATGTCCAGACACATCAAATAAGAGAAGCTAAAACATGCTTCTACAATATCAGAGTACAACTATAAAATTGCCCAAACGGGCTACATCAAAATCTCACAACACTCACATCCGTATCCGACGGTAGTGACGACACCGTCACATCAGGCCCTGTCTTCTTGGCATGGCTGTCCTGCTGCAAAGTCTGTGACTGCTCTACCTGCGGGGTGACCTCCTAAAAAGGAAGACGTAGCAACCGTTAGTCGAAAAGACTAAGTGGCTTCACATCCGCTCCCCCGGCGACTCCTCGGCAGCGGGCGGAGAAAGGAACAAGGGTACAAGTATAATACAAGTAGTAAAGCAGGTACAAGCATGTGGTAATAGTACATGAATAACAACATGATAAACTAGCAGTTCTACTTGAATAACAATATTGCAGACTAGCAGTTCTACTTGAGCAATTAGTAAATCAACAAGTACAAGTAACTACAGCAGGAAAGTAACTTAACTTATAAAGATGCTCATACAAGCTTATAAGTTAAGGATCGGGTTATATAAAAGTAACTCATCACATAAGAGTGCCCATACAAACTTATCTGATGAGGATCTTGTTTGTGCAATGCTATGTAATGATATGTATGCTATGCAATGACTCATCCATGATCACACCATGCAATTGCTATGCCGACATAGACTATAATTCCCACTATTCGAGCAGGTAGCTAACCTCTCAGGCGTCAGCTGCCGTGGCCAGGCGGTGACAGTAGAGCGGGAATCTCTACTACTAGGCGGGTATCCACACTACTTCACCTAGGCCTCCGTACACCTCAATGCTAAGAACACAACAGCGGAGCCCATG
Organism: Platanthera guangdongensis; assembly: GCA_039583875.1. Taxonomy (NCBI): domain Eukaryota; kingdom Viridiplantae; phylum Streptophyta; class Magnoliopsida; order Asparagales; family Orchidaceae; genus Platanthera; species Platanthera guangdongensis. The sequence goes on along the minus strand of CM077158.1, from coordinate 79,973,705 downwards.
CGTACTATGGTCCAGCGGGAGCCTCGGGTAGATGTGCACCGAGGACCAAGCCCCGAACTGACCTTGTGTCACCCGGAAGGAGCCTCGGAAGTAAGCACGAGGACCAAGCCCAACCGTTCACCTGGCACGGAAGGAGCCCCGAGTCGTAGACACCGAGTACCAAGCCCAACCGCCCAAAGTCTAAATGTTAACTCCCATCGGTGTGACGATCAGCGAGCCCGTAGACCTGCCACACTATCCTTAACCCAGGATTACGACACCGCATGTCGACTCACACAACATGCAAATTCCACAACACCGTGGCATGGAAGGGGCCTCAGACGTAAGCACGAGGACACAACCCAACCATCCACTCGGCACGGAAGGAGCCCCGGGACGTAGACACCGAGGACCAAGCCCAACCGTTCATCAATACCTCATTTCAACATTAACTTAACTAGTGACGGCCAACGCCATACTTACATCCTCCACAATACTACCCGTAGGGAGACTACGCTCTAAGTATTGGACTACTATGTTTCATTCTAACCATCATACATACTCATGACCAAGGTTCATCCTTCTATTCGTCATTCCAAATGGTTTCAACATATTACAAACATGATGCACATTAATAATAATCTACCAATTTGTATCCAGTCATTTCATTCATCATATTATAAACATGGTGCACATTTATAATAATCTATCAATTTTAGCAAGTCATATCATGCATTAAAGCTTGCTCCACAATTCAGTTTTATGAAATCTAATTAACAAGATTTATCATTCATAGCACTACGGTGGTCAGAATAAAATAATTCATCAAAATCTAGAGTTAATTATTAACATCGATTCCACCGAATTAAATTCATATTATATAAACCCCAGAATTTAAGTGCAAAATAAATCTGGATAGCAAATTCGACCGGAGATTCCCGAAGCTATAAGAATTCGGTGAAGACGTGCAACCCCTCGATGAAAAGGTCTTTCCATGGGTTACAATTTTCATATTCAGCCCACAACCCATATTTGAGTGTATCCTATTTGAAATCAGCCTTGAAGTCCGCTGCGTACAGAACACAATTTCTGCATGCAGGATTTATCGGATGACAAGTTAGTTCATACTTTCCCGTGGCTACACACTTCGCATGAATACACGCAGCCACTCGTTGGAAAGGTATTTGCAAGGGCTGCAACTTTTGTGTTTAGTCAAAAGCCCAGATCTAAACACATCATACATGAAAATGGCCAAGACAATCGTTGTGCGCAGAATACAGATTCTGCACGCTTCGTAAAGAGGAATGAACGACATCATTTCATCTTCCTCTCCAAGTCAATCTTCCAAAATCACTCCAAAATTACCTCCTCCCTTATTCACCCTCAAAGGGGTCATGATTCTTCACTAAAACATCCACCCATCATCACCTAGAAGAAAGAGGAGGTTGAAGAGATCTAAAACCTAGAACACATGACCTAGCATGGCCGTCCCTAGAAAACTCCTTCTCTCCATCAAGACTCTCTTGAGTTGATATCTCTCCTAAGAAAATAATTAAAGATCTAGCACCAAGGGAGAGGGTAGGAAGCTCACCTCATTTCCGGCATTTCCACCATTTCCGGTCATGGATCTCGTGACTCTTCTCGGCGACATCTTCTTTTCCACGGCGGCGGCAGATCTTCTCCTCTAGAACTAGATCCAACGACGTCCTTCTCTCAACAGGAGTTTCTCTCAAAAAAATGGCTGGAATGAGGAGTGAAAACGGCTTGGGTTATCACGTCCCCTTTTTATGCGTCGGTTCAATACTCGACACGACACACGGCTGGGACACGCCCATGTCAGCCCAGTCACGCCCGTGACATGGGGCGTGTAACCCACTCGAGACCTACTCGAGAGGACTTACTCGAGAGAAAACCAACTACTCGAGTACCCGGATAGGACACGCCCGTATCACAGGGATGACACGCCCGTGTCACCCCCTCTTACTCGAGTACTTCTCCACCTACTCGAGTACATTTCGACCTACACGAGAGCTACTCGAGGATGAGCGGGTCACGCCCTGTGACACGCCCGTGTCACAGGCCGTGTACCCCATACTTGACACTCGACGATCGTCGAGCGCCCGTGTCGAGATTGACGTGTCGAGAACGATGAACTACGTGTCTCTACCAGTGTCCCTTTACACGGGTAGTGACATGCTCGTGTCACTACCCGTGTCCTTCCCACATGGGTAGGGACACGCCCGTGTCTCTACCCGTGTCCAATACTTCACTGATTTCTCCTCCTTTTCATATGTGTTTCCCTGTTGTCAGCACTCCCCCTGAACCCAAGTCAACTGTCCTGACTCAAAAACACGTACGAGGGGCCTAGTGTGATTCGGGACGTTACAAATCCTATAAACAAAATAAAAGATTTCGTCCCCGAAATCAGGCTTAGGCTATGGAGAGAAAAGCATAACAGAAATATAATATGCATTGAAATAAAATTACCTCGAGCAAACAACTCCGGATAGTGTTTTTGCATCACATCCATCGACTCCCATGTATATTCCTCCTTCCCATGATTGGACCATATCATCTTCACCAAGGGAACACTTTTGCGGCATAACTTTCTTGTCTCGCTATCTACGATCCGCACCGGATCTAGTCGCATAGATCTATCAGACGCCACAGCACCATCAGTTGTGGGGATGTATTGATCGGGCCGCAACAGCGCCTTCCGAAGCGACGACACATGGAACACGTCGTGAAGGTTCTCTAGCTCGGGCGGTAACTCCACCATCCAGTGCCTTGCATTATAATACTTCGCCTGCCGACTTTGAGCCTCCAACATGCGATCCCATATCAGTCTAACCGCCGCATCGGTCTCATCAATATATTCAGCGCCCAAAGCCTTCGGGTCTTCATCTTGCACCCAAGACAAAGGGGTTCTACACCTCCTTCCGTAAAGAGCTTCATGAGGCGCCATGCCGATGCTAGCATGATGGCTATTATTGTAGGAGAATTCTACCAACGGTAAGAGCCTTTCACACTGCTCTCCTCTATCCAACACACATAATCTCAACAAATCTTCCAATGTCCGGATGGTCCTTTCAGATTGCCCATCCGTCTGAAGATGAAACGCGGTGCTGAAGGTAAGGCGCGAGCCCAAATACGCCTGTACCGCTTTCCACTCATTGGAGGTAAACCGACCATCACAATCAGACACGATCGTCTTAGGCATGCCATGATACCGTACGAATTGCTCCACAAAGAGGTGTACTAAGACATCCACATGAGCTTCTTTATTCATTGGGATAAACCGGGCTACTTTCGTCAGGCGATCAACTATCACCCACACTGACTCATTCCCGGAGCGTGAGCGAGGTAACCCATGGACGAAGTCCATGGAGATATCCTCGAACTTCCATTCAGGGATGGGCAATGATTGTAACAAACCATCGGGGCTCTTGCATTCTGCCTTCACTCTTTGACAAGCTTCACAGTGTGTAACAAAATATCAGACATCCTTATTCATTCCCGGCCAACACATGGTCTTCCGCAAGCCGGCGTACATCTTGGCAATACCCGGGTGCACCGAATACTGAGAGCAATGTGCCTCTCTCAAGATATCCTCCCGGATTCTACCGCCCTTGAGAATGTATAGCCGACCGCGGAAATAAACGAGGCCGTCTTTTAGTGTATACTCGTCAGAAGTCCCATCTTTGATTGCCTTGACCGCCGGGGCCAGAGCAGCATCCCTTCCTTACTCCGCCCGAATTTGGTCCCGGATATCACAAACTATGCTCATGGTTGCCAAATACTCCATATACTCTGCCGAAGGATCCTTATATACTAAGGTAATATCCATCTCTTCAATCATCCTAGCCAACTCTATACTCATCAATCGAGACTCCGGGCTTGAGTTCGGTACTTTTCTGCTCAGTGCATTGGCCCCCGAGTTCGCCTTTCCGGGATGATAGTTCAAGGTGAACTCATAATAGCCCAGAAACTCTAACCATCGCCATTGCGTCAAGTTCAACTCCTTCTATGTATGAACGTACTTTAAGTTTTTATGGTCTGAGAAAATCTCGCAGTGGACGCCATATAGATAGTGCCTCCAAACCTTCAAGGCAAACACCACTGCTCCCAGTTCCAAATCATGAATCGGGTAATTGATTTCATGTTTCTTTAACTGCCTTGAAGCATAAGCGATCACGTGTCCGTGCTGCATCAGTACCACTCCCATCCCTTGATATGATGCGTCTGTATAGACTTGAAATCCTTCCTTCCCAGACGGAAGTGCAAGGATGGGGCAGAGGTAAGTCTGTCCTTCAACTCCTGGAACGTCGCTTCACATTGGGGTGTCCACTCAAATGGCACACCTTTCTTTGTCAATGAAGTGAGAGGAAGAGCAATCTTTGAAAATACTTTTACGAACTTGCGGTAGTACCCGACAAGTCCAAGGAAACTCCTCACATCGGCCGCCGACTTCAAGGGCGACCACTCCTTCACGACACGCACCTTGGACAGATCCACCACTAGTCCTGCTCCACTGATCACATGTCCCAAGAAAGCAACCTCTTTAAGCCATAATTCGCACTTGCTGAACTTGGCAAACAAGACGTGCTCTTTTAATTTCTTCAATACCAAGGTCAAGTGCTCAACATGCTCCTCCTCCGTCTTTGAGTAGACCAAGATGTCGTCGATGAAAACAATGACGAAGATATCCAAATAAGGTTCAAACACCTTGTTCATCAGGCTCATGAAGGCCGAAGGGGAATTTGTGTTCCCAAACGGCATTACAGTGAACTCGTACAACCCATATCTTTGAACTAAAGGCCGTTTTCTGGATGTCACCTTCTTGTATTCTCAACTGATAATACCCTGAGCGCAAGTCCAGCTTAGAAAACCAATGCCCTCCCACTAGTTGATCGAACAACTCGTCGATCCGAGGTAGCGGATAAGTGTTCCGCACCGTCAGCCGATTGAGTTCCCGATAGTCTATGCACAAACGCAGGGTTCCATCCTTCTTCTTCACGAACAATACATGGGCTACCCATGTCTCAAGTAGATTCGTTTCTCCGCACAGTCAATCCTTGCAAAGTGTCAGTCCAACCACGCCATGACCAAAATGATGTCAGACTCCGGCATTCTCAAAACCATGGCAGGCGTATCAAAGGCCTTTCCTTCAAAAAATATCTCGAACTCGCACTTAGCGGTTGCAATCATCTCAAAGCCGTCCGATAGGCGTACTCTTCGAGCAATACCAGTGAAGTATTGCACTCCTTCTAGGTTTTTAACGAAGTCCGCCACAAAAACGAGTGTGTGGCACCGGTATCGAATAGAGTGTAGGCCAGTTTCTCACTAACCATTACGCCTAAGTATCAGAATTGTGATGGCTCAAGCCAGATTCCTAGAACAACTTAGGTAGACAAAGGACGAATGCTTAATTTCTTCCTCGTAGTCCTCGTCCTGGAGTTGGGTCATGCTTTAATTACTCCTTCAGTGAGTCTCTTAACGCTTATCTGAACACCCAAAAGATCTGCTTCCAACCACTTTACCATATCCATTATCTCCACCAAACTCGAGTCTGCTATAAACAAAAGTGGTTGCCCTAGGGAATCTGCCATGTCTATTATCTTCGCCAGATTCAAAATCTGCTATAAACAAAAGTGCTTGCCCTAGGGGATCTCGTAAGACTTTATATAATAAGTTTACATACCTAGGGTCGTCCAAACTTTAGGAGATCAATGTATAAAGGTACGTACCTAAGGTCAGGTTGGCTAATCGTGTAAGACCCACCCCCTCTCGGATCCCAAAACACGGCATGAAGGGGGAGTCTTATGCCCTGAACAGCCGCCTTGCGGTAGCATTAGCACACGAGCAAACATGTACCACAAGATGCCTATTCCGCCGGCTACATCAATATCAATATATCATGCCAACCCAACCAAATATAATAAGCAAGAGAAGTCAAAATCCACACTAAGTATAAATGTCCAAATACATCAATAATGAGAAGCTAAACGTGCTTCTACAATATATCAGGGTACAACTAAACATTGCCCAAACGGGCTATATCAGAGTATCAAATACTAACATCCGAAACCGATGGTATCGACGACACCGTCACTTCAGGCCCTATCGTCCTGGCCTGGCTGTCCTGCTGCATAGTTTGCGGCTGCTCTACCTGCATCGTGACCTCCTAAAAAGGAAGACGTTGCAACCGTTAGTCGAAACGACTAAGTGGTTTCACATCCGCTCCCCCGGCGACTCCTCGGCACCGGGCGGAGAGAAGGAACAAGAGTACAATATATATACAAGTATAACAGGTACAAGCAGGTGGCAATATTGTAAGAGTAACAATATCTTAATCAGCAGTTATATAAGAGCTACACTAAACTAGCAAGTATAAATAACAGCAGGAAAGTAACTTAACTTATAAGCATGCCCATACAAACTTATAAGTTAAGGATCGGGTTACATAAAGTAACTCATCATATAGGAGTGCCCATACAAACTTATACGATGAGAATCTTGTTCTGCAATGTTATGAAATGCTATGAATGCTATGTAATGACTCACCCATGCACACCCATGCAATTGCTATGTCGACACAGACTGTAGTTCCCACTTTTCGAGCAGGTAGCTAACCTCTCAGGCATCAGCCGCCGTGGCCAGGCGGTGACAGTAGAACGAGCACTTCTACTACTAGACGGGTATCCACACTACTTCACCTAGGCCTCCGTACGCCTTAATGCTAAGAACACAACAGCGGAGCCCTTGCGTACTATGGCCCAGCGGGGTCTTGGGTAGATGTGCACCAAGAACACAGCCCGAACTGGCCTTGCGTGACCCGGAAGGGGCCTTGGAAGAAAGCACGAGGACACAGCCCAACCGTTCACATGGCTGGAGGGGCCTCGGGATGTGAACACCGAGGACACAGCCCAAACCGACCAAGTCTAACTGCCAACTCCCGTCGGTGTGACGACTGGCAAGCCCGTAGACCTGCCACACTATCCTTAACTCGGGATTACGACACCGCATGTCGACTCACACCACATGCAAATACCACATCAAAATAACATGGAAGGGGCCTCGGAAGTGAGCACGAGGACACAGCACAACCATCCATCCATACCTTAACTCAACACAACAAAAAAAAACAAGTGACGGTCAACACCGCACTCACATCCCTTCACAATACTACCCGTAGGGAGACGACGCTCTAAGTATTGGACTACTAGACTCATTCATTAATCAAACATACCCATGGCCATAATCTATTCATCTATATGACTTTCCAAATGATGACAACGTAATATAAACATGATGCACATATAAAGATCTATCACACTTTCCGTTTGATAATGTCATAATATAAACATAAAGTGCACAATTATCAATCATTCAATTCCTACCAATTCAATTCGTTTAAATAATATTGCTTCACAATTTGATAATATGAAATCTGATTAATAAGCTACATCAATCATGCAACAAATGATTAATCATAAGGGTTCATCCAAGCCAAGTATCTTGCAATATTAATTCTACCAAATCCAAATCCATCTTCCATTAAAGCCCAGAATTTAGGTGCAGGTTGAATCTGGATAGCGACTTCGACCGGAGATTCCTGAAGCTACAGAAATCCGGTGAAGACGTGTAACCATACGATGGAAGGTCTTTCTGTGGTCTACAACTCTCGTATTCAGACCTCAACCCAGATTTGAATTTATCCTATTTGAAATCGGACTTGAAGTCCGCTGCGTACAGAACACAGTTTCTGCATGCAGGATTTATTGAGCACCATTTTCGTTTAGACGTTCCTGTGGCTACAGACATCACCAGAAGTCGTGCAACCATTTGTTGGAAAGGTATTTTCAAGGGCTTCAACTTTCGTGTTTAGCTGAAAGCCCAGATCTGGACATATCACACTTAAAAATGGCCACGAAGCTCGCTGCGCGCAGAATACAGATTCTGCACGCATCTTAAGGCCGAATGAATGGCATCGGTTCATCTTCCTCCTCAAGGCGATCTTCCCAATCATTCCAGAAAACCTCCTCCCTTATTCAACCTCAAGAGGCCAATACCCTTCACGAGACCATCCCTAAAATCACATAGAAGAAGGGCGTGGTTGAAGAGATCTAAAATCTAGGACACAAGTCCTAGCATGGCCTTTCCTAGAAAACTTCTCCTCTCCATCAAGACTCTCTTGAGTCGACGTCTCGCCTAGGAAAATAACTATAGATCTAGCACCAAGGGAGAGGGTAGGAAACTCACATCGGTTCCAGCGGTACCACCATTTCCGGCCATGGATCGCGTAGTTCTCCTTGGCGGCATCTTCTCCTACACGGTGATGGCGGATTTTCTCCGGTAGAACTTCCTCCAGTAGTTTTCCCTCTCACCAGGAGTTCTCATAGGAAATAGGGGATGAAATGAGCATGAAAACGGCTAGGGTTTTCTCTCCCCCTTATAAATGAAAAGTGACACGGGTAGGGACACGACCGTGTCCTTACCCGTGTCCTGCCTGGGCGAAGCGGCAACGACAGTTTCCATGTCGGTTCAATAGTTGACACGGGTAGGGACACGCCCGTGTCCCGACTCGTGTCCACATGACACGGCCGTGTGTGCTGGCCGTGTCCTTGGCCGTGTCCTTCTCAGGTTGCATCTCAACGAACTCAACTCGACATACACAGAACACGGGTGGAGACACGCCCGTGTCTACACCCGTGTCTACACCCGTGTCCTATAATTCGTCGATCTCGACATGGAGTTCGTCGATCTCGGCACGCCTCGTCGAGTCCAACTCGACACACATGGGTAGGGACACGCCCGTGTTGCTACCCGTATCCCATGGTGTCGACACAGCTCCCCAGTCTCGACACGTCCTGTCGAGAGTAACTCGACACACACGGGTAGGGACAAGCCCGTATCGCTATCCGTGTCACTTGATGTCGACACTGCTCGCCAGTCTTGACACGTCCTGTCGAGAGTAACTCGACACACACGGGTAGGGACACGCCCGTGTCGCTACCCGTGTCACATGGTGTCGACACAGCTCACCGATCTCGACATGCCTCGTCGAGTTCAGCTCGACGCACACACGCACACGGGTAGGGACACGCCCGTGTCTCTACCCGTATCCCTTCACAGCACTGATTTCTCTACTCCTCCACAAGTATAGTTCAATTCCCTGCACGTCCCCGCACTCGAGTCAACCCTCCTGACTCGAAAAACACACACTAGGGGCCTAGAGCGATTCGGGACGTTACAAATCCTATAAACAAAATAAAAGATTTCGTCCCCGAAATCAGGCTTAGGCTGTGGGAAGAAAAGCATAAGAGACAATTTAACATATGCTGTTAAATAAAATTACCTTGAGCAAACAACTCCGGGTAACGTTGCTGCATCAAATCCAATGGCTCCCATGTGTACTCCTCCTTCCCATGATTAGACCATAGCACCTTCACCAAGGGTACACTTTTGCGGCGCAAAGTTCTTGTCTCGCTGTCAACAATCCGCACCGGCTCTAGTCGCACAGACCTATCTGATGCCACTGCACCATCAGTAGTGGGAATATATTGGTCGGGCCGCAACAGTGCTTTTCGAAGCGACGACACATGGAACACGTCGTGGAGATTCTCTAGTTCTGGTGGCAACTCCAACCGATAGGCCGTGCCAATCCTTTCTAGTATAGTATAAGGCCCAACATACCTTGGGCTGAGCTTTTTCACTCCACGCACCCGCGACACTCCATGCATCGGCCGAATCTTGAGGAACACTTTTTCGCCCACTTGGAACTCCACCATCCGGTGCTTTTTATTGTAATATTTCGCCTGTCGACTTTGAGCCTCCAACATGCGATCCCGTATCAATCTGACAGCCGCATCAGTATCATCTATATATTCATTTCCCAATGCCTTTTGATCTTCATCCTGCACCCAAGATAAGGGGGTCATGCACCTTCTTCCGTAAAGGGCTTCATGGGGCGCCATATCGATGCTCGCATGATGGCTATTATTGTAGTAAAATTCCACCAGGGGCAAGAGCCTTTCCCACGACTCTCCTCTGTCCAACACACATAATCTCAGCAGATCCTCCAATGTCCTAATGGTCCTTTCAGACTGCCCGTCCGTCTGAGAGTGAAATGCAGTACTAATGGTTAGGCGCGAGCCCAAATACGCCTGTACCGCCTTCCACTCATTGGATGTAAACCGACCATCCCGATCCGAAACAATTGTCTTGGGCACACCATGATACCGTACAAATTGCTCCACAAAAAGGCGTACCAAAACATCCACGTGTGCTTCCTTCTTCATTGGAATGAACCGGGCCACCTTTGTCAGTCGATCGACAATAACCCACACTGAATCATTCCCGGAGCGGGAATGAGGTAGCCCATGGACAAAGTCCATGGAGATATCCTCGAACTTCCATTCGGGGATGGGCAACGACTGCAACAAACCACCGGGACTCCTACATTCAGCCTTCACTCTTTAACAGGCTTCGCAATGCGTAACATAGTAACGAACATCCTTCTTCATTCCTGGCCAGCACATGGTCTTCCGTAAGCCGGCGTACATCTTGGCAATACCCGGGTGTACAGAATATTGAGAGGAATGTGCCTCTCTCAAGATATCCTCCCGGATTTTGCCGCCCTTGGGAATATAGAGCCGGCCACGAAAACAAATGAGGCCGTCTTTTAATGTGTACTCATCGGTGGTCCCATCTTCAATTGCCTTGATTGCCGGGGCTAAGGCCACATCCATTCCTTGCTCCACCCGAATCCGGTCCCGGATATCACAAACTATGCTCATGTTGGCCAAATACTCCGCATACTCTGCCGAAGGAGCCTTGAATACTAGAGTAATATCCATCTCCTCAATCATCCTAGCCAACTCCATACTCATCAACCGAGACTCTGGGCTAGAGTCTGGCACTTTTCTACTCAAGGCATCGGCTACCGAGTTCGCTTTCCTGGGGTGGTAGTTCATGGTGAACTCATAGTCGCATAAAAATTCCAACCACCGCCGTTGTCTCAGGTTCAACTCCTTCTGAGTGTGGACATACTTCAAGTTTTTGTGATCGGAAAAGATATCGCAATGGACGTCATATAGATAATGCCTCCAGACCTTCAAAGCGAACACCACTGCTCCCAATTCCAAATCATGGACCGGGTAATTAATTTCATGTTTCTTTAACTGTCTTGAAGCATATGCGATCACGTGCCCGTGCTGCATCAGTACCGCTCCCATCCCTTGATATGATGCGTCAGTGTAAACCTGAAATCCTTCCTTCCCAAATGGAAATGCAAGGATGGGGGCGGAGGTAAGCCTATCCTTCAGCTCTTTAAACGCCGCTTCACATTGTGGTGTCCACTCAAATGGCACACCCTTCTTCGTCAAGGAGGTAAGAGGAAGGGAAATCTTGGAAAATCCTTTCACGAACTTGCGGTAGTACCCGGCAAGTCCAAGGAAACTCCTCACATCGGCCGCCGACTTCAAAGGCGACCACTCCTTCACGGCTCGCACCTTTGCTGGATCCACTGCTAATCCTGCTCCACTGATCACATGCCCCAAGAAGGCAACCTCCTTAAGCCAGAATTCACACTTGCTAAACTTGGCGTACAAGGCGTGCTCCTTCAATTTCTTCAAAAGCAAGGTCAGGTGCTCGACATGCTCCTCCTCCGTCTTTGAGTAGACCAAGATGTCGTCGATGAAAACAATGACGAAAATGTCCAAATATGGTTCAAACACCTTGTTCACCAGGCTCATGAAGGCCGAAGGGGCATTAGTGAGCCCAAACGGCATTACCGTGAACTCATACAAACCATATCTTAAACTGAAGGCTGTTTCTGAATGTCTCCTTCTTGTATCCTCAACTGATAGTATCCAGAGCGCAAATCCAATTTAGAGAACCAATGTGCTCCCACTAGCTGATCGAACAACTCTTCGATCCGAGGTAGCAGATAAGTGTTCCGCACCGTCAACCGATTGAGTTCGCGATAATCTATGCACAAACGCAGGGTTCCATCCTTCTTCTTCACGAACAGTATAGGGGCTCCCCAGGGTGATGAACTGGGGCGAACGAACCCTGACTCCACCAGTTCCTGCAATTGAACTCTAAACTCCGCGAGTTCTTTCGGGGCCATTCTGTACGGAGCCTTGGATACAGGCTTGGCACCTGGTACTAGATTGATCTGAAAGTCAACCTCTCTATGCGGGGCCAATCCTGGCAGCTTCTCAGGAAATACCTCGGGAAAATCCCGCACAACCCGTACATCCTTTAATTCCAACGCTTCTTCCTTCAACTCGAACCAGATCATGAAGACCTCGTCCCCCTTCATATGAGATTTTACAACCTGGACGGAAGATAACATCATGCGAGGCGCGAAGCCAATACCTTGGAAGATGACGTCAGAGTCTCCATGTCTCAAATAGATCCGCTTCTCCGCGCAGTCGATCCTCGCGAAGTGCCAGTCCAGCCACGCCATGCCCAAAATGATGTCAAACTCCGACATTCTTCAGAACCGTGGCCGGCGTATCAAAGGCCTTCCCATCAATAAATAACTCCAACTCGCACTTGGCGGTTGCGATCATCTCCGAGCCGTCCAGAAGGCGCACTCGTCGGGCTATTTCGGTGAAATATTTCACACCCTCTATGCCTTTAATGAAATCCTCGGACACAAAGGAGTGTGAGGCACCGGTATCGAATAGAGTGTAGGCCGGTTTCTCACTAACCATTATGCCTAAGCATCAAAATTGTGAAGGCTCAAGCCAGATTCCTAGAAACACTTAGGCAGACTAAGGACGAATGCTAAATTTCTTCCTCGTAGTCCTCGTCCTAGAGCTGGGTCCTGCTTCAATTACTCCTTCAGCGCGTCTCTTAACGCTTGTCTGAACACCCAAGAGACCCGCTTCCAACCACTTTACCATATCCATTATCTCCACCAAACTCAAGTCTCCTATAAACAAAAGTGGTTGCCCTATGAAATCTGCCATATATATTATCTCCGTTAGATTCAAAATCCGCTATAAACAAAAGTGCTTGACCTAGGGGATCTCGCAAGACTGTATACCATAGTTTTACATACTTGGGGTCGTCCAAACTTGGAAGATCGACGTATAAAGGTATGTACCTAAGGTCAGGTTGGCTAATCGTAGGGTCAAAGTTGGACATACCTAGTGTGAATTACATATGGGCACACCACTGCTTCCGCTAAGTCTGTTTGTCCCCAAACTGACAAATCAAACGGGGGTGGCACCATTGTTGAATGACTTCTTTAGTTGAGGATCGTGGCAAACTGATACCATTTGTAAGATCCCGCCTCCCGGATCCCAAAACACGGCACGAAGGGGGAGTCTTATGCCCGGAACAGCCGCATTGCGGTAGCATTAGCACACGAGCTAACCTGTACCACAAGACGCCTATTTCGCCGGCTACATCAATATCAATATATCATGCCAACCTAACCAAATATAATAAGCAAGAGAAGTCAAAATCCACACTAAGTATAAATGTCCAAATACATTAATAATGAGAAGCTAAACGTGCTTCTATAATATATCAGAGTACAGCTAAACATTACCCAAACGGGCTACATCAGAGTATCAAATACTAACATCCGAAACCGACGGTATCGACGGCACCGTCACTTCAGGCCCTATCATCCTAGCCTGACTGTCCTGCTGCATAGTCTGCGGCTGCTCTACCTGCGGCGTGACCTCCTAAAAAGGAAGACGTAGCAACCGTTAGTCGAAACGACTAGGTGGTTTCACATCCGCTCCCCCGGCGACTCCTTGGCACCGGGCGGAGAGAAGGAACAAGAGTACAATATATATACAAGTATAATAGGTACAAGCAGGTCGCAATAGTGTAAGAGTAACAGTATCTTAATCAGCAGTTATATAAGAGCTACACTAAACTAGCAAGTATAAATAACAGCAGGAAAGTAACTTAACTTATAAGCATGCCCATACAAACTTATAAGTTAAGGATCGGGTTACATAAAGTAACTCATCGTATAGGAGTGCCCATACAAACTTATACGATGAGGATCTTGTTGTGCAATGTTATGAAATGCTATGAATGCTATGCAATGACTTACCCATGCACACCCATGCAATTGCTATGTCGACACAGACTGTAGTTCCCACTTTTCGAGCAGGTAGCTAACCTCTCAGGCATCAGCCACCGTGGCCAGGAGGTGACAGTAGAACAAGCACTTCTACTACTAGGCAGGTATCCACACTACTTCAACTAGGCCTCCGTACGCCTCAACTCTAAGAACACAACAGCGGAGCCCTTGCGTACTATGGCCCAGCGGGGTCTTGGGTAGATGTACACCAAGAACACAGCCCGAACTGGCCTTGCGTCACCCGGAAGGGGCCTCGGAAGAAAGCACGAGGACACAGCCCAACCGTTCACATGGCCGGAGTGGCCTAGGGACGTGAACACCGAGGACACAGCCCAAACCGACCAAGTCTAACTGCCAACTCCCGTCGGTGTGACGACTGGCGAGCCTGTAGACCTGCCACACTATCCTTAACCCGAGATTACGACACCGCGTGTCGACTCACACCACATGCAAATACCACATCAACATAACATGGAAGGGGCCCCGGAAGTAAGCACGAGGACACAACCCAACCATCCATCCATACCTTAACTCAACACAACTAAAAAAACAAGTGACGGTCAACACCGCACTCACATCCCTTCACAATACTACCCGTAGGGAGACGACGCTCTAAGTATTGGACTACTAGACTCATTCATTAATCAAACATACCCATGGCCATAATCTATTCATCTATATGACTTTCCAAATGATGACAACGTAATATAAACATGATGCACATATAAAGATCTATCACACTTTCCGTTTGATAATGTCATAATATAAACATGAAGTGCACAATTATCAATCTTTCAATTCCTACCAATTCAATTCGTTTAAATAAGATTGCTACACAATTTGATAATATGAAATCTGATTAATAAGCTACATCAATCATGCAACAATTGATTAATCATAAGGGTTCATCCAAGCCAGGTATCCTGCAATATTAGTTCCACCAAATCCAAATCCATCTTCCATTAAAGCCCAGAATTTAGGTGCAGGTTGAATCTGGATAGCGATTTCGACCGGAGATTCCTGAAGTTACAGAAATCCGGTGAAGACGTGTAATCCCACGATGGAAAGGTCTTTCTGTGGTCTACAACTCTCATATTCAGACCTCAACCCAGATTTGACATATCCTATTTGAAATCGGACTTGAAGTCCGCTGCGTACAGAACACAGTTTCTGCATGCAGGATTTATTGAGCACCATTTTCGTTTAGACTTTCATGTGGCTATAGACATCGCCAGAAGTTGTGCAACATTCGTTGGAAAGGTATTTTCAAGGGCTTGAACTTTCGTGTTTAGCTGAAAGCCCAGATCTGGACATATCACACTTAAACATGGCCACGAAGCTCGCTGCGCACAGAATACAGATTCTGCACGCATCTTAAGGCGGAATGAACGACATCGGTTCATCTTCCTCCTCAAGGCGATCTTCCCAATCATTCCAGAAAACCTCCTCCCTTATTCAAGCTCAAGAGGCCAATACCCTTCACGAGACCATCCCTAAAATCACATAGAAGAAGGGCGTGGTTGAAGAGATCTAAAATCTAGGAAACAAGTCCTAGCATGGCCTTTCCTAGAAAACTTCTCCTCTCCATCAAGACTCTCTTGAGTCGACGTCTCGCCTAGGAATATAACTATAGATCTAGCACCAAGGGAGAGGGTACGAAACTCACATCGGTTCTAGCGGTACCACCATTTCCGGCCATGGATCGCGTAGTTCTCCTTGGCGGCATCTTCTCCTACACGGTGATGGAGGATTTTCTCCGGTAGAACTTCCTCCAGCAGTTTTCCCTCTCACCAGGAGTTCTCAAAGGAAATAGGGGATGGAATGAGCATGAAAACGGCTAGGGTTTTCTCTCCCCCTTATAAATGAAAAGTGACACGGGTAGGGACACGGCCGTCTCCTTACCCGTGTCCTGCCTGGGCGAAGCGACAACGACAGTTTCCATGTCGGTTCAATAGTTGACACGGGTAGGGACACGCCCGTGTCCCGACCCGTGTCCACATGACACGACCGTGTGCGCTGGCCGTGTCCTTGACCGTGTCCTTCTCGGGTTGCATCTCGACGAACTCAACTCGACATACACGGAACACGGGTGGAGACACGCCCATATCTACACCCGTGTCCTATAATTCGTCGATCTCGACACAGAGTTCGTCGATCTTGGCACGCCTCGTCGAGTCCAACTCGACACACACGGGTAGGGACATGCCCGTGTCGTTACCCGTGTCCCATGGTGTCCACACAGCTCCCCAGTCTCGACACGTCCTGTCGAGAGTAACTCGACACACACGGGTAGGGACACGCCCGTGTCGCTACCCGTGTCACTTGGTGTCGACACTGCTCTCCAGTCTCGACACGTCCTGTCGAGAGTAACTCGACACACATGGGTAGGGACACGCCCGTGTCTCTACCCGTGTCACATGGTGTTGACACAGCTCACCGATCTCGACATGCCTCGTCGAGTCAGCTCGACGCACACACACACATGGGTAGGGACACGCCCGTGTCTCTACCCGTGTCCCTTCACAGCACTGATTTCTCTACTCCTCCACAAGTGCAGTTCAATTCCCTGCACGTCCCCGCACTCGAGTCAACCCTCCTGACTCGAAAAACACACACTAGGGGCCTAGAGCGATTCGGGACGTTACAAATCGTAGGGTCAAAGTTGGACATACTTAGTCTGAATTACATATGGGCACACCACTGCTTCCGCTAAGTCAGTTTGTCCGCAAACTGACTAATTGAACGGGGGTGGTACCATTGTTGAATGACTTCTTTAGTTGAGGATCGTGGCAAACTGATACCATTTGTAAGACCCCCCTCCCGGATCCCAAAACACGGCACGAAGGGGGGGTCTTATGCCCGTAACAGCCGCCTTGTGGTAGCATTAGCGCACGGGCTAACCTATACCACAAGACGCCTATTCTGTCGGTTACAACCAATATCAATATAAACATGCCAACCCAACCATAATATAAGAAATAAGAAGTCAAATCCACACTAAGCATATATGTCCAGACACATCAAATAAGAGAAGCTAAAACATGCTTCTACAATATCAGAGTACAGCTATAAAATTGCCCAAATGGGCTACATCAAAATCTCACAACACTCACATCCGTAACCGACGATAGTGACGACACCGTCACATCACGCCCTGTCGTCCTGGCCTGGCTGTCCTACTGAAAAGTCTGCGGCTGCTCTACCAGCGGGGTGACCTCCTAAAAAGGAAGACGTAGCAACCGTTAGTCGAAAAGACTAAGTGGCTTCACATCCGCTCCCCCGGACAACTCCTCGGCACCGGGCGGAGAAAGGAATAAGGGTACAAGTATAATACAAGTAGTAAAGCAGGTACAAGTAGGTAGTAATAGTATATGAATAACAACATTATAAAATAGCAGTTCTACATGAATAACAATATTGCAGACTAGCAGTTCTACTTGAGCAATTAGTAAATCAACAAGTACAAGTAACTACAGCTGGAAAGTAACTTAACTTATAAGGATGCCCATACAAGCTTATAAGTTAAGGATCGGGTTACATAAAAGTAACTCATCGCATAAGAGTGCCCATACAAACTTATACGATGAGTATCTTGTTTGTGCAATGCTATGTAATGATATGTATGCTATGCAATGACTCACCCATGATCACACCATGCAATTGCTATGCCGACATAGACTATAGTTCCCACTATTCGAGTAGGTAGCTAACCTTTCAGGCGTCAGCCACCGTGGCCAGACGGTGACAGTAGAGCGGGCATCTCTACTACTAGGAGGGTATCCACACTACTTCACCTAGGCCTCCGTACGCCTCAACTCTAAGAACACAACAGCGGAGCCCATGCATACTATGGTGCAGCGAGAGACTAGGGTAGATGTGCACCGAGGACCAAGCCCCGAACTGACCTTGTGTGACCCAGAAGGAGCCTCGGAAGTAAGCACGAGGACCAAGCCCAACCGTTCACCTGGCACGGAAGGAGCCCCGGGACGCAGACACCGAGGACCAAGCCCAACCACCCAAAGTCTAACTGTCAACTGCCATCAGTGTGACGATCGGCGAGCCCGTAGACCTGCCACACTATCCTAAACCCAGGATTACGACACTACGTGTCGACTCACACCACATGCAAATTCCACAACACCGTGACATGGAAGGGGCCTCAGAAGTAAGCACGAGGACACAGCCCAACCAACCACTTCGGCATGGAAGGAGCCCCAGGATGTAGACACCGAGGACCAAGCCCAACCGTTCATCAATACCTCATTTCAACATTAACTCAACTAGTGACGGCCAACGCCGCACTTACATCCCTCCACAATACTACCCGTAGGGAGACTACGCTCTAAGTATTGGACTACTATGTTTCATTCTAACCATCATACATACTCATGACCATGGTTCATCCTTCTATTCATCATTACAAATGGTTTCAACATATTACAAACATGATGCGCATTAATAATAATCTACCAATTTGTATCCAGTCATTTCATTCATCATATTATAAACATGGTGCACATTTATAATAATCTATCAATTTTAGCAAGTCATATCATGCATTAAAGCTTGCTCCACAATTCAGTTTTATGAAATCTAATTAACAAGATTTATCATTTATAGCACTACGGTGGTCAACATAAAATAGTTCATCAAAATCTAGAGTTAATTAGCAACATCGATTCCACCGAATTAAATTCATATTATATAAACCCCAGAATTTAAGTGCAAAATAAATATGGACAACAAATTCGACCGGAGATTCCCAAAGCTACAGGAATCCGATGAAGACGTGTAACCTCTCGATGGAAAGGCCTTTCCATGGGTTACAACTTTCATATTCAGCCCACAACCCAGATTTGAGTGTATCCTATTTGAAATCAGCCTTGAAGTCCGCTGCGTACATAACACAATTTCTGCATTCAGGATTTATCGGATGACATGTTCGTTCAGACTTTCCTGCGGCTACAGACTTCGCATGAAGACGTGCAACCACTAGTTGGAAAGGTATTTTCGAGGGCTTCAACTTTTTTGTTTAGTCTAAAGCCCAGATCTGGACACATCCAACATGAAAATGGCCAAGAAGATCGCTGCGCGCAGAATACAGATTCTGCACACTTCGTAAAGAGGAATGAACGACATCGGTTCATCTTCCTCTCCAAGTCGATCTTCCAAAATCACTCCAAAATTTCCTCCTCCCTTATTCACTCTCAAAGGGGCCATGATTCTTCACGAAACCATCCACCCATCATCACCTAGAAGAAAGGGGAGGTTGAAGAGATCTAAAACCTAGAACACTTGTCCTAGCATGACCATCCCTAGAAAACTCCTTCTCTCCATCAAGACTCTCTTGAGTCGATATCTCTCCTAAGAAAATAACTAAAGATCTAGCACCAAGGGAGAGGGTAGGAAGCTCACCTCATTTCCTGCGTTTCCACTATTTCCGGCCATAGATCTCGTGACTCTTCTCGGCGACATCTTCTTTTCCACGGCGACGGTGGATCTTCTCCTCTAGAACTAGATCCAGCTACTTCCTTCTCTCAACAGGAGTTTCTCTCAGAAAAACAGCTGGAATGAGGAGTGAAAATGGCTAGGGTTATCACTTCCCCTTTTATATAAAAGTGACACGGGTAGGGACACGCCCGTGTCCGTACCCGTGTCCTGCTTAGGCGAAGCGTTACGACGTTTTTATGCGTCGGTTCAATACTCGACACGACACACGGCTGGGACATGCCCATGTCAACCCAGTCATGCCCGTGACATGGGGCGTGTAACCCACTCGAGACCTACTCGAGAGGACTTACTCGAGAGAAAACCAACTACTCGAGTACCCGGATAGGACATGCCCGTGTCACAGGGATGACACGCCCGTGTCACCCCCTCTTACTTGAGTACTTCTCCACCTACTCGAGTATATTTCGACCTACACGAGAGCTAGTCGAGGATGAGCAGGACACGGCCTGTGACACGCCCGTGTCACTGACCGTGTACCCCATACTTGACACTCGACGATCGTCCAGCACTGGTCATCGACCAGAGAGAACATACGCCCTCCGACACGCCCGTGTCGGATGGGACACCCCCGTGTCGCTACCCGTGTCATACGATGTCAACACACCTCGTCGATCTCAACACGCCTCATCGAGCTCAACTGAACACAACGACACACGGGTAGGGACACGCACGTGTCGCTACCCGTGTCATACAATTCGTCGATCTCTACACGAAGTTCGTCGATCTCGACACGTAGTTCGTCGATCTCGACAGTTCGTCGATCTCGACACGTCGATCTCGACACGGGTAGGGACACACCCGTGTCTCTACCCGTGTCCCTTCACACGGGTAGTGACACGCCCGTGTCACTACCCGTATCCTTCCCACACGGGTAGGGACACGCCCGTGTCTCTACCCGTGTCATATGCTTGACCGATTTCTCCTCCTTTTCACATGTGCTGCCCTATTGACAGCACTCCCCCTGAACCCAAGTCAGCTCTCCTAACTCAAAAACACGTACGAGGGGCCTAGTGCGATTCGGGACGTTACACATCTTGGACAGTTAAATGTGTGTTTCTAACTCCTATATAAGGAGACCTTATTATGAGAATTAAAAGACAAGAAACAATTTAACCATAAACCTCCCAAGGAGAATTTTGGCCAAGAGAGGACCCCTCCTTGCCACCGCCCCCTAGGTGGTGTGAAGCCATCTTTTGCTTCCTCCACCCCTCTTCGGTGCGACTCCGACGTGGATTCCTTCGGTGCGACTCCAAGGAAGATGGTTGCAGCCCCATTCAGTGTGACGCCGGTAGGTCCGTGGGAGAGTGATTCTCCCACCATATCTTTTGTGCAAGGTGAATCCGGGTTGGGTAACATCTCCTCCCTTCTCTTGTGTTTTCTAGCTTGAAAGAATTGGTTTCAAGATACCTTAAACACCTAGGGGGTGAATAGGTCCAATTCTTTTTATTCAGGTAGATAATGTAAATTATTTGTTAGATAGCCTTAGCAATATTTATCACAGCACAGTTCACAACACAGATTTAAACAAAACAACAACACAGACGACACATAGTTTTATAGTGGTTCCCCAAGTGATGGGTACATCCACTTCCCCCTTCGCCTATCTAGTAGTGTACTAGATTTGGCCTAACTCCCTTCTTTCTTCTCAGATCCTCAGATCTTACAACTCAGAACCTTGAAAGTTCCCTACAGCTCAGACTTCAGCAAGTCCTACAACTCAGATTCTTCCATAGAACCCTACCTCAGAGTGAGTCCACACTCCTACAACTCAGGTAATTAAGCCCTACCTCAGCCTTTTCTCAGGCCTATCACTCAGAGAAATGATTCCCCTACCTCAGGCACTCAGCCCTACCTCAGCCTTTATAAATTTAGGCTTACAACTCAGAGATTTAACTCTCCTACACTCAGATCTATAGAAGATCCTACAGAGAAATTGATTAAAAAATAAATAGAACCTTCACCCAGGTAGAGAGAGAAAAGGGTTGAAGGTTTCTTGGTCAGTTCTTGATTGATCTGACTACTTTAGATCCAACCTGTCTTAGCTTCTTCAAAACTTCTTGAATTTGAACAAAGTAAGGTTGATCTTCTTGGAGATGATCTTCAATCAGCTTCCTTCTTTTATTCAGATGTGGTTCTGAATTCTTCTGGCAGACTTGTTCAGGATCTGCCCTTAGAGACTTGTTGATTTCTGGATGAAGACTTCTCTTCTTCTTAGTTGTTGGTTATCTCTTCTCGTTCATTTCCGTTTGTTGATAGAATAGGTCTTTATATAGATCCCATCTTAGGTAACCAGCTGATCCGGTTCCTAACGGCCTTCTGACAACTCTGATAGATGTAACTGTTTTGTTGGTTGTGACAGCTATCAAGTATCCAGTCATGACATCTGATACTTCATTGAACTTTAACTCAACAGCAAAGTGTCGAGATAATTCTTCAAATGTGTCGACACAAATAAATCATATGTCGACACAATCCTTGGTGATGTCGACACAACTCACATAATGTCGACACAGCTCTTCTTTTTCTTCTTGACACAACTTCTGTGGAATGTGTCGATAAAAGTCCTGTGTGTCGACACAACAGCTTCTAGTCTCGACAAAGTTGATGTCGACAGAATTCTGGAGTGTGTCGACAAAAGTCCTGTGTGTCGACACAAGTGTTGTCGATAGAATTCTGGAATGTGTCGACACAAGTCCTTTTGTCGACATAGTTGTTGTCGACAGATTTTCTGTGTGTCGACACAAGTCCTGTGTGTCGACACAATCTGACTCCTGCTGTCGACACAGCTCTTCCCAAGTGTCGACACAATTTTTGTCAAGTGTCGACACTTGTACATAGAAACGTTTTTTGCATTTCCTTAACCTGCACATTGAAACTCAACACAACATCAAATACACATTGATGAATATCATTAAGTTAGGTGAGGCTTCTCCAAATCTGGTACACATTTTCCAATGTACCCAACAATATCCCCCTATTTGGATAAGTCATAACCCTTAGTTAATGATATAAATCACTTTACAATAAAACAAAGATTATGATGTATAAAGGATTATTTAGTCAGGGTAACATATAGACAAAACCAACATATTCTATCATCACAAAACATAATAAAATATAGTGAACATGAATCAGTGTTTTGTTGAAGTACAAGAAGTTTTTGAACAACAGATTACATAGTTTTTAAAACACAAGATTACATAGTTCTAAAATCTAGTCAATCTATTCTAGGACTAATTAGGCTCCTTGATGACAATGCCTTTGCCAGACTGAATCCATGCTTGTACATTGGCTTCAGTGTCTTCAGCTGGCTTCTTTCCTTTAAGATCCTTTTTCTTGAGTTCTTCATCCTTAACCTTTTGCCTTTCAAAATAGTGATAAGGCTTTGGAAAGTACTTGCTAGGCTCCACAAAAGTAGCAGGTATCTTCCCAGCTTTGAGATCTCTTCTAAATTGATGTATGACATCTTGCCATTTCAGATACTTGCTCCATTCTTGTTCATAGTACCACTTGCCCCTATCATGCATGTTGTCTTTAACTACTTGCCAGTCAGTGAGAATAATGTTTCTAGAGGTGGGGCTCCATCTTTCAAAATCAGGCTTTAATTCAGCCTGCCCTCTAAACCTTTTCTTAGAAAGTTGAGCTTCTTGCTCTCTTTTTAAAGCAGCTTCAAACATCTCAACCTTCTCAATAATCACATTCTGAACATATTTTGGAGGACTGTACATTTGTTGTACTGCAGAGTGAATGCCCTCAAAATTGGCAGGTGGATAAATAATTTGAGCTACTTCCTGCTGAACCACTTTATTGTGAGCAGGTTGAATTCCTGATTCAGCAGTGTTATCATCATCACACAGGGGAGGATAACCAAGAGTTGCTCGAATAGCATTAGTTATCCATTTAGCATGTTCAGAGCCTGTATTGACTAACACTCTCTCCCCCTTTTTGACTTCTCATTCAGCATGGTCTCTTAGATCATCTTTTTGAAATCTAATCTAGTTAGCTAGGTAATTGGTGCCTTCCTTATAGAATGATCTGAATTTCTGTAGTTGATCAACAATGACCTTTTGAGATTCTTGGATAGCAGTGCTAACATCTATCAAATTTGCTTTGAGTTGTTTATCAAACTCAGTCTTTTCTTTAGCAATGTTTGCAGTGAAAGCAGTTGCAGTATTCTTAAGTTTTGTTACAATAACATTGTGTGATTCTGTCAGATTATCATTCATTCTGATTTGATTTTCCAAAACATAGCCTTGTTTTACTGCTATGTCATCTATTTGAGTTTTGGCTTCCACTTGTTGCTTTGCTAAATATACTACAACATTACCTCCCTTATGGAAGCAATCTGTCATTTCCTTTTTATGTAAATTGACCTCAAATCTGATGGATTTAATATCTTGTGCCAACTGAAGTTGCAATTCTTTATTACTCTCATTAACATATTTTTCTAGGGCATGTCTTTGTTTATCTAACTTTACTTGCAGTTTCACCAGTAGTGAACTGAAATCTACTATTGGAGCTAGAGTTTGTGGGACAGTCTGTAAGGCTTTCTTATAGCCAGAGCTTCTCTTCCTTAGCTCCATAAGCTTTCTCTTCTTTGCCCTAGAGGCTTCTTCTTTTGAGGACTCAGATGAGCTTGTTATGTCCACTGTATCTTTTGGAGTAGATGCTATAATGGGCATCTCATGCTCAGTCCTTAGCAGATCTCCCTCAGTTCTTGCATCTAATAAATCAGGAAAAGGTTCTTCTAAAGTAACTTCTTGTTGCATTTGTACTTGAGGTATAACTGTCTCTTTAGCAGATGGTTCTCCTTCAAATTCCAAAGTTTCTTCCCTGGTAATGACATCCTCAGGGACATTGTCTTGGTTAATCTGATCAACATCATTCATATGTACATTCAGTGGATCATTTTTAGTAATTATAGCAGCTTGATTTATATCCAGTAGTACCTCAAGTATAGATTGTGTAGCTGCTTCACTATCTAGTGCAGCTGTGTGGACATGTGGCTATTGCTCATGAGCTCCCCCTCAGGGTAATGCCTCTTGTTGAGCTGAAACTGGAGAAAGCTCATTGGCTCCCCCTTGATTAAGCTCTTCCTAGACTTGAGCCAGTTGGATGTTGATTGCAAGAATCTGCTCCCCCCTGCACCTGACAATCAGTCTCAGTTTCTTGAGCAGGAGAATTGTTAGTCCTTTCAGCTCCTTCTTCATATGAGCTGAAAACAACCATTTCTTCTGAATCAATGGAAGATTCAGTGGTCTTAGAGGGTGTTTTCTTCTTTTTCTGTATCTGCTTTGATTGTTTCTGAGGGGTAAAAACATCTTTAGTCAGAACTCTATCCCATCTTGATAGTATTCTCAAATCCATTCTTCTCATATGATTGATCTTAGATCCTGTAATCTGATTCATTACTTCAGGAATATTCTCAGTCAGATATAAACTCAGGATTCTACCCAAATTGGGTTTATTAAGACATTTTTTATTTTGTCAAAAATAACAGCAGACCAATTTGTTTTCACCTTGAATATAATTCTGGTCATCAAACTGAACATGTAGGCTAAAATCATATCATGTCCCCCTGACTTGCATAGAATAACTTTCCCTATAATTTCAGAAAGAAATTTACCCTGGGAATTCATCCCCTTCCTATTCATTGATGATCCAATCTTGGTTGTGGGATCTATTCCACACCATTGGAGTGCTTCTCTTGTCATGGAAGATGTTATTTCATCTTCTTCTTTAACCCTGGGTAGCTGAAATGTTTTACTTAAACTCTTCTGAGTGAGTTTGACCTTGGTTCCTTGTACAGATGACTTAATTTTTACCCCCTTTGAATCCAGAGATGCCGTCATGTAGAATTCAAGAACTTCCTTATTCCATATCCTTGTAGGTTTTGAGACCAAATACCCCGATCCATTTTCTGTGATTAGGGTAACTACAGCTTTGATTTCTCTAGATCCACACGCAAACGCATCGCGAACAAGTTCATAGCCCTCGTTAATGTTTTCTTCCAGCTTTGGCGCCATTAGGGATTAGAGAGATTTGAAGAGAAGAGAGATGAAGGTCTGTCGACACAAAGGTTTGGTCTCGAGAATTTGGAGAGCGTAGTCGACAGGGTTTTACTTCCACCTATTTATATGTTTCTAATCAAAGAAGGTCAAAAGGCGGGTAGAAATACTCTTATTGTGTCGACACTGTTGGGATTGTGTCTACACAGACTATGAAAGTATCAAAAGAGGATTTTATTGGAGTAGAATACTATGTGTCGACACCATTTGTGATGTGTCGACACAAACAACCTTAAGAGTATACACTAAATTCTGCATGTCGACACAGACGACTGTATGTGTCGACACCAATATCTAAGTATGAGGAGAGCTATGTGTCGACACCAAATTCTAAGTGTCGACACAATCTTCTAGATGTGTCGACAGAATTTTCCTTATGTGTCGACACAAACTACTAAGTGTCGACACAGATGTCTTTATGTGTCGACACAAATTTACTTAGTCAAATTTGTCATTCTTATTCTAAGTTCAGCATGCCAAATTCAATTTTAAAATAATTGAATTTAGTTTCATCCAGTGGTTTGGTGAACATGTCAGCAATTTGAAAATTAGTATTAACAAATTCTAAACTTATATCTTACTTTTCAACATGATCTCTAAGGAAATGAAATCTTATTTCTATGTGCTTAGTTCTGTTATGAGAAACAAGATTTCTAGCAATAGAAATGGCACTAATAGAATCACAAAATAATGGAGTTCCACTTACCTGGATGCCATAATCTTCAAGCTGATGTTGTATCCATAACAGCTGAGCACAACAACTGCCTGCAGCAACATATTCAGACTCAGTAGTGGAAATAGCCGCACTTATCTGCTTTTTGCTGCTCCATGACACCAATCTTCCACCTAAAAACTGACATGTGTCAGTTGTACTTTTCCTGTCTTCTTTGCATCCTGCAAAGTCCAGCACAGACATATGTAGCATACATGATATCTGGTCAAAATCTGTTCCTTCTTCCTGTCTGTATCCCTTTGCCACCAGTCTTGCTTTGTTCTTAACTATAATGCCACTTTCATCAACTTTGTTCCTGTAGATCCACTTAGTCCCTATGACATTGTGATTCTTTGGTTTAGGAACCAACTTCCAGACTTTGCATCTTTTGAATTGATTCAGATCTTCCTGCATGACATCAATCCAATTTGGGTCTTATATGGCTTCTTCAAATTTCTTGGGTTCCATCTGGGATAGGAAACTTGAACAATATGACTTGGATCACCAATAATTTGGTGTACTGGATGATTTTTTAGATGTCATATTGCTGGAGGCAATCTATATACAACTTAATTTTCTCCAATCACCTCACCATGCCGTACTTCATTGTCCTCTTCATCAGCTTGTGGGTCTTGTACTCCCCCTAGACAGCATCGATCATTTTCTTCATCCCGCCTTGCAGGTTGGTCTTCACTAATGGTTAGTTTGTCCATCTCTTCCTTCAGACCTGTAGTGCTACAAGAAATACTTGACAGCTCACAGTTTATTAGTTTAGTTTCATCAAAAACTACATGTACAGTCTCTTCTACAACTTGAGTAGTCAAGTTGTAGACTCTGTATGCCCTACTGTTGTTGTTGTACCCAACAAATATCTCTTCTTGGGATTTGGCAGCAAACTTAGTTAAATAGTGCTTGTCATTATTAAGAACAAAACACTTGCTACCAAAGAACCTAAAATAGGATATGTTTGATTTTTTGCCTTTCATAATCTCATAGGGTGTCTTTTTGTGGCTTTTAGTGATGGATTCTCTATTGAGAACATGACATGCAGTGTTTACTGCCTCAGTCCAGAAATATTCTGTGAGAGAAGTGTCACTTAGTAGTGTTCTACCAGCCTCAATAAGAGTCCTATTCTTTCTTTTAGCAATACCATTCTGCTGAGGAGTTCTTGGTGAGGAGAACTCTTGATGAATCCCTAGTTCTTCACAAAACCTTGTCATGCATTCAGACTGAAATTCAATTCCATGATCACTTCTGATTTTGACCACTGAATTGTTAAGTTCATTCTGAATTTGCCTAACAAAGTTAAGGAAAATAGTTGGGGTTTCAGATTTCTGCCTCAGAAAGAAAACCCATGTAAATCTAGAATAGTCATCCACAATCACAAATGTGTAGACTTTCCTACCTAGAATATGAACTGGCATAGGACCAAATAGATCCATATATAGGAGGTACAAACACCTCACTGAGTCTTTGGTATTAAGACTATGGAAGGAGGTTTTGGTCTGTTTGCCTTTTTGACAAGATGAACACACACCCTCCTGGATGCACTTGACCTAAGGACCATTCCTCACTAACTCCATACTATAGAGTTGGCCTATTGACTTGTAGTTCAGGTGAGCCAGTCTCTTATGCCATTTGACATAATGAGAAGCTTTCTCATCTGCAACTAGACAAATAGGAAAGTTCTTATTCTCATAATCAAAGTTGAGACAATAAACATTTCCTTTTCTATAACCTGACAAGATGACCTTTTGATCACTTGTCCTTCTAATTTGATAGCCATTCCTAATAAAAGAGGTGTCATAACCAAGATCACTCAGTTGGCTTATGCTTACTAAGTTATGTTTCAAACCTTTCACATAAGCCGCTTGGGTGATAGTGATGGAACTATTGGAAATGTTACCAAACCCTTTGATGACCCCCTTTTCAGATCCACCAAAGATCACTTTGGGTCCATTCTCTATGGGAGAGTAGTCCTTCAGCATCCATCTTGTTCCAGCCATGTGCCTGGAACATCCACTGTCCAAGTACTATATTGGGGGTATGGCCACTTGGACTCACCTGCATCAAATAAAATTACTTAACCTTAGAACCTCAATACTTATTGGGTTCTAGGTTTAGGTTAGACTAAGACTTTTCGTACTTGCCTGCACCCTTTCTGACAGGTAAGCTAGCATTCTTCCTGACAGTAGTGTTGTGCCAATAATCTAGGGCATAATGTCCCACTTTGCCACAACACCAGCACTCATATCTGTTGTATCTTTTCTTAGATACAGGCTTAACAGCATTGACCTTAAAACTGTAGGTACAGTAGTCCTTTTCTTGAGTGCTGGGGCTGATGCATCAAACATTGATGATTCCTGAAGATCATAATGTGTTTGTACATGGGCTTCCCTATTGGCATTTACACCCTTGTCATTCAGATTTCCAGGCTTACTGTAACCATGTGTAATGTTATGATCATACATGTTAGTAGGCTGCATCACTTTCCTGAAAGCAATAGGGGGTTTGAAGGCTAGTGGCTGAACTGGGGCTTTGCCTTTTCCTTTAGAATTAGCTGCCTAGTTATTCCCTTGTAGCCTAATCTTGTCTTACCCTTTTGGAGAGTGAAGTCATCAATCAAGGGTAAAACTGACTTTGGCTTTGATAATTTAGCCACACGTTCCCTCTCTTTTTGAAGTCTAACTTCCAGACTCTTGATTTGATCTTTTTTGAATGTAATTGTACCGATCTGAATAAAAGTTATATTTTTCAGTTTGGCAATTTCATTCAACTTCAAATCCAATATTTTTGCTGAATCTGATGCAGCCAATTTAAGAGATGCAATTTCCTCAGCTTGGTTTTTGACAAGATTTCTGCTTCTCTTAAGTGCTTGCAACAGATCACCATACTCATCAATAAGTTGATGAACATCGCCTTCAGATTCAGAACCATCCACATCTCTTGATGCAGATGCTTCTGAGTCTGATCCAGTATAATAATTTGAAACTAAAGAAAGATTGTTTACCTTACTGGGACCAGGCTGATCCTGACACTGATTTTCCTCAGTCAAAGCCATCAACCCTTTAAAATGAAGATCTTGAACCCCATTTATTGAGTCCAGCAGTTGCAAGAACTCAGATTCTACTGAATCCTCTTCAGTAGTGAACAATCCTATATAAGCTTCAGCTTCAACTTCAGTCTCTTCTCCTGATTCTGATGATGATGAGTCAGTCCAACTCTTCTGCTTCTTTGCAACGAAGGATCTCTCCTTCTTGCCCTTATTTTGTTGCTTCTTTTTATCTTTAGATTCCTTTCTTTTATCAGGATAATCAACTATGACATGTCATGGCCTGTTGCAACAATAACAAATAATTTTAGAAGAAGTTTGTTTACTGGGATTAGAGACATACTGTCATCCTTAGATGTTTTCTTCTTCTTGTAATAGTCATCCTTGGAGAAGGATGAAGATGGCTTTGTTCTCCATTTCTTCTTCTTCTTCATGAACCTTTGAAACTGCCTTGTGAAGGCAGCAAAGTCTTCATCAGATTTGTGACTGTCTGAAGTGTTGATGTCAGAATTTTCAGATTCACTTCAGCCATTCTCTTGGGAGGGGAAGGTGACTTTCTTCTGCCCTTTCTTGTGGCTTCAGCCTTAAAAGCAGCTTACTTTTCTATGTATTCAGACTTATTGCTTTTCTCCTCCTCTTTTCTGGCAGTGAGTTGCATCTCATAGGATAACAGTTTTCCAAATAAGGTTGGTGGAGGTGTATCTGCAAGCCTGGCCACCTCTCTGATGGCACATATTTTGGTATCCAAATCCATGGTTAAAGATCTGAGAAACTTGTCATTTAATTCATTAGTGCTAAAGACTCTTCCATAAGTCATTAACTCATTAACAAATCTAAAGAATTTCTTATAGCATTCAACTATGCTATCTGTCTAACTGATAACTGCCTTATAGATCAACTCAGACTGTTAAGTCTAATCTTGAGTAACTGGCTATGATACCACATGAAAGAATTAGTTTCAAGATACCTTAAACACCTAGAGGGGGGGGGGGGGCGTGAATAAGTTCAATTCTTTTTATTCAGGCAGATAATGTAAATTATTTGTTAGACAATGTTAGCAATATTTATCACAACACAGTTCACATCACAAATTTAAACAAAATAGTAACACAGACGACACACAGTTTTATAGTGGTTTCCCAAGTGATGAGTACATCCACTTTCCCCCCTTCGCCTATCTAGCATTGTATTAGATTCGGCCTAACTCCCTTCTTTCTTTTTAGATCCTCAGATCTTACAACTCAGAAACTTGAAAGGTCCCTACAGCTCAGACTTCAGCAAGTCCTACAACTCAGATTCTGATGGCGCGGCCCCTCCAACACTTCCTGATGATGACCCGGTTGCCGCGGCGCAACAATTTAAAGATTTGCGACGTCATAACAATGCCACGGACGCTAACGAAAAGCTGCGATACAACCTCCGTCTGCGGCGCGCAAAGCTTGCTTAAATGTTTTAATTAGTTTTTAATTAGTTTTATTTTAATTACTTTTAAAAATATGGCTTGTATTAATTTTTATTTTCATGTTGGTGTGCTACTAAACATTTGGTGTGTATTTAACCGCCCGGATGGATGAGATTTCATCTCCATCACGGACGGTTGGATCTCTTTTGTAACTCCTATTTAAAGGAGGCTATTATGAGGAGTTAAAGGATTGGAAAAGAAAAACCTAAAACTCCCCCTTGAGAATTTCGGCCACCATGGAGAGACTCCATTAGCCGCCCACCCCCCTTGGTGTGAAGCCATACCTTGCCTCCTCCATCCCCGTTCGGTGCGACTCCGGCGTGGCTTCTATCGGTGCGACTCCGTGGAAGAAGGAAGCAGCCCCATTCAGTGTGAAACCGGTGGATCCGTGGAGAGAGTGATTCTCCAACAAATCTTGTGTGATCATCTTCTTGGTTGGGTAATCTCCTTCCTTTTTTTGTGTTTTCTTGCTGTGAGATTTTGTGGAGGTTATACATCCGTCTTTTCTGCGATTTTAAAGTGTTTTTACGCTTGCAAAAATCTGAATCGAAACGTTGTTATTGATCTTGTGTAGGTGCGGTGAGGTGTGTCTTGTCGGAGAGGTAGGTCCTCGTGGTATCGGGTATTTTTGGCCAACCGACCCCTTTACATTCGCTTTTGGTCGGAGATCCTTTATTTTTTATGTTGGAGAGCTTTTGTTACAAATCCGTAGGTACACCCATACACCAATTTGGTATCAAAGAAGTTTCAACTTCCTTGCAAACATCCTCGCTGCGTTCCTTTCTCCTAATCTTAGTTTGTCTGCCAATAGCGGGATAAAACTATAATTTTCTGCGAAATATGAAAAAAAATTTATTTTTAATGATTACGCCTTACTCCCATCGGGAATATCTAAAAATATTCCATTTCCAAGCTTCAACCCTAGAAAAATTCATCTTGACCGGGGTCTCCCAAACCTGAATGCGCACTAGGCTAGGAACGGAGTACACACCCCGTCTACTTAGGTGGCTGCAAACGAGCATGGTGATCCCAACACCGAGGCTATAGCGGGCTCGTGCCGAAATGGCTAGCTTAGGAACGTCTTAGCCTAGACCACAAAATCAAGAAAGGCCACCCCCACCTCCCGTTAATGTTGGGCAGCCTAACCGACACCAACCGAACTTTGACTCGGATTCTGAGGGAAACTCTCCCCGTGTGCCCCTCGAGAACCCACCCCGAGCGAGGATTTGATATCATGAGGGCCATCAAGATAAATGCCCCCACCTATGATGGCATGGGAATCCCCAGATCTTCCTCCACAGGCAAGTGCTATTTCGAATGACACAACGGACCCCCAAAAGGTTCAAGTTGCCAGGATGAAATTAACGGGACGTGCCAAAACTTATTGGCTGAATGAAGAACGTAGGTTAGGAGCTGGGCACGGGGTCCCACTCATTGGATGGGCTGTGATGAAGAACCTGCTGACCGATCAGTACGTTCCCGCGTACCATCAGACACAGATGTTCGATGAGCTTGCCACCCTTCGACAAGGCTCAATGTCTATTGCTGAATATATGGGAGAACTTAAGGACTGTATGGTACGATGTGACCTTCGAGAGCTCCCCGAAGTCACTTTATATAGATTTCGAAAGGGACTTCACCCCGACATTCAGCGGAAACTCTTGCGTTACGGTCATACGAACTTGAATACGACTTTCAATGCTGCCTTGGACATTGAAAAGCACCTAGCATCTAAGGCTCACTCCCGTTATTCTAATACGAAGAATAAGTCCACCACTGGGGCATCTTCTTCCACATTTCCTGATAAGGGAAAATTTAGATCCTCTGAGTCGAAATCCGTAGTGATCACCGCTAGAAATACCAAGAACCCCGCTAGTGAGCGTATCCCCGTAGGAAAGGTTAGCAAGGCTAACACCACTTGTTACTCATGCGGCGTTCAAGGCCACTATGCCTACGAATGCCGCACTAAGACGAAGGCCATAGCCTTGTTAGAGTCCGCTACCGACCCTGACGATTATATCTATGAGGCCGAAGAGGAGAGCGACCCCGAAGGAGTCCCTAGTGACTTGGAGGACGATCACCGCCTTATGGTGATGTGTTGTATTTTGACCACTCCTCGTCCCGTAGACGACTGGAAGAGGACGAGCATATTTTCCCTGATCTTTAAGAGTGGAGAAAAACTTTGCAAATTAGTTATCGATGGTGGTAGTTGCGTAAACGCCGTTTCTGAGAACGCTGTTAAGCGTATGTCCTTGACTGCCGAGCCGCACCCGACCCCCTACCATGTTGCTTGGATTAGTAAGGTTACTATTAAGGTTACCCAATGATGCCTAGTCCCCCTGTCTTTCAAATCCTACATGGATGAGGTTTGGTGCGACGTCCTACCGATGGACGTTTGTCATGTGTTATTAGGCCGCCCTTGGCTATACGACCGTGATGTGACACACTATGGTCGTGCCAACACTTATGAGTTCAAATTCAATGGCAAGATCGTCACCTTGAGACCGACTGTGCCAAAAGAGCCGGTAGTGTTGGCTAAGGATACCACCATCCCAGTAGAGAGGAAAGCCTTGAGTTTAGTTGGTAGGAAGGAATTTGTGAAGGATCCCTTCATTGGGGGTATAATGTACGCTCTCGTTCTCATGAGTGCAAAGACTGATAGTGGCGTGTTGGAAGATTTACCCCGAGAGCTACGGGTATTGTTGGATGAGTTTAGGGATGTATACCCGGAAGAGTTGCCTTCGTCGTTACCACCGCTTAGAGATATACAACACGCTATAGACCTTATCCCCGGATCGTCCTTACCGAATCAACCGCACTATAGGCTTAATCCTGCTGCCCACAAAGAGTTACAAACCCAGATAGAGGATTTGCTAAATAAGGGATTTATTAGGATGAGTATGAGCCCATGTGCTGTCCCCGCTCCTCTTGCCCCTAAGAAGGATGGCACCTGGCGCATGTGTGTCGATAGCCGAACTCTCAACAAAATTACTATAAAATATAGGTTTCCAATTCCGCGACTAGATGATCTCTTGGATGTCCTATCGGGTGCCACTATCTTCTCAAAATTGGACTTACGGAGTGGTTACCAACGGATTAGGATCCGAGAGGGGGATGAGTGGAAGACAGCGTTCAAGTCTAAGGACGGGTTGTATGAGTGGCTTGTGATGCCCTTTGGGTTATCCAATGCCCCCAACACCTTCTCCCAGATGATGACGCACATCTTTAGGCCATATATGGGGAAGTTTGTTGTAGTATATTTCGACGACATCCTAGTCTTTAGTACCTCCCCCGCCGAACACCTCTCCCACGTCAAAGTAGTCCTCTCCACCTTAAGGATTGAAACCTTATATCTAAATCTTAAGAAATGCACGTTTTATGTTTCAGAGGTTGAATTCTTAGGTTACATAGTTGGCTCTGAAGGAATTCGTGTTGACCCAGGAAAGGTTCAAGTGATTAGAGTCTGGACCGAGCCCACTAGCCTTCGTGAGGTGCGTAGTTTCCACGGGTTAGCTACCTTTTATCGTCGTTTCATACGCGATTTTAGTAGCATTATGGCACCCATTACGGACTGCATGAAGAAAGGCGAATTCACATGGTCCAAATCCGCCACGTTTGCATTCCGTCATATTATGGAGCTTATGACCGAAGCACTGGTGTTACGTCTCCCAGACTTCACCAAGGTCTTCGAGCTTACTTGTGATGCATCTGGCATAGGGATTGGAGGTGTCTTGAGTCAAGAGGGTCACCCGGTTAGTTATTTTAGTGAGAAATTAGCGGGTGCTAAATTAAATTATTCCAATTACGATAGGGAGTTTTACGCGATCGTTAGATGTTTGCATCATTGGAGGCACTATCTCCTTCATAAGGAGTTCGTGATCCTCTCTGATCATGAAGCTTTACGATTCATCAATGGTCAGCACAAAATCAGCCCGCGCCACGCTAAATGGGTATCCTTCTTGCAAGAATACACATTTACTCTCAAGCACCTTAAGGGGTCCAACAATCGAGTTGCCGATGCACTCAGTCGCCTCACTCTCTTACTTTCCTCCATGCAAGTCCACGTGGTAGGGTTCGAGCGCATAAAGGATGAATACGCCACATGCCCTGATTTTCAGGAGCCATACTTATCTGCCCAGGATAGCTCTCCCACGACCATCACAGCCTTTTCACTTAGAGACGGATATTTATTCAAACACGAAAAATTGTGTATCCCTCGCTCCTCTTTGCGATTCCACATCATTTGGGAGTTACATAGTGGTGGCTTGAGTGGTCACTTTGGAAGAGACAAAATGATTACGCTCGTAGAGGAGAAATTCTTTTGGCCTAAACTAAAGGCGATGGTTTGGAAAGTAGTGAGCAGTTGCCGTACGTGTCAAGTTTCAAAGGGCACTAAGTCCAATGTAGGTTTATACACCCCTCTACCTATTCCGTCCGTTTCGTGGGAAGACGTGAGCATGGACTTCGTATTAGGCCTACCCCACACCCTTCGACGTCATGATTCTATACTCGTTGTTGTGGATAGGTTCTCCAAGATGGCGTACTTCCTCCCATGTAGTAAGACCAACGACGCTTCTCACATTGTGAAACCGTATTTTAAGAACGTCGTTAGTCACCGTGGAGTTCCGAAGATTATTGTCTCGGATAGGGACGTAAAGTTCACTAGCTACTTTTGGAAAACCTTGTGGGTTCTTATGGGAACAAAATTATTATTCTCCGCGGCTTATCATCCACAAACTGATGGCCAGACGGAAGTAGTCAATCGGAGCCTAGGAAATCTTCTTAGATGTCTAGTGAGCGATCATAAAGGCACTTGGGATTTACTTCTTCCACATGCACAACTGGCCTTACAATAATTCTAAAAATAGGTCCACGGGTATGTCTCCGAATGAAATTGTTCACGGGTATAAGGCCCCTGTGCCACTTGACTTGGTACCCTTACCTCCCACATACAAAACAAGTCAGTTTGCACAATCCTTCGCCCAACATATTCACGACTTACATGCACGTATACGAGCTACCTTGACTGCTCAATATGAGTCTTATCAAGCGCATGCTAATCTACATAGGAAGGTGTCACACTTTAAAGTCGGCGATCTGGTTTTAGTACAGTTAGTTCCCGAACGAATGCCAACTGGCACCGTTAAAAAGTTAGCTCCAAAGCGCGCCAGTCCTTTTCGGATTATAAAGAAGCTAGGTGACAACGCTTTCGTATTGGATTTGCCTGCTGAATGTGGTATCTCCCCTATTTTTAATGTCTCGGATTTGACGCTGTTTGTTGCGCCTCCACAAGAGTTGGTTTCTTTGTCGTCTTCTCCCTCCACTAAAATTTCTAATGAGTTGGGGAGTGGTAGTTCAGATGATCTCTCTCCTTCGGTCCCCGCACTTATAACATCGGATGGTACGTTGCCTTCTTTTATTCCTACTGCTGACATGTTTCCCAGGTTTCCCAAGACGTTTCTCCATCCAGATATGATACTAGCTGCTGAGCCACTTGCTACTCCAGACGGTGCTACCTACCGCTTCCTCATCCGTTGGCGTGACCGCCCACCTTCGGACGACTCATGGGTACTCGCGACAGAGCTTCAACGTTTGGATGCCGAGCTTCTCCGCCGCTTTCTCTCGGACCACGCATCGGAGATGCGAGATTTTGAGTGGGGGAGGATTGATGGCGCGGCCCCTCCAACACTTCCTGATGATGACCCTAGTTGCCGCGGCACAACAATTTAAAGATTTGCGACGTCATGACAACGCCACGGACGCTAACAGAAAGCTGCGATACAACCTCCGTCCGTGACGCGCAAAGCTTGCTTAAAAGTTTTAATTAGTTTTTAATTAGTTTTATTTTAATTGCTTTTAAAAATATGGCTTGTATTAATTTTTATTTTCATGTTGGTGTGCTACTAAACATTTGGTGTGTATTTGACCGCCCGGATGGATGAGATTTCATCTCCATCACGGACGGTTGGATCTCTTTTGTAACTCCTATTTAAAGGAGGCTATTATGAGGAGTTAAAGGATTGGAAAAGAAAAACCTAAAACTTCCCATTGAGAATTTCGGCCACCATGGAGAGACTCCATTAGCCGCCCACCCCACTTGGTGTGAAGCCATACCTTGCCTCCTCCATCCCCGTTCGGTGCGACTCCGGCGTGGCTTCTATCGGTGCGACTCCGTGGAAGAAGGAAGCAGCCCCATTCGATGTGAAACCGTTGGATCCGTGGAGAGAGTGATTCTCCCACAAATCTTGTGTGATCATCTTCTTGGTTGGGTAATCTCCTTCCTTTCTTTGTGTTTTCTTGCTGTGAGACTTTGTGGAGGTTATACATCCGTCTTTTTTGCGATTTTAAAGTGTTTTTCCTCTTGCAAAAATCTGAATCGAAACGTTGTTATTGATCCTCTTGTTATCCGGATTGGGAAGATCCATTGGAGAACAAACTAGGCCTAGCCTTGACTTGTTCTCCAAGTTTGGGCACACTTTGTGCTAACAAGGGAGTTAATCTCAACTTGTTCTTGATCGCTCTTTATCGTTTACCGCCGCTCCTAAGTATATTATTGCTGCGATTGACGGCTTATAGTGAAAAGAATAGATGCTTGTGTAGGTGCGGTGAGGTGTGTGCTTGTTGGAGAGGTAGGTCCTAAGGACGTGGTATCGAGTCCCGTATTTTTGAGAGCCAACCGACCCCTTTACATTCTCTTTTGGACGGAGCACTCTCTTTATTTTTTATGTTCTGTGATGGGTAAGCTTCCGTTAGCGTAAGCACGTCCGTGTCACGTACACCCCTACACCAGATTCTTCCAGAGAACCCTACCTCAGAGTGAGTCCACACTCCTATAACTCAGGCAATTAAGCCCTACCTCAGCATTTTCCCAGGCCTACAACTTAGAGAAATGATTCCCCTACCTTAGGCACTCAGCCCTACCTCAGTCTTTATAAATTTAGGCTTACAACTCAGAGCGTTAACTCTCCTACACTCAGATCTATAGAAGATCCTATAGAGAAATTGACTAAAAAATAAATAGAACCTTCACCCAGGTAGAGAGAGAAAAGGATTGAAGGTTTCTTGGTCAGTTCTTGATAGATCTGACTGCTTTAGATCCAACCTGTCTTAGCTTCTTCAAAGCTTCTTGAATTTGAACAAAGTAAGGTTGATCTTCTTGGAAATGATCTTCAATCAGCTTCCTTCTTTTATTCAGATGTGGTTCTGAATTCTTCTGGCAGACTTGTTCAGGATCTGCCCTTAGAGACTTATTGATTTCTGGATGAAGACTTCTCTTCTTCTTAATTGTTGGTTGTCTCTTCTTGTTCATTTCTGTTTGTTGATAGAATAGGTCTTTATATAGACCCCATCTGAGGTTACCGGTTGATCCAGTTCCTAACGACCTTCTGACAACTCTGATAGATGTAACTGCTTTGTTGGTTGTGACACCTGTCAAGTCTCCAGTCATGACATCTGATACTTCATTGAACTTTAACTCAGCAACAAAGTGGCGAGACAATTCTTCAAATGTGTCGACACAAATAGATCGTGTGTCGACACAATCCTTGGTGATGTCGACACAGCTCACATAATGTCGACACAACTCTTCTTTTTCTTCTTGACACAACTTCTGTGGAATGCGTCGACACAAGTCCTGTGTGTCGACACAACAGCTTCTAGTCTCGACAAAGGTGATGTCGACAAAATTCTGGAGTGTGTCGACACAAGTACTGTGTGTCGACACAAGTGTTGTCAACAGAATTCTAGAATGTGTCAACACAAGTTGTTCTTGTCGACACAGTTGTTGTCGACAGATTTTCTATGTGTCGACACAAGTCCTGTGTGTCGACACAATCTGACTCCTGCTGTCGACACAACTCTTCCCAAGTGTCGACACAATTTTTGTCAAGTGTCGACACTTGTACTTAGAAACTTTTTCTGCATTTCCTTAACCTGCACATTGAAACTTAACACAACATCAAATACAGATTGATGAATATCATTGAGTTAGGTGAGGCTTCTATAAATCTGGTACATATTTTCCAATGTACCCAACATTGCTTTAGTTTTTTTGTGGAGATCGAGCAACCGTTATTTCCGTGATTTTGAATAATATCGCTTGCAATTTTTGATTCGTTTTCATTGTTGACGAATTTCTTTACAAATCCGGATCGGGTAGGTCCTATTTGCTTGAGCAGATCTTGGCCTAGAGCCATGGTTCGTTCTCAAAAGGGATTGACAACCTTTATGTTAATTTTAGGGAATAATCTGACTCATTTCTGATCATTATTTTAGAGTCGATCCTTCCTCCTTGTGGTTTACGTGCTGCGTTAGTGTCGAACCGTATTGTGGCAATAGATGCTTGTGTAGGTGCGGTTGAACCATGACGTGTCGGACGTAGTAGGATCTCCTTGTTTCGTGTCAAACTCCGACTAACCGACATTCTCTACACCAATTTGGTATCAGAGGAGGTTATCTCAATTTCTTAATTGAAACATCCTCGCTTGAGTTTTCTCGGCACGCACAATCAAAAAAGAAAATTTTCTGTTCTGCCAATAGCGCTCTAGAATCTTTAATTTTCAGCGGAAAATTCAAAAAAAAAAAAATTATGCACGCTCTACATTTTAATCTCTTCGGGAAATTATAAAAATATTTTGTTTTCAGTATAGGGACATCCCTAGGAAAAATCATATTTCCAAAAAATTCTAAACCTGAATGCGCAATAGACTAGGTTCGGAGTACATTGTTCCGTCTACGTCTAGAATGGCTGATAGAGAGCATGAGAATCCACACGCTGAGGCCATACTGGGTTTACATACTGAGATTATGGACATTAGAACGGTGTTAGCCCAGATCTTACTGAATCAAGAGAGAGCACAGCCACCTGGTAATGCGCGGCAGCCTAACCGCCACGACCTGATTGATGACCATGAATCTGAGGGGGATTCACCCCGGGTGCCCCTTCACGAATGTCATACAAACCGTGACTTCGATATTACTGGAGCCATTAAAATCGATGCCCCCACTTACGATGGTATGGGTGATCCCTAGATCTTCCTTACTTGGGTAGTGGATATGGAATGCTACTTCGAATGGCACAACCTTACGGACCTTCAAAAGTTCCAAGTTGCCAGGATGAAGTTAATTGATCGTGCGAAGACCTATTGGCTGAATGAGGAACAGAGATTAGGAACTGGGCATGGGGTCCCACATATAGGATGGCCGATGATGAAGAATTTACTATCTGATCAGTGCGTCCCTGCTTACCACCGAACACAGATGTTCGACAAGCTTGCCACCCTGCGGCAGGGCTCAAATTCGGTAGCTGAATATATGGGAGAGCTGAAGGACCGTATGGTGCGTTGTGATCTTAGGTATATCCCCGAGGTCACCTTATCTAGATTTCATAAAGGGCTTCAACCCGAGATTCAAAGGAAGCTCTTGTGCTATGGTCATACGGACCTGAATACGACCTTTAATGCCTCCCTCGTATTGAAAAACATCTGGCCTCTAAGGCCCACTCCCGTTACTCCCATGCGAAGAATAAGTCCATAGCTGGAGCATCTACTTCCACATATCTGGATAAGGGAAAGTTTAGGTCCACCGAGTCGAAGTCTGTAGTGATCACTGCTAGGAATGTTAGGAATCCCACGAGTCAGCATATCCCCATAGGAAAGGTTAGCAAGTCCAATGTTACATGTTACTCTTGCGTCATGCAAGGTCACTATGACTTTGAATGCCCTTCGAAGACTAAGGCCGTAGCCCTATTAGAGACGACTACCAATCCCGCTGATTTAGTGTATGAGGCTGCTGAGGAGAGTGACCCAGAAGGGGTCCCAAGTGATTTAGAGGACGATCACCACCTTATGGTGATGCGTTGTATCTTGACCACTCCTCGTCCGTTAGATGATTGGAAGAGGACGGACATATTTTCTCTGATTTATAAGAGTAGTGAGAAACTCTGTAAGTTGATTATCGATAGTGGTAGCTGTGTGAATGTAATTTCTGAGAACTCCGTCACACATATGGCACTGACCACGAAACCACTCCCGACCCCATTTCAGGTAGCTTGGATAAACAAGATCACCGTCCCGGTTACCAAGCGATGCCTAGTCCCCCTCTCATTCAAATCATATACTGATGAGGTATGGTGTGATGTCCTACCGATGGTACGCTTATCATATGCTACTAGGCCACCCTTGGCTCTATGACCGTGATGTGATGCATTTTGGTAGAGCCAACACATATGAATTTAAATTCAATGGCAAAACCATTACCTTGAGGCTGACCATCCCCCAGGAGCCAGTAGTTTTGGCTAAGGACACCACTATCCAAGTAGAGAGGAGGACATTGAGTCTAGTTGGTAGGAAGGAGTTTATGAAGGACCCATTTCTTAAAGGGATGATGAATACACTAGTTCTCTTGAGTGCGAAGCCTGATTCTAGTGTTTTGGGTGATCTGCCCAGAGAGTTACGAGAACTGTTGGAAAAATATAAGGATGTGTACCCGGAGGAGTTTCCATCGTCATTACCCCCGCTTAGAGATATTTAACGCATGATAGAGCTCATCCCGAGCTCCTCTTTGCCCTACCAGCCCCATTATCGACTCCATCCCGCTGCCCATAAGGAGTTACATGCCCAGATTGAGGACCTGTTGAAGAAGGGGTTCATTAGGACTAGCATGAGTCCATGTGCTGTACCAGCCTTGCTTGCCCCCAAGAAGGATGGTACATGGCAGCCGTGCGTAGATAGCCGGGCTATCAACAGGATTACGATCAAGTATAGGTTGCCTATCCTGCGTTTAGATGATCTCTTAGATGTCTTATCTGGCACCACCATATTCTCCAAATTAGATCTTCAGAGTGGATACCACCAGATTAGGATACGTGAGGGAGATGAATGGAAGACTGCGTTTAAGTCTAAGGATGGGCTGTACGAGTGGCTTGTGATGCCCTTTGGGATATCCAATTCTCCCAGTACCTTTTCCTGGATGATGACCCACGTCTTTCAGCTGTTTATGGGAAAGTTTGTGGTAGTTTATTTTGACGACATATTGATTTATTGCACCACCACTGCCGAGCACATCTCCCACTTGAGAGTGACTCTTTCCACCCTACGAAAGGAAACATTATTTCTTAATCTTAAGAAATGCACTTTCTATGTCCTTGAAGTGGAGTTCTTAGGATACATAGTCGGATCGGAGGGCATCAGAGTACCCTAGTAAAGTTCTAGTTATTAAGGGCAGGCCCAAGCCAACCACTATACCAGAGGTGTGTAGTTTCCACGGGTTAGCTACATTTTATCACTATTTTATACGGGGCTTCAGTAGCATCATGGCCCCCATTACTGAATGCATGAAGAAAGGAGAGTTCACCTGGACGAAGTATGCCACCCATGCTTTCCAATGCATTAAGAAGCTTATGACTGAGGAACCTGTCTTACGTCAACCTGACTTCACCAAGGTCTTTGAGTTAACTTGTGATTCTTCTGGGGTGGGAATATGAGGTGTCTTGAGTTAGGAGGGGCATCTTGTCAGTTACTTTAGTGAGAAGTTATCAGGCGGTAGGCTAAATTACTCGAACTACGATAGGGAGTTTTATGCGATTGTACGATGTTTGCACCACTGGAGGCACTATCTCCTCTCCAAGGAGTTTGTGATCCTCTCCGATCACGAAGCTTTGCTCTTCATCAATGGCCAGCGTAAAATAAGCCCGCGTCACGCTAAGTGGTAGCTTTCCTACAAGGTTACACGTTTAATCTCAAGCACCTTAAGGGTACTGATAACCGAGTCGCGGACGCTCTTAGTCGCCTTACCATCTTGCTTTCCACTATGGAAGTTAATGTTGTAGGATTTGAGCGAGTTAAAGATGAGTATGCTACCTGCCCAGATTTTCAGGAGTCATATTTATCTGCCCAGGATAGTTCCCCCATGACTATATCTTTGTTTGTTGTTAAGGACGACTATCTATTTAGGCATGGGAGGTTTGTATCCCACAGTCATCTGTACGACTTCATATCATCTGGGAGCTACATATCGGAGGGTTGAGTGGCCACTTTGGTTGGGATAAGACCATTACGCTAGTTGAGGAGAAATTTTACTGGCCAAAACTTAAGGTGATGGTGGGAAGGATAGTAAGTAGCTGTCGTACCTGTCAGGTATCCAAGGGCACCAAAACCAACGTAGGATTATATACACCCTTGCCTATCCCTTCCACACCATGGGAAGACGTGAGTATGGATTTTGTTCTAGGCCTACCCTCCACTTTACGCCGTCACGATTCTATTTTTGTAGTTGTGGATAGGTTTTCTAAAATGGCATATTTCATTCCGTGTAGTAGGACCAACGACGCGTCTCACATTGCGAAATTGTATTTTAAAGAAGTTGTTAGTCACCGTGGAGTGCTGAAGACAATAGTCTCGAATAGAGATGTCAAGTTTACGAGTTATTTCTAAAAAAGACTTTGCGTTTTAATGGGTAACAAATTATTGTTTTCCTCCGCCTATCATCCACAAACTGATGGGCAGACGGAAGTGGTTAATCGGAGCTTGGGGAATCTTCTTGGATGTTTGTTGAGCGATCACAAAGGTACTTGGGATCTACTTCTTCCCCATACCAAATTGGCCTATAATAATTCAAAAAATAGGTCCACGGGTATGTCTCCCAACGAGATTGTTCACGGGTACAAGGCCCCTGTGCCGCTTGACTTTGTTCCGTTGCCTCCAACGCACAAAGCAAGTCAGTTTACACAATCCTTCGACCAACACATTCATGACCTACATGCACGTATACGAGCTACCTTGACTACTCAATACGAGTCTTATCAAGTGCACGCTAATCTACATAGGAGAGT
Source organism: Platanthera guangdongensis (assembly GCA_039583875.1). Lineage (NCBI taxonomy): Eukaryota > Viridiplantae > Streptophyta > Magnoliopsida > Asparagales > Orchidaceae > Platanthera > Platanthera guangdongensis. The sequence goes on along the minus strand of CM077158.1, from coordinate 79,929,973 downwards.
GTCACACTTTATGATTGGCGATCTGGTCTTAGTCTGGTTAGTTCCCGAACGACTGCCAACTAGCACCGTTAAAAAGATAGCACCAAAGCGCTCCGACCCTTTTAGGATTATAAAGAAGCTAGGTGACAATGCTTTCGTTTTGGACTTGCTTGCTGATTGGGGTATCTCCCCCATTTTTAATGCCTCAGATTTGACGTTGTTTGTTTCGCCTCCACAAGAGTTAAATTATGTCGTCCTCTTCTTCCATTGAAATTTCTAATGGGTTGGGGAGCGGTAGTTTGGTTGATCTCTCTCTCTCTCTTACGGTCCCCGCAGGTATATCATCGTATGGTGAGTTGCATTGCCTTATTCCTACTGATAACATGTTCCCCAGGTTTCCCAAGACGTTTCTTACTCCAGATAGGATACTTGCGGCTGAGCCACTTGCTACTACTGATGGTGATACCTACCGCTTCCTCATCCATTGGCGTGACCGCCCCCTTCGGATGACTCATAGGTACTCGTGATGGAGCTTAGATGCTTGGATGCCGCTCTTCTCCATCGCTACCACTTGGACCACTCATCAGAGATATGTGATTTTGAGTGGGAGAGGATTGATGTCGCGGCCTCGCCACCACTACTTGATGATGATCCGGTTGCCGAGGCGCTACAACATAAAGAGGTCTCGCCACCACTACTTGATGATGATCCGATTGTCGAGGCGCTACAACATAAAGACTTTAGGAGCCATGATGATGCTAACGGAAGACAACGTTACAACCTCCATCTGCGGCGTGCTAAGCCCACTTGAAGACTCATTTTAAAATCATGCTCTTAGTTACTTTATTTATATTTATATTTTATATTTGAGAATATAAAATTATTCCATGCTTGGGTAATAATTTTATATTCATGTGAGGACTTTATTTGTATATTTCCTGCATTTAAAACATTTGGAGTGTATTTAACCGCCAGGATGGATGTGATTTCATCTCCATCTTGGACGGTTAAATGTGTGTTTGTAACTCCTATATAAGGAGACCTTTTTATGAGAATTAAAAGACAAAAATCAATTTAACCCTAAACCTCCCAAGGAGAATTTCAGCCAAGAGAGGACCCCTCCTTGCCACTGCCCCCTAGGTGGTGTGAAGCCATCTCTTGCTTCCTCCACCCCTCCTCGGTGCGACTCCGGCATGGATTCCTTCGGTGCGACACCAAGGAAGAAGGTTGCAGCCCCATTCGGTGTGACGTCGGGGGGTCCGTGGGAGAGTGATTCTCCTACCATATCTTGTGTGCAAGGTGAATCCGGGTTGGGTAACATCTCCTCCCTTCTCTTGTGTTTTCTTGCCTTAGTTTTTTTGTGGAGATCGAGCAACCATTATTTTCGTGATTTTGAATAATATCGCTTGCAATTTCTGAGTCATTTTCATTATTGACGAATTTCTTTACAAATCCAGATTGGGTAGGTCCTATTTGCTTGAGCGGATCTTGGCCTATAGCCATGGTTCGTTCTCAAAAGGGATTGTCAATCTTTATGTTAATTTTGGGGAATAATCCGACTCATTTCTGGTTGTTATTTTAGAGTCGATCTTTCCTCCTTGTGGTTTATGTGCTGCGTTAGTGTCGAACCGTATTGTGGAGATAGATGCTTGTGTAGGTGCGATTGAACCATTGCGTGTTGGGCGTAGTAGGATCTCCTTCTTTCGTGTCAAACTCCTACTAGTGGACATTCTCTACACCACCAAGCTTTTGCTATTGAAGACAATAGATTGGCAGTAGAGTCTTTCTTCAAACAACTTTCTTTTTCTCTGCAGAACTTGTAGATCTGCTTCCTCAAAATGGCTTCTAATCCTGCTATTGCAGATGGTGATTGCTTAAGCTATCTCTTTCCCAACAAGATTCTCTACGCAGAACAAATTCTTCAGGCTCAACGAGAAAGGCGAGGAAGAAGATGAAGTTCGGCCGTACTTTTCATTTTCATAAAACCTAGACGAGGAATCTAATCGCTTGATTGCTCTGACTGATTTGCTTCTTTTTATTCTCTGACGGCTAATTTGAGCAGAGTGTCCCACCACCATGATTGATGGCTGAGATTGAGCCATTTAGCGCATGCTTTCCATTTAATCTTGATTCAACGACACTTTGCTGTGTGTGGGCCCCAAAACTTAATGTTGAAAATATTCCTTGGAAATTGCAGAAGATGCTAACAGCTGGCCGCCAACATTTCTAGCAGCATTTCCGCAACATTTGAATTTTGTTTGACTTTGACTTTGCTGACGTCAGCATGACTCAGCATCTGTGGACCTAGACAAAATTCAATCATTAGAACCAAAGGAATTAAGTGAGTAGGTATCACTCAATGCCACAACACTTAGATAAAATTCTGTCTATCTTGGTATTGAGCTCGACGAATGCTGAGATCCGTTCGACGAACAACAAGCTCAGCTCGACGAAAGCATAAGTTCAGTTTGACGAACTGTAGGCCCAGTTCGATGAATGCTGAGGTTTAGTTTGACGAAGGGCTAAATTCAGTTCGACGAACTCCAGAATCCATTCTACGAATGCTGAACTCAATTCGACAAAGCTGAGCTCGACGAAATCCAAGCAATCCATTTATTTGGACTTAGCCAAATTTCTGCTTCAAGGCATTGAGAGCGTCGAGTGTGTCTTCATCACTCAATACTTTTTGCCTTAGAGAATTTTTCTGCAACTTAGGCGTTAAGAGTGTTGTGTGTGTCTTCATCACTCAACACTTTTTACCTTAGCCAATTTTTTGCTTAACTGTCTCAGCGTTTTCTCGTTATCAGCTGAGACAAATCCTTGTCTCAGCAGTTGTGCTGAGACCAACACTTGTCTCATCGGTTGTGCTGAGATTAACATTTCTCTCAGCGCTAAAAGTTGTATGGCGTTGAGTGAGTAGACCACACTCAATGCCTCTAGACATAGCCACATTTCAGCTGATTTCTCTGGGTTTAGACAGACTCAGCTTGACTCACAACCTTTTTGCAGTATGGTGTTGAGTGAGTAGACTACACTCAATACTTTTGTACTTAGACAAATTTTGGCTATCTTTCAATTACGCTGAGATAGACTCAATGATATATGTTATATGACGTTGAGTGAGTAGACTACACTCAACGCTTTTGTACTTTGCCAAATTTTTAGCTATCTTTTAGTTAGACTGAGATATACTCAACGCTATATGTTATATGGCGTTGAGTGAGCTGTCCTCACTCAACGCAAGTGGTCTTAGGAAAATTTCTACTAGAAAATATTGAATCCATATCTCTGGCATTGAGTGAGCTTGATCCACTCAACACACGTAGACTTAGACGATTTTTGCTATGTCCAGCAACCACTTATTGTGTCCATATGTCCAATCAATGTAATATGGACTAACCTGCACTGAAGACCTCAAATGCACAACAAATACAGTTGATGTGTGTGACATTGACCTGTTTGACTTCTCACAAATCCGGGACATTGGGAACCATGGACACAATAATCTCCCCCTATTTGAAGAAGTCAAAATCCTTATCAAAAATGTTTTCTTTCCTTGGTCAATAACACACACAACCTATACAACAAAATAAATAAGGAAATTCTGATAAGCTATAAGTATATATACCGCATATACTACCTGTATGGTGAGCATCACTTACTCCATCTATTTTACTGCAGGTGTTTGTCCTCACTTGAGTACCACATGTCTTTCTTTTTCCTTTGTCATCTCTGCCACTTGCTATGTCTCCCCCTTGATAGGACCATCTCTCTTCTCTCCCCCTTTTTGACTTCTGCAGAATAGGCAGATGGGGGGCTGGCCCTTCCATTGGCTGACCTTCTCTCTTCTTTCTAGAGTAACTTACTACCCCTCAGTAGAAGCATCAGTGAACTGATGTTACTGGGGAGTCTGTATGTCCAGCAAGAGGAACAATACCTGCACACAAAAAAATGCAAAAGGGAGTGCCTGAAGCTATGCCAAGTTCAACATAACCAACTCAAATTTGAGGGTGTTGAACTTTGCTTCATATAATGGCTTAGTGAAGATATCAACCACTTGCTTGTCTGTGGGGACAAACTCAAGACTGATGTCTTCCTTCTCCACATGCTCCCTAATAAAGTGATATCTTATTTCTATATGCTTAGTCCTACTATGTGAGACAGGATTCCTATCAATATAAATAACACTTGTAGAATCATAGTAGAGAGGAGTTTTACTTACCTGAAGGTTGTAATCCTGAAGCTGATGTTGGATCCACAATAGCTGAGCACAGCAGCTGCCTGCTGATATATATTCTGACTCAGTAGTGGACATAACCACACTAGTTTGCTTCTTGCTGCTCCAGGAAACTAGACTTCTTCTTAAGAATTGACAGGTTCTAGTAGTGCTTTTCCTATCTTCTTTGTAACCTGCAAAATCTGCATCTAAAAATCCTATTAGATCAAAATCCCTATTTCTAGGGCACAATAGGCCAAGATTTAGTGTTCCCTTAAGATACCTCAAGATTCTCTTTGCAGCAGAGTTATGAGATTCTTTAGGGCAGGCCTGATACCTAGCATAGACACATGTGGCATACATGATGTCAGGCCTACTAGCAGTCAGGTATAGAAGGGAGCCAATTATACCTCTATACAAAGGCTCATCAACAGTTTTCCCTACCTCATCTTTGTCTATAGGCATACTTGATTCCATGAGAGTTCTCATGGTGGATGCATTCTCCATACCATACTTTTTGATTAGCTCCCTAGTGAACTTGGACTGGGATATGGACAAACCATCATCAGTCTGTCTTACTTGGAGTCCCAAGAAGAACTTTAGCACACACATACTGCTCATTTCAAACTTCTATTGCATAAGTTTAGCAAAATTCCTGCAAAGGTTGCCATCAGTAGATCCAAAGATAATATCATTGATATATATCTGGACTAGGATAAGCTTGCCCTTTGATTCCCTTAGGAATAGGGTCTTATCTATCTTCCCCCTTGAGAATTTGTTCTCAATGAGGAAGCTGGACAAGGTTTCATACCAAGCCCTAGGGGCTTGCTTTAGCCCATATAGATCTTTCCTAAGCTTATAAACAAAATTAGGAGAGTGAGGATCTACAAAACCTGGTGGCTGATCCACATATACTTCCTCTTTTAGGTCCCCATTCTGGAATGCTTACTTGACATTCTGAAAGTGATAGATCTTAACAAAAAAGGCTAGAGTTTGTCACAGCACAAAAACAAAATAAAAGCTAAAAAGAACAAAGCAGATCAAGCAACCAGAAGAGACACAAGGATTTTATAATGGTTCCCCAAATCTGGGTAGTCCACTCTTCAACCACCATGGTAGGAATCCACTCAGGTTTTTGATCAGGTGCTTGACACCAATGGGTTTTGATCAGGTCCCCAAAAACCAAACCTCAAGTCTTTTGGAAGGAGACTTGCAACCAGGAATCACTTTTGAAGGGAGATGACAAACCTTTATACAGGAGGGGGAAAAGAGTGATGGAAGTCTTCTCTTTCTGAATAACAGCTGAGAAGACTATGTGGATATTGATGTTAGCAAACATCTCCCCCTGAGATATTGAATGGTTCAGGAGTGGAAGCTTTACTTCAGGGTGATAGGTCTTCTAGGTGATGATGTCTCCAGCAAGCTTCTTAGACTGATATTGAATGGTTGTCTCTTGAAGCCTGGAGCCAATGAAGAACACTGATGATTGTTCTGATTGATGCAGGGTTCTTCCTTCTCTATAGAAAACCTTTTCTATCGTTCTGTCTATCGTCTCTGTTTTTTTCTCTGTCTTCTTCCCTGTATTTGAATTCCATAGAGTTGATGGTGGAAGAAACATTCTCGAGAGAGAAGATGCTTTGGAAATTGATCCTGACTTAATTCTTCTATAACTGTCCATTTGAACGGCTATTTTCACTGGAAATGTTGACTGTAATTAATCCTCAATAAATTCTGCCAACTGTTACTGATTCCACAGAAATCGTCGACCTGAGCATTCGTCGAGTTCATCAATCGTCGACCTGAGTTCAACATTCGTCGAACTCAGCTAGATTCATCGAGCTGAATATCTTGCCTACATTCGTCGACCGGAGCTTGCAGTTCGTCAAGCTCAGTTTCTATGTTCGTCGAGCTGAGAAAACTGTTGAGTGTCGACACAGTTGCTATGATGGTGTCGACACAGTTGCTGTGATGGTGTCGACATAGTTGCTGTGATGGTGTCGACACAGCCTTGCTAGAGTCTTGAGATCATCGACCTGAGTTCAGAGAAGCAACTCAGAATTCATCGACCGGAGATCGCCGTTCGTCGAACCGCGTTCGACGATCGTCGATCTGATTTTCTGACTTTGTCTTAACTGCATTTCGTGGACTTCTTTCAGCAATTCTGAGAAACCTTCTGAATGACCTGTCCTAGAAATAATCCTATGACCCATGACTATACATGGTGGGTCATTCAAAGCAACCCTAATAGTGTTCCTTGTCCAAATCCTAACTGGGGTTCCAACAATCTCCCCCTATTTGGGTAAGGATACTATTTACATAAATGTAAGCAAAAGACAAGGCAATTAAATACAATCTCCCCCTAAATCCGGATCAAGTACTGCTACTGTTGCTGCTGCTGCAACAGTCCCCACAAACTGCTACTACTGCTGGAATTTCTGCAGCTTCATTTACATGCATCTCCCCCTATATGCATAGCCTTGCACAAATTATTCAGCCATTGACATCCTGTATATTAGCTAGACTAAATTCTTTTCCTGCAAGGAAATGTTAGGAGTTCTGGACCCAGATAACCTTGGGTCCTGGTTCTCTTTTATGATAATCAGAAATAAAAGAATAAAAATCTCTGTTTTGAAATTCTGAGTTTGACGAAAAATATTTTCGTCGATCTGAGTTCGACGAATGATATTGAGATCGTTGATATCTGTTCACAGAATGATAATAATTATTTTCTGTGATCCATTTTCGTCGATCTCTGTTCGACGAATTAAGTTTGTTTTGTCGAGCACAGAGTCCTGAATAGTTCAAAACAAAATCTTTGTTCATAGTTCGTCGATCTGAGTTCGACGAATAGTATTGATGTCGTCGATCTCCGTTCGACGAAATATTTTGAACTAAGATTTTCTGATGATTTTCATGTGATAATCGGAAATCAGTGTTAAGTTTAGCTGAAGAAGAGTCAAGGGAAGAAATAACCCTATCCTCTTCATCTGATTCATACTCTGATTCTTCAGATTCTGCAGCATAGCTGCTGCGAGAAGCATCAATTGCCATTAGGAAAAATTCTTTTGCTCTTGCTTCTTCTTCATGACTCCAGGATTCAGCTTCAATTATTCTCCCTTTTGCTGATACAGCAGCCATTTCTGTGATGGAGTCCCACATCTCTTTTGCAGATGAACATTCAGCAAGTTCTTCAAAAATGTCATCAGACATTGATTGTGCCAGAATGTTCATTGCTTGTGCATCAGCAATCTTCATCTTTTTCTGGGCATCTGTCCATTGAGATGATGGAACAGCATTTGGACTTGTTGTGTTCTGAGGTTGAGCTGGACCTGTCAAAATAGATTTGAAGATGTTTTCATCAATGGAGTCCATATAAAATCTAATCCTTGTCTTCCATAGTGCAAGCTTATCTAGATTGCACATGGGCAGTCTGGTGCTTGAAAAATCTGCAATTTGTGCCATGATAACTCTAAAGATATTTAAGATCTATCAAAGGATCTTTGTGGTTCAGGTGTTAGCCTGTACAACCAATTAAGGTATGGTATTTTAACCAACCTCGATTTGATACCAATTGAAAGTGATAGATCTTAACCAAAAAGGCTAGAGTTTGTCACAACACAAAAACAAAATAAAATCTAAAAAGAACAAAGCAGATCAAGCAACCAGAAGAGACACAAGGATTTTATAGTGGTTTCCCAAATCTGGGTAGTCCACTCTTCTACCACCCTGGTAGGAATCCACTCAGGTTTTTTATCAGGTGCCTGACACCAATGAGTTTTAATCAGGTCCTCAAAAACCAAACCTCAAGTCTTTTGGAAGGAGACTTGCAACCAGGAATCACTTTTGAAGGGAGATGACAACCCTTTATATAGGAGGGGGAAAAGAGTGATGGAAGTCTTCTCTTTCTCAATAACAACTGAGAAGACTATGTGGATATTGATGTTAGCAAACAGCTCCCCCTGAGATATTGAATGGTTCAGGAGTGGAAGCTTTGCTTCAGGGTGATAGGTCTTCTAGGTGATGATGTCTCCAGCAAGCTTTTTAGACTGATATTGAATGGTTGTCTCTTGAAGCCTGGAGCCAATGAAGAACACTGATGATTGTTCTGATTGATGCAGAGTTCTTCCTTCTCTGTAGAAAACCTTTTCTATCGTTCTGTCTATCATCTCTATTTTTTTCTCTGTCTTCTTCCCTGTATTTGAATTCTGTAGACTTGATGGTGGAAGAAACATTCCCGAGAGAGAAGATGCTTTGGAAATTGATCCTGACTTAATTCTTCTGTAACTGTCCGTTTGAACGGCTATTTTCACTGGAAATGTTGACTGTAATTAATCCTCAATAAATTCTGCCAACTGTTACTGATTCCACAAAAATCGTCGACCTGAGCATTCGTCGAGTTCATCAATCGTCGACCTGAGTTCGACATTCGTCGAACTCAGCTAGATTCATCGAGCTGAATATCTTTCCTGCGTTCGTCGACCGGAGCTTGCAGTTCGTCGAGCTCAGTTTCTGTGTTCGTCGAGCTGAGAAAACTGTTGAGTGTCGACACAGTTGCTGTGATGGTGTCGACACAGTTGCTGTGATGGTGTCGACACAGCCTTGCTAGAGTCTTGAGATCGTCGACCTGAGTTCAGAGAAGCAACTCAGAATTCGTCGACCGGAGATCGCCGTTCGTCGAACTGCATTCGACGATCGTCGATCTGATTTTCTGACTTTGTCTTAACTGCATTTCTTGGACTTCTTTCAGCAATTCTGAGAAACCTTCTGAATGACCTGTCCTAGAAATAATCCTATGACCCATGACTATACATGGTGGGTCATTCTAAGCAACCTTAATAGTGTTCCTTGCCCAAATCCTAATAGGGGTTCCAACACATTCATCTGGTAGACTTTGAATCCCTGATAGGTAGCAACTACAAGGAAAATCCTTATGGCTTCCAATCTGGCTACTGGGGCAAAGGTCTGGTCAAAGTCTATGCCCTCTTCTTGCTTGTAGCCTTTAGCCACCAGTCTAGCCTTATTCTTAACAATAATGCCATCTTGATCTAACTTGTTCCTGTAGATCCTGTTGGGTACATTGGTTTAAATGTACCTGATTTGAAGAAGCATCACCCTACTCAATGATATACATCAAAATGTATTTGATGTGTTTTGAGTTTAGTTGTGCAGGTCAAGTATTTACAGGGAAAGCTGAAAAGATTCTAAGTCCATGTGTCGACACCCAGAAGGAAAGTGTCGACACTTAAGAAGACTTGTGTCGACACCCAGAGAAGCTGTGTCGACACTTGGAGTAATTGTGTCGACACAAGGGATGTAGAGTCATGAAAATCAGCTCTGAATCTTAAGTTGCAGTGATTGAAGATCAGCTGCAGAGAATCAATCCTATTGTGTTCTACATTCAAGAAGCTTTGAAGAAAGCCAAGTGAGGTTGATCTCAGCAGAGTTCATTCAAGAACTCATCAAGAACCTGTCAACTCATCTCTCTTTTCCTGAGTTGTAGGTATATACTTTGTATTCTATATTTCTTATAGGATCCTTAGGGATATGAGTTGTAAGCCTGCAATTATAAAGGCTGAGTGGTAGGGCCTGTGTGCTTGAGTGTAGGAGATCTATTTCTCTGAGTGTAGGCCTATTGTGGCTGAGTGTAGGCCTTGTGGCTGAGTGTAGGCCTTGTGGCTGAGTGTAGGTCTTTGGAGAAGACTGAGTTGTAGGGCCTTGGGCCTGAGCTGTAGGAACCTGTTTGAGGTTCTAAGTGTAAGATCTGAGGATCTGAGATAGTGGAGGAGTTTGGCCGAATCTAGTACACTACTAGATAGGCAAAGGGGGAAAGTGGATGTACCCAAACCTTGGGGAACCACTATAAATCTGTGTGTTCACTGTGTGAATGTTTATTCTGTGATTGCTGATTGATTGCTATGAAGAATTAGTTATAACTCTGTGATATAATATGAAATCTGCCTAAAAAGTTTAAAAAAGATTTAGTCACCTATTCACCCCCCCTCTAGGTGATTAGGTACAATTTCTTTCAAGTGGTATGAGAGCCAGGTTACTCAAAAAGGACTTAACTGTCTGAGTAGATCCTGTTGGCAGATTCAGTATAAGTAAAGTATAGAATTAAGAAAATCAAGAAACATGGGTTCAACAGAGAATCATAAGGAACTTGGATCCATGAAGTTGCCCATTTGCAGAAAAGAGATTTTTGGCATCTGGAAAGAATGGGTGAGACTATTTATGGAAGCCTCAGACCCTAGAATTTATATAACAGTTAAAGAAGGGCCATATGTGCCTATGAAGGTTTCAGTCCTGGATGCAAATCAGAGAACACCTAAGGACTTTTCTGAAATGACAAAAGAAGAGATTATTCTGGCCACCATGGACAAGAGGGCTCAGAATATCATTGTGAGTGCCATAGATGATGCTACATTTCAGAACTTGATACACTGTAAGACATCTAAGGAGATGTGGGATACTTTGATAGTGTATATGGAGGGTTCTGAAGAAGTTAGGCAGGACAGAAAGTCTTTGTTAAACCAGGAATATGAAAGTTTCAGGCAAGGCAGGTCTGATAGCATAACAGAATGCTATAAGAAATTCTATAGGATTGTCAATAAGTTGATGTCTTATGGAAGAGAATTCAGCAACTATGAGCTGAATGATAAGTTCTTGAGGTCTCTAATAAAGGATTGGGACACCAAGATCTGTTCCATAAGGGAAATGGCCAAGTTAGCAGATATCCCTCCTCCAACATTGTTTGGAAAGCTGTTATCCTATGAGATGCAGTTGATGATGAGGAAAGAAGAGGAGAAGACTACAAGAAGTGAGCATAAAGAAAGGACAGTGGCATTCAAGACAGAAGCCAACAGGAAATACAAAAGTAAGCCTCCATCTCCACCTCCTAAAGTGGCTGAGACTGAGTCAGATGAATCAGAAGGCAGGAATTCTGAAAGCAATGAGAGTGATGAGGACTTTGCAGCTTTCACAAGACACTTTCAGAAGTTTCTAAAGAAGAAACAGTGGAGGTCAAAGCCATCCACTTCACAGGGAAAAGATGACTATTATCAGAACAAGAAGTCATCAAAGAAAGACAGGAGAAAGACCAAGTCAAGCAAAGCAACTTTATCAAAAATTGTTTGCTATTGCTATAATAGACAAGGACATGTTATTGCTGACTGTCCTGAGAAAAGGAAAGAGTCTAATGATAAGAAGAAGATTCAAACCAAGGGCAAAAAGGAAAGGTCCTTTGTTGCCAAGAAGGACAAAAGCCTGTCAGACATATCTTCTTCAGAAATTGAGTCAGAAGCTGAAGCATACATAAGACTGTTTGCTGAAGAAGAGGAAGAGGAGTTCATCCAGATAATGAACTCTATATATGAGTAAGAGGACATTCAGTGCAAAGGACTGATGGCCTTGACAGAAAGTGACAAAATCCAGGATCAGCCTGGACCTAGTAAGGTACAAAATTATTCTTTAAGTTTAATTTCTAGTGCTAGTTCAGATTCAGTTACATCAGCATCAAATGATGCCAGTGGATCTGAATCTGAAGGAGATATTCACCAGTTGATTGATGAATATAAAGTTCTGTTGCAAGCTTTTAAGAAAAGCAAATCCTTGGCCAAAAGTCAGGCTAAGGAGATTGCTAATCTTAAAGTTGCTGCAACTGATTTTGAGAAGCTGATTGATCAAAAGTTAAATGAAATAGCCAGACTGAAGAACATAACTGTTATTCAGATGGGAACTATAACATTCAAGAATGATCAAATCAGCAATCTGGAGATTAGTCTTCAGAAGGAGAGAGACATAATTGCAAGGTTTTCTAAACCTAAGTCTATTCTATCTTTGATTGATGAGTTTATACCTCACAAGGGTAAAACTGGATTGGGGTTTACTAACCATGCTAGGACTGTAAAGTCCAAGTCTAAGGGCAAAGCCCCAGCTCTCAACAAGCCAGCTGTAGATAAAACAGCTAGGGATGTACCTAAGCAAAGGTATAATAGATTTGAGTGCTGTTGCTGTGGCAAGGTAGGCCACTTTGCCATAAACTGTTGGCACAATTCTAGTGCCAAGTTGAGTAGCAAACTGCCTGTTGGAAGATCTGCAGGTAGCTTTGTTAAGAGGAAAACTAACTAGCACCAAGGACCCAAGAATTCTTTGGGTTCTAAGGTAAACTAATCTGTTTTGCAGGTGAGTCCAAGTGGCCATGCCCCAATATGATACTTGGACAGTGGATGTTCCAGAAACATGACTGGAACTAGGGGATTGCTAAAGGACTACACACCTATCAAGGATGGTCCTAAAGTCACCTTTGGTCGTTCTGAAAAAGGAATTATCAAGGGTTTTGGTAACATTTCTAGCACCCATATTACTATTACTCAAGTGGCTTATGTTAAAGGTTTGAAATATAACCTTATTAGTATAAGTCAACTGAGTGATTTAGGATACGACATCTCATTTGTCAAAGATGGTTGTCATATCAGGAGATCAAATGATCAAGAGATCATTTTGATGGTTACATAAAAGAAATGTCTATTGTCTAGACATTATGAGTGAGAACAATGCTTCTCCAGTGTGTCTTGTAGCTGATGAGAAAGTCACTCATTGTGTCAAATGGAACAAGAGGCTAGCCCATCTTAACTACAAGATAATTGGCCAACTCTATAGCAAAGAGTTAGTGAGGAATGGTCCTCAAGTTAAGTGTATTAAAGATGGAATATGTTCAGCTTGTCAAAAGGGCAAGCAGACTAGATCCACCTTTAATAGTATTGAAAACAAAGATGATGTGAGGTGTTTATACCTCTTGCATATCGATCTCTTTGGTCTTATGCCAGTTCACAGCCTAGGTAGGAAGGTCTACACATTTGTGGTTGTAGATGGCTACTCAAGGTTTTCGTGGTTGTTCTTCCTTAGACAAAAATCTGAAACACCTAGTATCTTCTATAGTTTTGTCAAACAAATTCAGAATGAGTTAGACAGTACAGTGGTCAAAATAAGAAGTGACCATGGTACTGAATTCCAGTCTGATAGTATGACAAAACTATGTGACGAATTTGGGATATTTCAGGAATTTTCTTCACCTAGAACACCTCAGCAAAATGACATTGCTGAGAGGAAAAATAGAACCTTGATTGAGGCTGGTAGAACCCTATTAAGTGACACATCTCTCCCAGAATATTTCTGGGCTGAGGCAGTTAATACTGCATGCCATGTAATTAATTGGGCTACCATTACAAAGAGCCACAATAAGACTCCCTATGAGATTGTGAAGGTAGAAAACCAAACCTATCCTATTTCAGGATCTTTGGTTGTAATTGCTATATACTTAACAATGGTAAGTCTTACTTAACCAAGTTTGCTGCCAAATCCCAAGAGGGATCTTTATGGGTACAACAACAACAGTAAGGCTTATAGGGTCTACAACTTGACTACACAAGTTGTAGAGGAGTCAGTGTTGGGTACATTGGTCAAATGTACCTGATTTGAAGAAGCCTCACCTAACTCAATGATATACATCAGAATGTATTTGATGTTTGTTTGAGTTATTTGTGCAGGTTAGGTATACACTGGACTGAAGCTGAAAATTTCTAAGTCCATGTGTCGACACCCAGAGGCAAAGTGTCGACACTTGAGAAAGCTTGTGTCGACACCCAGACAAGCAGTGTCGACACTTGGAGTCATTGTGTCGACACCAGGGAAGAAGAGTCGACACCAGTCAGAAAGTGTCGACACTTGGAGCTGTGTCGACACTCAGTGTAGAAGGATGCAGAAAAGCTGTGTCGACACTTAGCAGAAGTGTCGACACCTTGAAGAGCTGAGTCAACACCAGACAGTGTCGACACTTGGAGTTGTGTCGACACTCAGCATAATTCTGCAGAGACTAAGTACAAGTGTCGACACTCAACACAATGTGTCGACACTCATTCAGCAGAGTCAACATATGAAGAATGTGTCGATACTCTACACAATGTGTCGACACACACTCAAAGAAGTCACCACTAAAGGAATGTGTCGACACTCAGCACAATGTGTCGACACATAACCAGAAGACTCAACACTTGAAGAAAGTGTCGACACAAGGAGTTGTGTCGACACTTAGCAAAGAACAGAAAACTTGTAAAATATTCTAAGTATAAGTGTCGACACTCATGGGATGTGTCGACACTCAGCTGAAGAATCAAGAATGAAGACTTGTGTCGACACCAAGAAGCAGTGTCGACACTTGACAGTTTCTACACATGAAGATGTGTCGACACAAAGGAGATGTGTCGACACTTAGAAGAATACAGAAAGAATGAAGTACAAGTGCTTGTGTCGACACTCAATTTCAGTGTCGACACATGCAGAAGAAACTGTGTCGAGACATACAAGGGAATGTGTCGACACCTTGTAGACTTGTGTCGACACTTACACAACATGTGTCGACACTTGGTCTATAAGTGTCGACACTTAAGAACAGAAAGTCTCGACACTAACTGACAGTTAGAGAATTTCAAGAAGTGACTGGTTGACATGACAGCTGCCAATCCAGCCGGTCTACAGCAACTGTCAGCAAAGTCAAAAGACTGTTATAAACCGGATCAGCGGTTACCATGAAGGAAGCCTATAAATAGGCACCCACAGTCTACAGAAAAGGAGAGATAATAATTAAGAAGTTCAAAAACATTACATGGTGTGATTGAAGTAGTTGATCAGACTAAATCAAGAAGTGATACACAGAAGATCAACACAAGAAGATCAGGCAGTCCAACTGCAGATCTAAGTAGTTGGAGAGAGAGAGCTCCAACCAAGGATTCAGTCTTTGGAACTAAGGCTGAGAAGAAGAATTCAGAGTCATCTGGATTTCAAGAAGCAGAGATCAAGGATCAACTGCAGAAGATTCAGACTAATTCAGTTCTACTCAAGAAGCTTTGAAGAAAGCTAAGTCAGTTTGGATCAAGCTGAGTTCTTCCAAGAACTCTCCAAGAAACTCTCAACTCCTCTCATTCCTTCTGAGTTGTAGAGTTAGAATTTGTAATTTCTATTATAACTTGTAAGATCCATTGGATCTGAGTGATTGTAAGCCTATTTTATAAAGGCTGAGGGTAGGGCTTGGTGCCTGAGTGTAGGAGTTGAAGAACTCTGAGTGTAGGCCTTTGATTGGCTGAGTGTAGGCCTGGGTGGCTGAGTGTAGGCCTTTTGGCTGAGTGTAAGGCTTTGGGCCTGAGGTAGGAACCTTGTTGGGTTCTGAGCTAGTGGAGAAGTTTGGCTGAATCTAGTACACTGCTAGATAGGCGAAGGGGGAAAGTGGATGTACCCAAAGATTGGGGAACCACTATAAAATTAGTGTGTCTGCTGTGCTGTGCTGTGTTGTGGCTTTTCTGTGTGATTTCTGAAATTGCTGTTAACTGTAATAATCTGTGATAAACTGTTGTGCTGTCAAACAAAAGTAAAAAGGTTTAGGTCACCTATTCACCCCCCCCCCTCTAGGTGTTTAGGTACCATATCTTTCAAGTGGTATCAGAGGGAGGTTCCTCAAAATCAGGACTAACTGTCTGAGGAGATCCAGTTTGGCAGATTCAGTTAAGTCAGGAAACAGGAAACAGTTTCAAGAAAATCAAGAACATGGGTTCTTCAGAGAATCATAAGGAGTTGGGTTCAATGAAACTACCTATATGCAGAAAAGAGATCTTTGGGATCTGGAAAGAGAGGGTTAGGCTGTTTATGGAAGCCTCTGACCCTAGAATATACATCACAGTCAAAGAAGGGCCATATGTGCCTATGAAGATTTCAGTTTGGATGCAAATCAGAGGACTCCAAAGGATTTCTCTGAAATGACCAAGGATGAGATTGTCCTAGCAACTATGGACAAAAGGGCACAGAACATCATAGTCAGTGCAATTGATGATGCCACCTTCCAGAACCTTATCACTGTAAAACTGCAAAAGAAATGTGGGATACCCTCATTGTCTACATGGAAGGTTCTGAAGAAGTAAGGCAAGATAGGAAGTCCTTGCTTAATCAAGAATATGAGAGTTTTAGGCAAGGAAGAGGAGATAGCATCACTGAATGCTATAAGAAATTTTATAGAATTGTAAATGAACTCATGTCATATGGAAGAGAGTTCACAAACTATGAGTTGAATGACAAATTCTTAAGGTCCCTAACCAAAGACTGGGACACCAAGATTTGTGCCATCAGAGAAATGGCAAAGTTGGGAGAAATTCCTCCTCCCACACTTTTTGGCAAGTTGTTATCCTATGAGATGCAATTGTCAGTAAGAAAAGAAGAAGAAAAGTCAACAAGGACTGAATACAGAGAAAAGACTGTTGCCTTTAAGTCAGATGTACCTAGAAAGAGCAGGACCAAGTCATCAACTCCTCCTCCTGAGGTAGTTGAATCAGAATCTGAAGAATCTGAAAGTACAAAATCTACAAGCAGTGAAAGTGATGAAGACTTTGCTGCATTCACCAGACATTTTCAGAAGTTCCTTAAGAAGAAACAGTGGAGGTCTAGACCTTCATCTTCCAAAGGGAAAGAGGTTCAGTATCTGGAAAAGAAGCCTTCAAAGAAGGACAAGAAAAGGACCAAGACAAGTAAGGCAACTGGATCCAAGATAATTTGTTACTGCTGCAATAGACATGGCCATGTTATTGCAGACTGTCCTGAAAGAAGGAAGGAATCCAGTGACAAGAAGAAAACACACTTCAAAGGAAAGAAGGAGAAGTCCTTTGTTGCAAAGAATGAGAAGACTCTTTCAGATATGTCTTCTTCAGACACAGAGACAGATGCTGAAGCCTATATTGGGCTATTTGCTGAAGAAGAAGAAGAGTTCATGCAGATCATGGAATCTATCTATGAGCAAGAAGACTGTCAAAGCCAAGGACTGATGGCTTTGACTGAAAGTACCAAAAACCTGGAGCAGCCAGGACCCAGTCAGGTACAAGGCTTAACTCAAAGTTCTGATTCCAGTTCAAGTTCAGAGTCAGAGTATTCTTCATCAAGTGATGAGAATATGTCTGAGTCTGAGGGAGATATTCATCAACTCCTAGATGAATATCAAGTACTATTGCTAGCCTATAAGAAAAGCAAGACCCTAGCCAAAAATTTGGCCAAGGAAATTGCTGATCTCAAGACAGCTGCAATAGATTATGAGAAGAATTATGATCAAAAACTAAATGAAGTGGCCAGGCTGAAACACATTACTGTGATTCAGATGGGTACCATTACATTTAAGAATGATCAAATAAGAAACTGGAGATTAATCTTCAGAAGGAGAAAGAGCTAGTAGCTAGCTTTTCAAAACCTAAATCAGTGCTACCCTTGATTGATGATTTTGTTCATCATAAAGGAAAGACTGGACTGGGATTTGTTAACCCAGTTGGACTGTTCAGAATCAGTCCAAGTCCAAGGGCAAAGCCCCAACATTCACTAAGACAGCCAAGTCTGTACCTAAGCAAAGGTACAACAAATTTGAATGTTGGTGCTGTGGCAAGGTTGGCCACTTTGCTTTGGATTGTTGGCACAATGCCAGTGCCAAGTTGAGTAGCAAGTTACCTGTTGGAAAGACAGCAGGTAGCTATGTCAATTTGCAAACTAACAATCACCAAGGACCCAAGTTTACTTTGGGTTCTAAGGTTCATTAATTTGTTTTGCAGGAGAATCCAAGTGACCATACCCCTACATGGTACTTGGATAGTGGATGTTCCAGACACATGACTGGAACTAGGGGACTACTGAAGGACTACATCCCTATCAAGAATGGTCCAAAGGTGACCTTTGGTGGTTCAGAAAAAGGAATCATCAAAGGGTTTGGTAACATATCTTCTAACTTAGTTACCATTACTCAAGTGGCTTATGTTAAAGGTTTGAAACATAACCTCATTAGTATAAGTCAATTAAGTGATGTAGGGTATGACATCTCATTTGTTAAAAATGGTTGTCATATCAGAGGTCTAGTGATCAAAAGATCATTTTGACAGGTTATAGGAAGAGAAATGTCTATTGTTTAGACATTATGGTTGAGAACAATAGTTCTCCAGTTTGTCTTGTAGCTGATGAGACAGTCTCTCAATGTGTCAAGTGGCACAAGAGGCTTGCTCATCTAAATTACAAGACTATTGGCAAACTCTTTAGTAAAGAGTTAGTGAGGAATGGTCCTCAAGTTAAGTGTGTCAAAGATGGCATTTGCTCAGCTTGTCAAAGGGGCAAGCAGACTAAATCCACCTTTAGAAGCATTGACAACAAGGATGCTGTGAGATGTTTATATCTCTTGCATATGGATCTATTTGGTCCAATGCCAGTTCACAGCTTAGGTAGGAAGGTCTACACCTTTGTAGTTGTTGATGACTACTCAAGGTTTTCCTGGGTGTTCTTCTTAAAGCAGAAATCTGAAACACCTAGTGTCTTCCACAGTTTTGTTAAGCAAATTCAGAATGAATTGAACTGTACAGTGGTCAAAATTAGAAGTGACCATGGTACAGAGTTTCAATCTGAAAGCATGACAAAACTATGTGAAGACTATGGGATATTCAAGAATTCTCTTCACCAAGAACACCTCAGCAAAATGGCATTGCTGAAAGGAAAAATAGAACCTTGATAGAAGCTGGTAGGACTCTATTAAGTGATTCTTCACTACCAGAATATTTCTGGGCTGAAGCAGTAAACACTGCATGCCATGTGATAAATAGAGCTACCATAACTAAAAGGTTAAACAAGACACCCTATGAAGTAGTGAAAGGCAGGAAACCAAACCTATCCTATTTCAGGATTTTTGGTTGTAAATGCTTCATACTTAACAATGGGAAGACTTACTTAACTAAGTTTGCTGCCAAATCCCAAGAGGGAGTGTTTGTTGGGTACAGCAGTAATAGTAAGTCTTATAGAGTCTACAACTTGACTACACAAGTTGTAGAGGAATCTGTGCATGTAGTTTTTGATGAGACAATTCTTATTAACAATGAGTTGTCTAGTAGTGTGAGCAGCCCCACAGGTCTTTCTAAGAAGATGGACAAGCTAACCATGGAAGATGTACCTGCTGCAAGACAGCAAGTAGAAGAAGATGGCTTATGTCCAGGGGGAGAACTACATGTACCAGGAGCTGAAGAAGTTCAAGAACTCAGCATAATGAAGATGCTGTAGAAGTACAACCAGAAGTAAGGATGCCTCCAGCCAACAGGCATCTAAGAGATCATCCAATAGAGCTGATAATTGGAGATCCAAGACAAGGTGTTCAGACAAGGAGCAGAAATCAGAATGCTGTATATTCAAGTTTTCTGTCTCAAATAGAACCAAAGAAATTTGAAGAAGCAATACAAGATCCACAGTGGACTGAAGCTATGCAGGAAGAGCTAAACCAGTTCAAGAGGTGCAAGGTTTGGGACTTAGTTCCTAAGCCTAAAGATCACAATGTGATAGGAACAAAATGGATCTACAGAAACAAGTTAGATGAACAAGGAGTCATCATTAAGAATAAGGCAAGATTGGTTGCAAAAGGATATAGGCAAGAAGAAGGTATTGATTTTGATCAAACCTTTGCTCCAGTAGCCAGACTGGAAGCCATAAGGATGTTCTTGGCCTATGCAACCTACCAAGGATTCAAAGTATACCAAATGGATGTGAAGTCAGCATTCCTTAATGGTAATTTAAAAGAAGAAGTATATGTGGAGCAGCCCTCAGGTTTTGTTGATCCTACTTTTCCACATTATGTCTATAGACTTAGGAAAGCATTGTATGGGTTAAAGCAAGCTCCTAGAGCTTGGTATGAAACCCTATCTAGTTTCCTCATTGAGAACAAGTTCACAAGGGGAAAATAGATAAGACTCTATTCCTTAGGGAATCTAGAGGCAAAGTAATACTTGTCCAAATATATGTAGATGACATTATATTTGGGTCTACTGAAAGTAGCCTTTGCAAAAAGTTTGCAAAGCTTATGCAGAGTCAATTTGAAATGAGTAGTATGGGAGAACTGAAGTTTTTCTTGGGTCTCCAAGTTAAACAGACTGAAAGTGGTCTTTCCATATGTCAGTCTAAGTTCACCCTAGAACTCATAAGGAAATATGGTATGGATTCCTCCAGTACCATGAAGACTCCTATGGGGTCAAGTATGTCTCTAAGCAAGGATGATGCAGGGAAACCTGTAGATGAAACCTTGTATAGAGGGATAGTTGGCTCCTTACTATACTTGACTGCAAGTAGGCCTGACATTATGTATGCTACATGTGTTTGTGCCAGGTATCAAGCCTGCCCCAAAGAGTCTCACTTGACTGCAGTCAAGAGAATCTTGAGATATCTAAAGGGCACACCTTATCTAGGCCACTGGTACCCTAGGAATGGAGATTTTGATCTAACAGGCTATTCAGATGCAGACTTTGCAGGATGCAAGGAAGATAGAAAAAGCACAACTGGATCCTGTCAATTCCTAGGTGGAAGACTTATCTCTTGGAGTAGTAAGAAGCAACCAGTGTGGCCATCTCCACAGCTGAGTCAGAGTATATAGCTGCAGGAAGTTGCTGTGCTCAACTTCTATGGATTCAACATCAGCTAGAAGACTATGGATGTCAGGTAAGTAGAACTCCACTTTATTGTGATTCTACTAGTGCTATTTCCATAGCTAATAATCCTGTATCTCATAGTAGAACTAAACATATTGAGATAAAATATCACTTTCTTAGGGAGCATGTAGAAAGAAATGATATTGCACTTGAATATGTTAAAACAGATAATCAGATAGCTGATATGTTCACTAAGCCCTTAGATGAAGCTAAGTTTAATAAGTTCAAAATTGAACTAGGTATGATAAACTTAGACTAAGTATACAGAACAAAAATTGGCTAAGTAAAAAGGTGTCGACACATAGACAAGTCTATGTCGACACAGAATAGTAAGTGTCGACACTTCAGAAAAATGGTGTCGACACATCTAGGAAGTTAGTGTCGACACTTCAGAATGTTAGTGTCGACACATGTCGAGTAGGTGTCGACACATCCACTAAGGTGTCGACACTTAAGTTTTACTCAGAATTTTTCTAAGTAAAGTCTCGACACATGTCGAGTATAGTGGTGTCGACACTTAACCAAGTGTCGACACATAGTATCTGTTAACTAAATTTGTGTCGACACATGAGTGTCGAGACATTATAGGTCAGTGTCGACACTTATTGACAGTGTCGACACATCATTAGAAATTCCTCCCGCCTGTTCGTCTTCAAACAGGAAAGGTATAAATAGGGTTCTGTCTTTGTTGTCGACACGCTTTCAAAAGTTTCGAGACCTAAACTCTTGTGTCGACATTTCTCTCTTCTCAAGACTAAATCTTCAAACCCTAATGGCTCCCAAGCTGGAAGAGAACGTCAACGAGGCTATGAGCTCGTGCGAGGTGCATTTGACGACAGCGATCAGGAATTCAAATCGGTGATTACCCTAGTCAGCGATTCAGGACTGGAATTCTTGGTTTCAGAACCAACGAAAATCTGGAAGAAAGAAGTAATTGAATTTCTTACTCAAGCAACTGTGGACGACTCTGGATTCAGAATCAAGTCCAGGGTGCATGGCACCAAAGTCAAACTATCCCCAAAGTCTTTGAGAAAGGTACTTCAGCTACCTAAGATTCAAGAAGAAGAGGAGGTAACTGCTTCTAAGACCAGGGAAGCTCTT
Organism: Platanthera guangdongensis; assembly: GCA_039583875.1. Lineage (NCBI taxonomy): Eukaryota > Viridiplantae > Streptophyta > Magnoliopsida > Asparagales > Orchidaceae > Platanthera > Platanthera guangdongensis. The sequence goes on along the minus strand of CM077158.1, from coordinate 79,908,154 downwards.
ACTTGGTGTGGACTGGATTCACAGATGAAGGTGGGATCAGTCTTCAATAGGAAGGGGATGAACAATCAAGGCAAGTTCTTGTCAGAAGTAGTGGGCAAGGTAATTCTGTGCAAACCAGGAGGGCATGACAGGGTGTCTGCCTCCATGTTTGAAGTAATGACCAGAATCATCTTCACTCTGAAGACAGATTGGTCAATGATGGTTTTGAGAAAGTGAAGGAAAGCCTGAAGAAGCCCAATCTGGGCAGGATTATAAGTCTCTACCTGGCTGGATCCATTCCAGAGGTAATGAGCACTGCTGCAGGAACAAGATAAATCATATGAGGAGAATGGACTCCAGAATATTCTCAAGATGGGAAAGGGTGCTGGTGTCAAAGGACTTGGCCACCCCTGAGAAACAAATTTCTAAAACAGACTCTCCTCCCAGGAAGAAAAGGAAGACAGCTGCTGTGCCTCAAGAGTCCTCAAGCAGCTCAGGCAGTGAAGAACAGGTGGTCTTCACTCCTGAAAGTCCAGTAGATGTGACTGCAGCAAAGTCACCTGCTCCTCAGGAGCCAGCTGATATCCAGGGGGAGCCTCCAGCTGTAGAACATCCATCTACACTGGATAGTGAGCAGGCTACTCTCATCATTCAAGAGGTACTTGTTGATCTTAACATGTTGAATTTTTCTATATCACATTCTGATTTGTCTGATGACCATCAGCCAACTCAGCAAGCACAAGAACCAGATGTTGTTCATCCAGACACATCTATTGTGATACCTGATGCAGTGGTAGAAGAACCAAGGACATCTCCTGCACAGTCTCCACCAGAGTATACCATGGAAGATCTGTTTTTGAACTTAGATCAAGATGATTTTGATATGGAAAAGACTGCTGCTGATGCAGTGAAGGATGCTGTTGCTGAGGGGGAAACTTTGGATAGTCTAGAAGAGCCTATAAGGCTAGATTCTGAGAAGGTACAAGATGTGCATACTGAAAGACCATCCAGCCCTAAGGATAGGGTGGATATAGCAAGTACATCTGACTCTGAAGATGAGGAAGCTGAGCAAGCTAAGAAAAAGAAATTCTTTGTATTCAAGAGGAGGAGCCAAAGCTATAAGAAGGCTCTACAAACAGTTGCTCAGCATTCACTAGTTCAACAAGCTCCATCCACTGATTATAGTGCTCTACTGCTTGCAATGCAAATCAAGATGGATGAACAAAGAAAAGCCTTAGAAACTTATGTTGATGAAGGGCACAAAGCACTACAGTCTGATCTGGGCCAGGAAATCAAGTCTATAAGGTTTGAAATGAACCTTAATAAAACTGCAATGACTGATTGTTTTACCAAGGGTGCTAATGCTGTGGTCTATCTAGCTAAACATCAAGAAGAAATTAAAGAGAAAGTGGATGATATAGCAGTCAAGCAAGGCTATGTGCTGGAGAATCAGTTGAGGATGAATGATAACTTGACTGCATCTCACAATGCAATTGTCACTGAAATTAAGAATAAGTCAGATGAACCTTCCACTTCCTCAGCTGCTGCCAAAGCTGATTTTGATAAGATATTTCAAGCAGAGATTGCTGCTGTTAAAACTGCCATAACAGATTCCAGAAGGTCATATCAGAACAGCTTACAAAGCTTAGACCTTTCTTTAAAGAGGGCATAAGATATTTGGATAGCCAAATCCGATTTCAGAAAGATGATGTAAGGGATCATATGGCTCAAGAAGTCATAAAGGGGGAGAGAGTGTTAGTCAAGGCCAGTTCTGAGCATGCAAAATGGATTTCAAATTCTATAAGGGCTACACTTGGATACCCTCCCCTGTGTGATGACAATGAAGTAGGTGAATCTGGTATTCAAGGAACATTTCTTGGAGGTGAGCAACAAGCAGTGGCTGATGTCATCTATCCACCTCCAGACTTTGAAATGATTCATGCTGATGTAAGCACTATGTATAGTCCAACTGCTGGCAAGCCAAATGTTATTCTGGAAAAGGTTGTTCAACCTATCACAGCTGCTATGCAAGAGGCATTGGATAAAGAAGAAGAAACTAGGCTGTCAAAGAAGAAGTTTAGGGAAATTGCTGAACAAAAGCCAGATTTGAACAATGGAGCCCTACTTCTAGAAACATAATTCTTACAGCCTGGAAAGCAGCCAAGGATAATGCCCATGAGAGAAACAAGTGGTTCTCAGAGGCTGAATGGAGAAAGCATGAGATTAGACAAGAAGCCATTGTCCAACACAGAAGGAAGGCCAAGTTAGGAAAGCTACCTCCAACAGCTGTGGAGCCTAGCAAGTACTTTCCCAAGCCTTATCATTATTTTGAAAGGCAGAAGATCAAGGCAGATAAGCAAGATCTAAAAGGGAAGAAGACTGGTGAAGCTGAGCCTGCTGCTGCTGCTGCTGCTGCTGCTGCTGCTGCTGTGAAAGCTCAAGTTAAAGCTGGAAAAGGGATTGTTATCAAAGAACCTGATCAGCACTAGATTAGGAATTAACTTGTTGCTTATTGTAATTTTGTTAAGAGAAAAACATTGTAATACTTCATTGAAAATGTATAAGAAACATTATTGGAACAGTATACGATAAATATAGTTTGAATGTTCTGAAATATGTGTGTTTCTTAATTGTTCTGCAATGTTTAATAAGTATACATGTGTGGTTTATTACATGTTCAAGTTTTCCCTGTTGTCATTTATATGTTTTACATCATTTTGTAATTTTTAATTATGAGTGGTGTATATCATTGACTAAGGGTTATGACTTCTCCAAATAGGGGGAGATTGTTGGGTACATTGGTCAAATGTACCTGATTTGAAGAAGCCTCACCTAACTCAATGATATACATCAGAATGTATTTGATGTTTGTTTGAGTTATTTGTGCAGGTTAGGTATACACTGGACTGAAGCTGAAAATTTCTAAGTCCATGTGTCGACACCCAGAGGCAAAGTGTCGACACTTGAGAAAGCTTGTGTCGACACCCAGACAAGCAGTGTCGACACTTGGAGTCATTGTGTCGACACCAGGGAAGAAGAGTCGACACCAGTCAGAAAGTGTCGACACTTGGAGCTGTGTCGACACTCAGTGTAGAAGGATGCAGAAAAGCTGTGTCGACACTTAGCAGAAGTGTCGACACCTTGAAGAGCTGAGTCAACACCAGACAGTGTCGACACTTGGAGTTGTGTCGACACTCAGCATAATTCTGCAGAGACTAAGTACAAGTGTCGACACTCAACACAATGTGTCGACACTCATTCAGCAGAGTCAACATATGAAGAATGTGTCGATACTCACACAATGTGTCGACACACACTCAAAGAAGTCACCACTAAAGGAATGTGTCGACACTCAGCACAATGTGTCGACACATAACCAGAAGACTCAACACTTGAAGAAAGTGTCGACACAAGGAGCTGTGTCGACACTTAGCAAAGAACAGAAAGCTTGTAAAATATTCTAAGTATAAGTGTCGACACTCATGGATGTGTCGACACTCAGCTGAAGAATCAAGAATGAAGACTTGTGTCGACACCAAGAAGCAGTGTCGACACTTGACAGTTTCTACACATGAAGATGTGTCGACACAAAGGAGATGTGTCGACACTTAGAAGAATACAGAAAGAATGAAGTACAAGTGCTTGTGTCGACACTCAATTTCAGTGTCGACACATGCAGAAGAAACTGTGTCGAGACATACAAGGGAATGTGTCGACACCTTGTAGACTTGTGTCGACACTTACACAACATGTGTCGACACTTGGTCTATAAGTGTCGACACTTAAGAACAGAAAGTCTCGACACTAACTGACAGTTAGAGAATTTCAAGAAGTGACTGGTTGACATGACAGCTGCCAATCCAGCCGGTCTACAGCAACTGTCAGCAAAGTCAAAAGACTGTTATAAACCGGATCAGCCGGTTACCATGAAGGAAGCCTATAAATAGGCACCCACAGTCTACAGAAAAGGAGAGATAATAATTAAGAAGTTCAAAAACATTACATGGTGTGATTGAAGTAGTTGATCAGACTAAATCAAGAAGTGATACACAGAAGATCAACACAAGAAGATCAGGCAGTCCAACTGCAGATCTAAGTAGTTGGAGAGAGAGAGCTCCAACCAAGGATTCAGTCTTTGGAACTAAGGCTGAGAAGAAGAATTCAGAGTCATCTGGATTTCAAGAAGCAGAGATCAAGGATCAACTGCAGAAGATTCAGACTAATTCAGTTCTACTCAAGAAGCTTTGAAGAAAGCTAAGTCAGTTTGGATCAAGCTGAGTTCTTCCAAGAACTCTCCAAGAAACTCTCAACTCCTCTCATTCCTTCTGAGTTGTAGAGTTAGAATTTGTAATTTCTATTATAACTTGTAAGATCCATTGGATCTGAGTGATTGTAAGCCTATTTTATAAAGGCTGAGGGTAGGGCTTGGTGCCTGAGGTAGGAGTTGAAGAACTCTGAGTGTAGGCCTTTGATTGGCTGAGTGTAGGCCTGGGTGGCTGAGTGTAGGCCTTTTGGCTGAGTGTAAGGCTTTGGCCTGAGGTAGGAACCTTGTTGGGTTCTGAGCTAGTGGAGAAGTTTGGCTGAATCTAGTACACTGCTAGATAGGCGAAGGGGGAAAGTGGATGTACCCAAAGATTGGGGAACCACTATAAAATTAGTGTGTCTGCTGTGCTGTGCTGTGTTGTGGCTTTTCTGTGTGATTTCTGAAATTGCTGTTAACTGTAATAATCTGTGATAAACTGTTGTGCTGTCAAACAAAAGTTAAAAAGGTTTAGGTCACCTATTCACCCCCCCCCCTCTAGGTGTTTAGGTACCATATCTTTCAGTCAGTACATGTAGTATTTGATGAAGCTAGACTTATTAACCATGAGTTGTCTAGAAGTATTTGCAGCTCCACAGGTGTGACTAAGAAGATGGACAAGCTCACTATAGAAGAAGGACCTACTGCAAGACAACAAGTAGAAGATAGTGGCTGTTGTCCAGGGGGAGTACTACATGCACCTGATGTTGAGAAGACCATGGAGTGCAGCAAGTTGAAGAAGCTGAAGGAGTTCAACCTGAAGCCAGGCTGCCACCAGCTAATAGACATCTAAGAGATCATCCAGCAGATCAAATTATTGGTGATCTAAGACAAGGGGTACAAACAAGGAGCAGAAATCTGAGTGCAGTACTCTACTCCAGTTTTCTATCCCAAGTAGAGCCAAATAAATTTGAAGAAGCCATCCTAGACCCTCATTGGATTGAGGCAATGCAAGAGGAGCTGAATCAGTTCAAGAGATGCAAGTCTGGGAGCTTGTTCCTAAACCAAAAGACCACAACATAATTGGGACCAAGTGGATCTTTAGGAACAAGATGGATGAACATGGAGTAATTATCAAGACAAAGCAAAACTGGTTGCTAAGGGATATAGGCAGAAGAAGGTTTTGACTTTGATCAAACTCTTTGCTCCAGTAGCCAGACTGGAGGCCATAAGGATGTTTTGCCTATGCAACCTATCAAGGATTTAAAGTATACCAAATGGATGTTAAGTCAGCCTTTCTGAATGGTAATCTGAAAGAAGAGGTCTATGTGGAGCAGCATCAGGTTTGTTGATTCAACTCAACCTAATTATGTTTATAGACTTAAGAAGGCTTTGTATGGGTTAAAACAAGCCCCTAAGGCTTGGTATGAAACCCTGTCTAGTTTCCTCATTGAGAATAAATTCACAAGGGGGAAAATAGACAAGTCTCTATTCCTTAGGGAATCCAGAGGCAAGATCATACTAGTCCAAATATATGTAGATGACATCATATTTGGGTCTACTGAAAGTAGTCTTTGGAAAAAGTTTGCAAAACTCATGCAAGGACAATTTGAGATGAGCAGTATGAGGGAACTTAAGTTCTTCTTGGGTCTCCAAGTTAGACAGACTGAGAATGGTTTATCCATATGCCAATCTAAGTTCACCCTAGAACTGATAAGGAAGTATGGTATGGATTCATCCAGTACCATGAAGACTCCTATGGGGTCAAGTATGTCTCTTAGCAAAGATGATGCAGGGAAACCTATAGATGAGACTTTGTATAGATGGATAGTTGGCTCCCTACTCTATTTGACTGCAAGTAGACCAGATATCATGTATGCTACATGTGTCTGTGCTAGGTACCAAGCATGCCCTAAAGAGTCTCATTTGACAGCAGTCAAAAGGATACTGAGATACCTAAAGGGCACACCTTATCTAGGCCTTTGGTACCCTAGGAATGGAGACTTTGAACTGACAGGTTATTCAGATGCAGATTTTGCAGGCTGAAAAAAATATAGGAAGAGTACAACTGGTACCTGTCAATTCCTAGGTGGAAGACTGATTTCATAGAGTAGCAAAAAGCAAACAAGTGTAGCTATCTCCACAGCAGAATCAGAGTATGTGGCTGCAGGAAGTTGCTGTGCTAAACTTCTATGGATATAACATCAGCTAGAAGACTATGGTATTCAAGTAAGTATAACACCACTATTTTGTGATTCTACTAGTGCTATATCTATTGCAAACAATCCTGTTTCCCATAGTAGAACTAAACACATTGAAATAAAATATCATTTTCTAAGGGAACATGTAGAAAAAGAAGATATTTCACTGGAGTATGTTAATACAGATAATCAACTAGCTGATATGTATACTAAGCCTTTAGAAGAAAACAAATTCAATAGGTTTAAAATTGAATTAGGTGTGATAAACTTAGAATAAGTTTACAGAAATGAATAAGTAAAATAGTGTCGACACACAGAGTTGTCTGTGTCGAGACAGAAAATTGGTGTCGACACTTCAAAGAAAAGGTGTCGACACATCTAGGAAGTTGGTGTCGACACTTCAGATAATTAGTGTCGACACATGATAAGTAGGTGTCGACACATCCAAGGTGGTGTCGACACTTAGGCTTTACTCAGAATTAGTGAAGTAAAATCTCGACTAAGTGTAGAGCTAAGCGGTGTCGACACATAAACAAGTGTCGACACATATATTCTGTCGACTATACTTGTGTCGACACATAGGTGTCGAGACATTATAAGTCTGTGTCGACACTTTCCATCAGTGTCGATACAATTTAAGTTTGTTGACGCGCCCTTTCATCTTCAACTCTAGAAAGGTATAAATAGGGTTTCAACATTGTCTGTCGACATGCTCACCAAAGTTTCGAGACCAAACTTGTGTGTCGACACCTCTCTTCTCTCAATTCAAATTCTTTAAACCCTAATGGCGCCCAAGCTCGAAGAGAATGTGAATGAAGGATATGAACTGGTGCGGCATGCGTTTGATGACACAGAACCAGAGATCAAGGATGTGTTAACCCTAATTACAAACTCAGGGTTAGATTTTCTTGTTTCAGAGCCGACAAAAATATGGAAGAAAGAAGTTCTAGAATTTCTGAATGGAGAAACCCTAGACGAATCTGGACTCAAGATAAAGTCAAGGGTTCATGGAGAAAAGATGAAGGTCTTGCCTAAGAGTTTGAGAAAGGTACTAAACATACCAAGGACTAAGGAAGAAGGTGAAGTTTCTGCTTCTAAAACCAGAGAAGCTTTAACATGGTGTGGACTGGATTGCAAGATGAAAATTGGATCAGTATTCAATAGGAAAGGAATGAACAAACAAGGAAAATTCTTGTCTGAAATTGTTGGCAAGGTGATCCTGTGCAAGTCTGGAGGACATGACAGGATTTCAGCTTATATGTTCAATCTGATGACAAGGTTAATCTTCCAGCTACATACTGATTGGTCTACAGTAGTGTTTGAGAAGATAAGGAGAGCCTGCAGAAACCAATTGGGTAGAATTCTAAGTCTTTACTTGGCTGGTAGTATACCAGAGGTTATGAGTCAAGCTGCTGGATCAAAAATCAACCACATGAGAAGAATGGACATGAGAATATTCTCTAGATGGGATAGATTTTTAACCAAGGAAATGCCCACTCCTGAGAAGGAAACACCCCTAAAGAAGAAGAAGAAGTCAGTCCCAGTGGCTCAAGAATCATCTAGCAGTTCTGAGGAACAAGTAGTGTTCACTCCTGATGAAGAAGACACTGGAATTGCTGGAAAGTCTCCAGCTAGACAAGATGATGCAGAGAGGTAGGGGGAGCTACCTCAAGCTAGCCCAATACACCAGGATTCTATACAGGGGGAGCCTCTAGTAGTGGAAGAGCCAACTCCTCTAGAAAGTGAACAAGCTACTCTCACAATACTTGAGGTAATCACTGAGATTAATGCATTAGATTTTCATATTGAGGATGATGTTTTGTCTGATTCATTACATAATGTTAATCAGCAAACTCCAACATATAGCCAACCCCCAGATATTGTCATGGAGGACACATCTGTTGCAGCTCAAGAAATATCTGATCAATTTGTTGATGAGCCAAGAGTTTCTCCAGCCCATCCTCCACAGGAATTTATAATGGAAGATCTCTTCCTTAATCTGGACCAAACAGACTTTAAGAAGGAAGTGCTGCTGCTGAGGGGGAGAAGTCCAAGTGAGAGGGAGCAAGTGGAGATTCTAGAAGAAACTGCAAGGAAAGAGCCTGAGAGCCAAAGGATGTTGAGGAGCTACCTAGGGAGAGGGTAGAAATAGCAAGCACATCAGCTTCTGAAGATGAGGAGGCTGTAAGAGCAAAGAAAAGGAAATTCCAAGTCTTTAAAAGAAGGAGCCAAACTTACAAAAAGGCTTTACAAACTATTGCACCACAGCCAGCACCATCTGTAGATTACAGTTCTCTGATGGTTGCAATGCAAATAAGCTTGATGAGCAAAGGAAAGCAATAGAAAATATATGGATGAGGGGCATAAGTTTTTACAATTTGATCTGGCCCAAGACATTAAGTCTATTAGATTTGAGATGAATCTAATAAGAAGGAGATGACTGACTGCTTCCACAAGGGAGGGAATGCAGTAGTCTATCTAGCTACTCATCAGGAGAAAATAAAGCTCAAGTGGATGACATTGCACTGAAGCAAGGATATGTTCTGGAGAACCAGCTCAGGATGAATGACAATTTGACTGCTTCACACAATGCAATTGTCACAGAGATGAAAAATATAGCTGCTGGACAGACTACAACTAATGCTACTGCTAAGCAGAGTTTGATAAGCTTTACAAGAGGGCATAACTGCTGTTACTTCTGCTATTGAAAACTCTCAGAAGTTGATAACTGAAAAGCTCCAAAGGTTGAAACCTTTCTTTAAAGATGGAGTAAACTATTTGGATGCCAAATAAGATTTCAAAAGGATGATCTAAGAGATCACATGAAAAGAGAAGTCATAGAGGGGAGAGGGTGTTAGTCAAAGCCAGCTCTGATCATGAAAAGTGGATTTCTAATTCTATCAGAGCCACTCTTGGTTATCCTCCTTTATGTGATGATGATAATGTTGCAGAGTCTGGGATTAATCCTGCTTATCTTTGAGGGGAGCAAGCTGAAGTGGCTCAAGTAATATACCCTCCACCAGACTTTGATATGGTACAAGCAGATATACAGTCCATGTATAGCCCACCTGAGGGAAAGCAAAATGTCATCATAGAAAAGGTGGTTCAGCTAGTATCTGAGGCTATACAAGAAGCTTTGCAGAAAGAACAAGAAGCCAAATTGTCTAAGAAGAGGTTCAGAGAGCAAGCTGAACAAAGGCCTGATTTTGAACAGTGGAGCCCCACTTCAAGGAATATTATCTTGACTGCATGGAAGGCTGCCAAAGACAATATTCAAGATATAAACAAGTGGTTTTCTGAACTGGAGTGGAGGAAGCATGAGACCAGACAAGAAGCCATTGTGCAGTATAGAAGAAAGGCAAAGATGGGAAAGCTACCTCCTACTGCCCAGGAGCCTAGCAAGTACTTTCCCAAGCCATATCATTATTTTGAGAGACAAAAGATCAAGGCTGAAGAATTAAAGAAGAAGGATCTTAAAGGCAAGAAGCCCGCTGCTGCTGAAGATGCTGAAGCCCCTGTGCAAGCAAAGATACAGTCTGGGAAGGGCATAGTGATCAAGGAGACTGAGAAGCAATAGAATAGAATTTATCTTTAGTTTACAGTTGTAATCTTTTAATTTTAAACACTCTGTAAACTTTTGTATAATGGATATGACAAAGTTGTTAGAACAATGTGTTGTGTGAAAAATCTATTACATAATTATTCTGAGATATATGTGTGTACATGTTTTGTTTAATACGTGTTTATGTACTTTCCCTGATTGCATAATCCTATTTTCATCATACTGTAATTTTGTTATGTATGGTGTATATCATTGACTAAGGGTTATGACTTCTCCAAATAGGGGGAGATTGTTGGGTACATTGGTTTAAATGCACCTGATTTGAAGAAGCATCACCCTACTCAATGATATACATAAAAATGTATTTGATATGTTTTGAGTTTAGTTGTGCAGGTCAAGTATTCACAGGGAAAGCTGAAAAGATTCTAAGTCCATGTGTCGACACCTAGAAGGAAAGTGTCGACACTTAAGAAGACTTGTGTCGACACCCAGAGAAGCTGTGTCGACACTTGGAGTAATTGTGTCGACACCAGGGATACAGAGTCGACACCAGACAGAAAGTGTCGACACATACAGGTTGTGTCGACACTCAATGAAGAAAAGTCTAGTGAAGCTGTGTCGACACTTAGCAGCAGTGTCGACACCTAGAGGAACTTTGTCTACATCAGAAAGTGTCGACACTTGGAGGTTGTGTCGACACTCAGCAAATTTCAACAGAGTCTAAGTATAAGTGTCGACATAATGAAGAATGTGTCGACACATAGCAAAAGACTCAATACATGAAGAAAGTGTCGACACTAGGAAGCTGTGTCGACACTCAGCAAAGTTCAGCAAATTCTAAGTACAAGTGTCGACACAAAGGAGATGTGTCGACACTCAGCAGAGGTCTCAACACATGAAGAAAGTGTCGACACAAGGAGCTATGTCGACACTCAGCAAATTTCTATGAAGACTAAGTACAAGTGTCGACACCAAGCATATGTGTCGACACTCAGCAAAAGTATCAACACTGAAGGCATGTGTCGACACCAAAATGATGTGTCGACACTTAACAAGTTCAACACAAGAAGATGTGTCGACACAAAGGAGTTGTGTCGACACTTATAAGAATTCAACTAAGTACTGAAGAACAAGACGTTGTGTCGACACTCAATATCAGTGTCGACACATATTGAAGAAGCTGTGTCGAGAAGTGAATTCTACAACACAAGGAGTTGTGTCGACACCTTGAAGGCAAGTGTCGACACTTAGTCTACTTGTGTCGACACTTAGTCTATAAGTGTCGACACTTAAAGACAGACTGTCTCGACACTTTCAGACAGTTACAAATATTTCAAGAAGTGACTGGATGACATGACAGCTGCCATTCCAGCCGGTCTACTGCAACTGTCAGAGATGTCAGAAAGCCGTTAGAAACCGGATCAGCCGGTCACCATGAAGAAGGCCTATATAAAGGCTTATACTGTCAACAGAAAGAAGTTGTCCATGAGATTAACAACAAATGATCAACACATCAAAGTGATTCATACAAGATCTAGCTATTTATTGAAGAATCAATTCAAGTGAAGATCTAAGTAATTGGAGAGAGAGAGAGCTCCTTCCAAGAAGACAGCCGTTGGAACCAGGCTGTGAAGAAGGGTTCAGACCTAGTTCTGAATCTTAAGTTGCAGTGATTGAAGATCAGCTGCAGAGAATCAATCCTATGTGTTTTACATTCAAGAAGCTTTGAAGAAAGCCAAGTGAGGTTGATCTCAGCAGAGTTCATTCAAGAACTCATCAAGAACCTGTCAACTCATCTCTCTTTTCCTGAGTTGTAGGTATATACTTTGTATTCTATATTTCTTGTAGGATCCTTAGGGATCTGAGTTGTAAGCCTGCAATTATAAAGGCTGAGTGGTAGGGCCTGTGTGCCTGAGTGTAGGAGATCTATTTCTCTGAGTGTAGGCCTGTTGTGGCTGAGTGTAGGCCTTGTGGCTGAGTGTAGGTCTTTGGAGAAGATTGAGTTGTAGGGCCTTGGGCCTGAGCTGTAGGAACCTGTTTGAGGTTCTGAGTGTAAGATCTGAGGATCTGAGATAGTGGAGGAGTTTGGCCGAATCTAGTACACTACTAGATATGCGAAGGGGGAAAGTGGATGTACCCAAACCTTGGGGAACCACTATAAATCTGTGTGTTCACTGTGTGCATGTTTATTCTGTGATTGCTGATTGATGACTGTGAAGAATTAGTTATAACTCTGTGATATAATCTGAAATCTGCCAAAAGTTTAAAAAAGATTTAGTCACCTATTCACCCCCCCTCTAGGTGATTAGGTACAATTTCTTTCAGATCCACTTAGTCCCTATGATATTTTGTCCTTGTGTTCTGGGGACCAACTTCCAGACCTTATATCTCTATAATTGGTCCAGTTTTTCTTGTATTGCTCCAATACATAACTAGTCCTTAATTGCCTCTTCAAACTTCTTTGGATCTTCTTGAGATAGGATGCTTGAGTAGAGAGCTATATTCAAGCTCCTGCTTCTGGTCTGGACTCCATAATTTGCATCACTAATGATTTGGTGTAATGGATGATACCTTAGATGCCAGGTAGTTGGAGACAATCAAGCTGTAGCTTGCTGATCTTCAGGGTTTTCAGCTAGCTGGTCTTTATTTTCTTCATGTATGTATTCCCCTTCTCTTGAATAGGCAGTCTATCATCATTTTCTTGGACTGTGGGGTAGCTTCCTTGATGGTCAGCTTGTCCATCATCTTCTCTGTACCTGTAATACTTTTAGGAGGAGCTTGGCAGCTCACAGTTAACCATGTTGGATTCATCAAAAATAACATGATTTGACTCTTCTACAACTTGGGTAGTTAAGTTGTAGATTCTATATGCCTTACTATGAGTGTTGTACCCAACAAAGATCCCTTCATGGGACTTGACAACAAACTTAGCTAAATGGACTTTTCCATTGTTGAGCACAAAACACTTGCAACCAAAGATCCTGAAATAGCTTAGGTTTGGTTTTTTGCCCTTCAAGATCTCATAGAGAGTCTTCTTGTGGCTCTTGGTAATAGAAGCCCTATTAAGGACATAGCAAGCAATGTTAACTGCCTCAGCCTAGAAGTATTTTGGGAGGGATGAGTCACTTAATAAGGTTCTACCAGCCTCTATGAGAGTCCTATTTTCCTCTCATCAATTCCATTTTGCTGGGGTGTTCTAGGAGAGGAAAATTCTTGATAAATCCCTAATCTTCACAGAATCTTGTCATGCATTCAGACTGAAAGTCAGTGCCATGGTCACTTTTGATTTTGACCACAGTGCTGTTGAATTCATTCTGAATTTGCTTGAAAAATGTCTGAAAGACATCATGGGTTTCAGATTTCTTCCTTAAAAAGAACACCCAGGTAAATCTAGAAAAGTCATCAACAACCACAAGGGTGTAGACTTTCCTACCTAGACTTTGAACTAACATAGGACCAAACAGATCAATATGCAAGAGGTATAAGCACCTCACAGAATCTTTGGTGTAAATGCTCTTGAAGGAAGTCTTAGTCTGTTTGCCCTTTTGGCATGCAGAACAGATACCCTCCTTAGTGCATATAGACTTAGGCCCATTCCTAACCAGCTCATTGGTGAACAGCTTGCCTATGGTCCTGTAATTTAGATGGGCTAGCCTCTTGTGCCACTGGACACATGAAGAGGCTTTCTCATCTATAACTAGGCATATATGTGAGTCATTACTAGAGCATAGGAAATCTAAATAGTACACATTTCCACTCATAGTGCTTGTTAAGATGACCTCTTGGTCACTTAACCTCATAATTTGGCACTCATCCTTATGGAATACAATGTCAGAGCCACGATCACAGAGTTGGCTATGCTTATCAGGTTGTGTTGCAGCCCTTCCATATATGCTACTCTAGTGATAGTGACTATGCCATTAAAGATCTTACCATAACCTCTAGTCACCCATTTTTCTGACCCACCAAAGATAACCTTTGGTTCATTATTTACTGGAGCATAATCCTTCAGCATGCTACTTGTTCCAGTCATGTGCCTAGAACATCCACTGTCCAAGTACTATATAGGGGTATGAGCACTTTGACTAACTTACAAAACACAAATCTGTTAACTTTAGGACCCCTATTTTTATTAGGTCCTTGGTACATGTTAGCCTGAAAATAATTCTGCATGCCTGCAGCTTTTCTGACAGGCAAGCTGACATTTGCTCTCTACACACTATGATTGTGCTAGCAATCAACAACAAAGTGGCCTACCTTGCCACAACACCAACAATCATGGACGTTGTACCTTGTTTTCAGAGCAGGTTTGTTGGCTGTGTTAATAGCTGCTCTGGGTCTAAAAGGAGTAGCAACAGTCCTATTCTTTGGTTTCCCAGCCCTAGTCTGACAAGTGGTGGGTCTGGCAGTAGAAGTGCTTGGGATATCTTAAGCCCTTATAGCATTAACAGCTTTCTTTTCAGAAAGCATACTCTTGATGGCCTTAGAGATGACCAGGTCTAGTCTACTGACAGCCTTGCCCTTTATCTTAGAGTGTGCTGGAGGAATTGGAGAACAGTCAGCAACTTTACCCTTGACTGAAGGGGCTGTTGCACCAAACACAAATGGTCCAGGATGGGCCATTTATATTTTCTCATAGGCACTTGCACCTTTGCTGTAACTACCACCATACTGTAGAACATCTTTGTTCACACAAGATGGTATAGCATGATTCCAGTGACCATAAATACTCTCATGGTCAAGGCTGTTAGAAGGAAATTACACTCTATTAAATTTCACTGGAGGCTTAGAGGCTAGTGGCTCCACTTGAGCTTTGTCCTTTCCCTTGGGATTATCAGCTCTTGTCCTTCCCTTGAATCCCAACCCTTTCTTTCCATTTTGGGAGGAGAATGAGTCAATTAAGGGCAACACTGTGCTAGGCTTGGAGTAGCTAGCCACTAGTTCCCTTTTCTTTTTGAACTTTCCTTCAATATTTCTGATATGGTTATTATTAAAGGTTTATGGTGCTCATCTGAAGGATTATTACATTCTTAAGTTTGCTGACTTCTTGAGTCTTCAGATCCAGCAATTTTGCTGATTCTGAAGCAGCAAGCTTTAAAGAGACAATTTCTTGATCCTGGTGTTTGGCCAGGAGCTTGCTTTTCTTTAGTGCCTGCAGAAGTGCACCATAATTATCAATCAATTGATTGATGTCTCCCCCAGATTCTGAGCCATAATCATCACTTGATCTAGATGCACAAGAATCTGGAACTGATTCATAATCTGAACAAGCAGAGCTAGTGACAGAAATTAGCTTGCTTGGACCAGGTTGATCCTGGCTAAGTTCTTCATCTGACCTAGCCATCAGCCCAAGGAAGCAGTTGTCTTCTTCAGAATCCACCTCTGAATCACCATCAGATTGTGATAGAGGGGCCTTGTCTTCAATCCTGACAGTAGGACGAACCTTCTCAACTTCTTCTTCTAAAGCAGCCAGCCTTTTGATGTAGTCTGCTTCAACACCTCCTTATTCAATAGAGAACAACCCAACGTAGGCTTCTTCTTCCTCTTCTGACTCTGATAAAAGTGCAGCTAGATCTGATATACTCTAGAGGGGGGGGGGGGGTGTTTAGAGTATATGGTGCTTTGATACTTTTTATAATAATTGTTGTAAAAAGAGTGAGCAGGGAAGCAATTATATATATCTAATTATAGAGCTAAGCTAATCAAAAACTAATCACAGAAAAATCAAGGCCAGAAACAAAAATAAGGATAAAGCAAAACCAGAAGACACAAGAATAATATAGTGGTTCCCCAAACTCGGGTACATCAACTCTTCTACCACCCTAGGTAGGAATCCACTACAGGATGAGTTGATCAGGTGTCCTGGGCACCATGAGCTTTTGATAAGGTGCTCAAAAACCAAAGCAGATTTTTTGATCAGGTGTCTTGCCACCAATGAGCTTTTGACAAGGTGCTCAAAAACCAAGCTCAAACGTTTGAAGGAGTTTGAGAAATCCTTTATAGAGAGGGGTGTGAGAGTGTGATGGAAGTCTTCTCTTTCTCAAACAACTGAGAAGACTATGTGGATTGTTGATGTCAAAGCTCCCCCTGAATCCTTGAGATCTTCAGGAAGAAAAGCTTTGCTGAGGGTGATAGGCCTTCAAAGATTAAGCTCCAACATAGATGATTTCAGCAATAGCTTAAATGTTGAATGTCTGGAGTCTGGAAATATGTTGGCCTTGAACACTTTGAAATTAGAGAGATCTGAAGATTTCTGAAAGATTGATCTCCTTGGATGAGTGTTCTTGAGAATTCTTTGAGACAGAATATTTTTGAATGTATCTCTGTAATCTTTGTGTCTCTCTCTGTATTCCTTAGAGACATCAAAAAAATTCTATATTTTATACTCTGGTACAGAATAAAATAACATTCTCTGTCAAGTATAGCCATTGCCCTGCATTAATTGCATCCTTAATTGCAAAATCTCTTCTGAGGAAAGTCCACAGAAATATTCCTTGAAAAATCCCTTGATACTTGGTCCAGAAATGAATGAAAACGGCTAGGAAATCTCTGAATTAATTGCAGAATAAATCCTTAACTGATTTGAAATTGAATCTAGAAACATCCTTGAGTTATCTGAAATCGTCGAACTGAGCTCTGATATCGTCGATCTGAGCTCAGCGATCTGGAAATATACAGCAGTAAAATATCGTCGATCTGAGCTCAAAGATCGTCGAACTGAGCTCAGTGATAAAGATCCAAAGCAGAGTGAAATCGTCGACCTGAGCTCACCGATCGTCGAACGGAGTTCGACCATATTAATGAAGTTGAGTCAGCGATCGGTCGAATGGAGTTCGACGATCTGTCGAAGTTAAGCTAGACGATCGTCGATCGGAGTTCGACGAATCGTCGTGCTGAGCTCGACGATATGACTTAGTCTCCAAACAGAAAATCTTGGTCTTCAGGGCAGCTTCCAAACCTAGACTTCTAACCCTTAGACTCAATTCTAATTGACCTATTGGGCTATACAGGAGGTCAAGCATTGATTCCTAGAGATATAGTGATCCTGACACAAATTAGTAATAGGGTGTTCCAACAATCTCCCCTATTTGTGTTAGGATTACTGTTGGAACACCCTATTACTATATTTGGGTCAGGATCACTATGTCTCTAGGATTTTTTTTGTTTGACCTTCTGTATAGATTAATAGGTCAATTAGAATTGAGTCTAAGGGATCAGGAGTCTAGGTTTGGAAGCTGCCCTGAAGACCCAAGTTTTTCTGGAGACTAAGTCCAAATCGTCGAGCTCAGCACGACGTTTCGTCGAACTCCGGTTCGACGATCGTCTAGCTCAACTTTGACAGATCGTCGATGCTCATTCGACGATCGCTGAGCTCAATCCTCATAATATCGTCGAGCTCTGGTCGACGATCGCTGAGCTCAACTTCTCAACATCGTCGAGCTCTGTTCGACGATCGCTGAGCTCAGGTCGGCGATTTTGACTCTCACTGGATCCTTATCTCTGAGCTCAGTTCGACGATCTTTGAGCTCAGATCGACGACTTCTTTGCTGCTTGCATTTTCCAGTTCGCTGAGCTCAGCTCGACGATAGCAGAGCTCAGTTCGACGATTTCAGTTATCTTTCAGAATTCAAATTCAAATCAGATAGAAGTTATTCTGCATTTAATTCAGAAGATCTGCCAGCCGTTTTCATTTAATTCTGGAGCATGTTTCAAGGGATTTTTCAAGGAATAATTCAGTGGACTTTCCTTCAGAACATTTTATGCATTTAAGGCTGTAATTAATTCAGACCAACGGTATCTTTGACAGAGCAATTTTCTATTCAGACTCAGAGAATAAAAGATAGAATGTTTTTGAATCAGACAGAAGATAGACAAGAACAAGAGAATAGAGATAGACAAGTAGAGGACACCTCTCTATACACAGAGACTCTCTCAATATTCTGTCAACAAGAATTCAGAAGAAACAATATCTAAAAAGAGATCAAGCTTTCAACATTCTTCAGATCTCTTCAGCTCTCAGTGTTCAAGGCCAATATCATTTCAAGACTCCACGACACTCAACATTTCAGCTTGCTGAATTCATCTTCTGCTGGAGATCTTATCTGTGAAGGCCTATCACCCTCAGCAAAGCTCATCTTCCTGAAGATTTCAAGGACTCAGGGGGAGCTTTGACACATCACTGAATCCACATAGTCTTCTCAGTTGCTTGAAAAAGAGAAGACTGCCATCACTCTCTCAACCCCATTCTGTAAAGGGTTTTTCAAACTCCCTTCAAAAGTTCGAATCTGGTTTTTGAGCACCTGTGTCAAAAGCTCATTGGTGGCAAGACACCTGATCAAAAAATCTGATCTGGTTTTTTGAGCACCTTATCAAAAGCTCATTGGTGCCCAGGACACCTGATCAACTCATCCTGCAGTGGATTCCTACCTAGGGTGGTAGAAGAGTGGATGTACCCAAGTTGGGGAACCACTATATTTCCTTGTGTTATCTGGTTCTGCATGTTTTCTTTTGTTTCTGGCCTAGATTTTTCTTGTGCTTATATCTGCATAGCTTAGTTTTATTTCTGCTTCCCTGCTTACACTCATTACAACAATTGTTGTAAAGCTTTGCAAAAAGTTTTCTTTGTGTTCTTAAAAAGCACCATATACTCTATTCACCCCCCTCTAGAGTGTATCAGATCTAGTTTCCCCCTTTCAATTACTATTTACAAACTTTGGAAAAAAAACAACATACAAGCAGCAAAACATAAAAAACAACAAGCTAGACATAGCAGAACCACAGAAATATATATCATCCAGATAATCAGAAATTAGAGAATGTCACCTTACAATATCATTTCTTTTCCTTTCCCTTAACAAGTTTAATCTCTCTGTTAGGATTGAGGGCTTCTTTGTTTGATCTGGTATCATCTGCTGCACCCAAATATGTTTGCTTTTTAGGCCTGGGAACTACAACTTCAGGATGTAATTCTATATACCTTCAGAATCAAAGAATTTACTTGATGTATATCTCTCTAGCTCTTTCTGTCTCTGTTCAGACATAGTTGAAATGTTGGAAGAATCTTTTCCTTGCTCTCTAGCCTTTTTAATCTGATCCAGTGCAGCTAGTTCCTTTAATCTAGCAGTCCAAGCAGCTGGATTATTCTCAGGATCCTCAAAAGGTACAGGTGGCTCATATCTGTTAGAGGGATTGTCTTGAGAAGGCCTGACAGACACAGTTTCTTTCAACTTATAAGGGAAAGGACCAGATGTTGTATAAGTTGAAATTTGTCCTCCCCTAGAATATGAGTGTTGCCTTGAGTACCCTTTGGAGTAGACTTGAAGATCTCTTTGATTTCCTCTGTATCCTCCTCTCCTTGATTGAGATCCCCTGGATTGGCTTCTCCTATTGTAAGATCCGGCATGAGGCTGATAGGGGGCCTGACTTCTGGCTGGGGGTTGAGCTGCAGAACTTCCACCTGCACCTGTATTGGGAGGAGGTGGAGGAGGAGGGTGAGAGTGCTGGAATTGGGAGGAGCCCTTCTCATATTTTCTCTTCTTTTTCATTGCCTTCAGTTGGTTCTTAGAGTATTGCATCCAGTGCTCAGTAATAGGGCAGTCATGTAGAATGTAATATGGGATATCATTGTTATCCTTAACTTTGGCAGGAGGTACCCTCTTCATGGCTTTGCTCCTTGCCTTTCTTTTCCTGGCAATGGTAGCAGAAGAGTCATCAGAGTCTGTTCTAAATTCATCACTTTCAGAACTCTGGTCATCATAAAGAGCATCAATTTTCTTCATCAAGTCCTTCTTGAGCTGTACAGAAGCAGATGAGGCAGAGGTTGTAGCAGCAGGTGTTGAAGTAGTAACAACAGAAATGATAGCAGCGATGTAGTAGAAGCAGTAACAACACAGCAGCAACAACTATGGGCTCTGGAGAGGTGACAGCAGCAACAACAATCTCACTAACAGCAACAGAAAAAAACAGAAGGAATATCATCAGAAACTGCAGAAGGCTCAAATTCAGATGCCTCTGACATAAGAATATCCTTGGAAATAGGCTCAACAGCTTTAACAGACACTTCAGCAGCAGTATCAACATTCTCAGCAGCAGTATCAACAATAGCAGAAGAAACAACAATGCTTTCTTCAGAAGAAGCAGCAGCATACACTGAGTTGACAAAGGAGGTTATAATGCTTGGGTCACAACAAGAAAATGGCACAAGGGCCTTGGATAGATCCTCTGGAGGCTGGACATCATTGACCTCTGGCAGACAGCTGAAGTATGCAGAATCAAAAGTTGAAAGCAAAGACCCGAGGTCTATTGCAAGGATTTGCAGCAGGAGGACTTTGTGCTTGAGGCACAACAACACAGCAAGAGGAGGAGCTGAAGAAGCAGCAAAGACAGCAGCAGCAGTAGACAGGCTCACAGAAGCAGTCACAGAAGCAGCAGCAGCAGCACATGAAGACTCACTTCATATGGCATCTCCCCTGCCTAGATTCAGACAAGTCTGGATCAAGGCACACTGCTGTAGGAGCTACCTGAGGGAAGAGGGAAGAGAGCCTGGCAGAGAGAGCTGCCACTGACAGGTGTAGTGGAGCCAAGGAGGTCTCCAACAGCAGAGAGAGCCTGGGGGCAAGCAACTCATACAGCCTGTCAGCAAGGGCTGGGAGGTATCTACTTGCTCAAGGGCTGGAGCAGAGGTAGAAGATATGGAGCAGCTGATGGTGAGGGTAGTGGAGAGCTGGTGAATGGTGGAAGGGATGGCTGAGGTGTTGGGAAGGTGGATATGGAGGACAGGGGAATGGAGATAGATGGGGTGAATGTTGGTTGGTCAATGATTTGGTGTAGAAGGTCTTGAAAGGAGGTGGAGGAAGAGGGTAACTCAGGAGGAGATGATGGGGAATCATCCATAAATGGAATCATCAATTAGGGTGAAGGATGGATGAGAGGTGATGAAGTGACATCTGGTGGAGGGTAGGAGAATAAAGGATGGAATTGGTCTTCTGGTGGTGGAAGAATAGGTACTGGAGATGGTGTGGATGTTGGAGAGGGGCTGGATATGATGATGGTGGATGGAGCTGTAATGGTAGATGGTATGGGAAGGGATGGAATTGGAGGAGGAGGAGGAGAGGCAACAACAGCAGGCAGGTCATCTGCAGGGGCAGAGACCTGTGGAGGAGTGACTCTTAGAGTCCTTGTGCCTGAAGGAGTACTGGAGGAGGGCCTGCTGGGCTTGCTGATTTGTCTGTCCCACTTTCCAAAGAGGGCACAAGACAGTCTCTTGGAAGCATTTATATGAATTCCAGAGGAGACCAGCAAGGCAGGGCACCTGTGCTGCAGAAACACTCCAATGATCCTTCCAAAGTTTACAAAACTTTTGTTGATTTTCTTCTTGATAAGGTCAAAGAACACTTCTCCCCAATTCAGATTCTTTCTGTCTACAAGAGCTCCCATGAGGCAGAGCTGATACCTTGAAATTGTATCATGGGCAGAGTGCTTAGCCAGTAGCACTTTCCCAACAACATCTGCCATGAATCTATATTCTACAAAAAGGTTCCTTTTGAAGAGCTTGCTAGGGTTTCCCTCTGAATGACCCATTCTGGCAAGCAGTTCAGAATACTCTTCTCCAGATAAGTCAGCAGTATCTTCACCATTCCTCAACTCAAAAACTCCTGATAGAATTGTTGGGGTTAAGGGTACCTGAGTTCCATATATAGACCCAACAATGATGTTGTTATCTTGATTATGGGCAGTATAAACCCATTCCTTTATCTCATCAGATGCCAGCTTGATCCTGGTGGTCATTATTGCTGTCAGATTCTGTTATGTGAATAATCCCAAAATATCTTGAAAAACCTGGTCAGTTGTGCTGAATGATTCCATGTCGATGTCAAAACCAGCATCAAACTTCATAGCAGCAAGAACAGCAACTGACACAACCATGGGTACCTGCAAAAATTCAACAAACAAAACGACCAAGTGTAGAACTGTTTGGAGGGAAAGAAAATTCTTGCAGAGAAATCGAAAGCGCAAAAGAGAACGACGGCGAAAAATGAGTTTTATATTAGGGTTCGACGCAGAATTGGAAAGATCGTTGAACTCAGTTCGACGATCGAGGCTTCTAAAGGAATCTGAAGAGTCTTCAACATCGTCGATCTCTGTTCGACGATATTGGAGAGCGTCGAGCTCCGTTCGACGATCGTTCAGAAAACAAAATCGTCGAGCGCCGTTCGACGATCGTTGACCGGAAGAGATAGTTCATACTATCTGAGAAACACTGAACTCAGTTCGACGATTTTGGAAATCGTCGATCTCCGTTCGACGATCTTGGGGCAAATCGTCGAGCGCAGTTCAGAGATCAGAAAAACTCTAGACACTAAGAAAAAAATCAGAATGTTTGCTTAGTCTTGGTCAATTTTTAAGCTTTCAAAATCTTGGATATTATTAAAGACTTCCTCCATCTAACATTCCTAACTGATTTAGGAAGAAGGTGTGTTTCTTTTCATCCAAAGGCTTGGTGAAAATATCTCCCCTTTGTAAATCAGTTGGGATATATTGTAGTTCAATTTTATTCTTTTCAACATTATCCCTTAAGAAATGATGCCTAATCTCTATGTGTTTTGTCCTACTATGGAGGACTGGATTTTGAGCTATAGAAATAGCACTAGTGTTGTCACAAAAGATTTTAGACTTCTCTAAGTTGTAGCCATAGTCTAGGAGTTGGTTTTGAATCCACAAGATTTGTGAACAACAACTGCCTGCAGCCATATATTCAGCTTCAGCAGTTGAAGTTGACACAGATGTTTGTTTCTTACAAAACCAAGAGACAAGTCTGTCACCAAGGAACTGACAAGTTCCACTGGTGCTTTTCCTGTCAATTCTGCATCCAGCATAGTCAGCATCAGAGAATCCAGTTAAATCAAATGCTGAATCTTTTGGATACCAGAGACCTAGATTTGGACAACTTTTAACATACCTGAGAATCCTCTTTACTAGTGTTTGGTGTGACTCTCTAGGGCTTACTTGGAACCTAGCACATATACATGTAGCAAACATTATATCTGGTCTACTAGCTGTAAGATACAGTAAAGAGCCAATCATTGCTCTATATGTTGTCTGATCAACATGTTTCCCATGTTCATCAGCATCCAATACAGCATTAGTAGGCATGGGTGTTTTCATACAGGATGCTTCAGACATACCAAATTTCTTAACCAATTCATTTGCATACTTGGTTTGAGAAATGAAGATGCCTTCAGCATGGTGTTTGACTTGCAATCCTAGGAAGAAGGATAGCTCACCCATGCTACTCATCTCAAATTTAGAATGCATTAGGTTGGAAAACCTTCTGCACAACTTGGAGTCAGTAGAACCAAAAATAATATCGTCTACATAAATTTGTACTAGTAGGGTATGGGACTTATGGGTTCTAATGAAAAGAGTTTGGTCTACTCTACCCCTTATAAAACCATTTTCCAAGAGAAAGCATGCTAGGGTCTCATACCATGCTCTAGGAGCTTGCTTGAGACCATATAATGCTTTATTCAATCTAAAAACATAATCAGGAAAAGTAGGAGAGATAAAACCTGGAGGTTGTCTGACATAAACTTCCTCTTTGATGTCTCCATTTATAAATGCACTTTTGACATCCATCTGATACACTTTGAAGCCTTTATGTGCTGCATAAGCTAAGAATATTCTGATGGCTTCTAGTCTTGCAACTGGTGCAAAGGTCTGGTCGTAGTCGATTCCTTCTTCTTGAGAGTATCCCTGAGCAACTAGCCTTGCCTTGTTCCTTACAATTACTCCTTGATCATCCAGTTTGTTTCTGAATACCCATTTTGTTCCAAAAATGGAGTGATCCTTAGGCTTTGGCACTAGTTCCCATACTTTGTTCCTCTCAAATTGATGCAACTCCTCTTGCATTGCAATGATCCAGTGTGGATCTTGCTCTGCATCTTGAATGGACTGAGGTTCAATTTGAGATAGGAAGCAGGTGTGCAACAGGTTTTGGTTGACCTGATTTCTGGTTTGCACACCAGCTGAGATTTCTCCAATTATTTGGGAAATTGGATGGTCTCTTGATGTTACTAAATCAACAGGGGGTGTTGATTGTTCACCAACCTGTGTTGTTGTTTCCTCTTGTGGTACAACAACTGGCTCTTCAAGTTGTTCTTCAATATGTTGAGCATTTCCTTCATCTTCACTGCTTTCATCCTCTTGAGTAACCTGTAACTTGTTCAAGTCTTCAACTAGAGAATGTTCCTGCAAGGGTTCTATGGTAGAAGAAATCTTCTCCTTGAAAGACATGTTAGATTCATCAAATGAAATGTGAACAGATTCCTCAATTTTTAAAGATGATTTATTATAGACCCTATAAGCCTTGCTGATCATGGAGTATCCCAGAAACACTCCTTCATCAGCTTTAGCTTGAAATTTTGCTAAATATTTCTTGTCATTATTATGAATGTAGCAAATACAACCAAAGACTCTAAAATAATCAACTTTAGGTTTCTTCCCTTTGAGTAATTCATAGGGAGTCTTTCTCTTTAGTTTATGTATCAGACTTCTATTCAACACATAGTTGGAGGTGTTCACTGCCTCTGCCCAAAAGGATAGAGGTAGATGAGCATCTGACAACAATGTAGTGGCAGATTCAATAAGGTGTTCTATTTTTCCTTTCAGCTACCCCATTTTGCTGAGGAGTTCTAGGAGCTGAGAAAGTATGCCTGATCCCTTCACTCTGACAGAACTCTTGCATAAGAAGAGAATCAAACTCTGTCCCATGATCACTTCTGATCAGGGCAATGTGAGTATTGAACTCAATCTGTATACATTTGAGAAACTCTGTCAGACACTTAAAGTTATCAGACTTCTTCCTTAGAAAGAACACCCAAGTGAATCTAGAGAAGTCATCTACAACTACTAAAGTGTAGGATTTCCCTCCTAGGCTTTGTACTGTGATGGGTCCAAAAAGATCCATGTGTAACAGATACAATATCCTAGGTGAATCACTCTTATTAAGTGACTTAAAGCTGTTTTTAGTTTGCTTGCCTAATTGACAAGCCCTGCAGAGTCCTTCCTTCTTGTAGGGGCCAGAAGGTAGTCCTCTAACAAGGTTGTCCTTGGATAGCCTAGCAATAGTTCTAAGGTTTAGGTGTCCTAGTCTCTTATGCCATAAAATATTTGGTCTACAGACAGAATTGAACAAGCAGATATCTACATCAGTTGAAAGAAAATCTACTAGATAGATGTTACCTTTTCTTTTACCTGTCAACACAGTTGTGTTGTCCTCTGACTTGATTTTGCATAAGGCTTTGCTGAAGGTCACCTGGTAGCCTTCATCACACAGCTGACTGATGCTAATTAGGTTGTGCTTCAGTCCTTCCACATAAGCTACCTTCTTGAAAGTTACTGATCCAATCTGGACTGCACCATATCCTTTAGTCTGTCCAAAGTTTGAATCACCAAAGATAACTTTGGATCCAAGCTTGGCTCTGAAGGATGTAAGGTTGTCCTTGCTCCCTGTCATGTGCTTAGAGCACCCACTATCCAAGTACCATTGCTGGTTAGATGTTGGATAGGTCTTCACCTGCACATAAGACAATTCATTTGTTTTTGACCCAGTTTACCTTGGGCCTAGGTTGATAACCTTTAAATTCTGAAATGAAAGACATCCCAGGTTGACTCTTATATCCTTCAGGATGATATCTCCTTGGAGGTATAATCCATTCAGTATAAGGGTTAAAGATTTGGGATGAAGGACCCTTAGGATTCAATTTTGATTTGCCCTTGAAAAATTTTCCAGAGCTCTGACCTCTGTTCGACGATCTTGGAGCTGCGTTCGACGATCTTGGGTCAGATCGTCGAGCTCCGTTCGACGGTCGACTATGGCTGAGGTCAGGTATTTGAGATCGTCGACCTGCGTTCGACGACTTTGGCTGAGATCGTCGATCAGCGTTCGACGATTTTGCCTGAGATCGTCGAGCTGCGTTCAGCGATCGTCGATCTTCATTCGGCGATCGTCGATCTCCGTTCGACGATTTCTGCTGGGACTTAGTTTTCTGGGGCAGATCAGAATTTTTCCTAGCAACCTCTACAACTCCCTTTCCTTTGTCAGAGATGAATTTGATTGGAGTTGTTAGAACTATAGGTTGGCTGGATGAAGCACCCAAGCCCAGTGTACTGTTAAATCTGGAGTTCACTGTGCTTGTGATGTCCATCAGCTTGATGCTTCTCCCATTAAGGGATTCTTCAAGCTTTTTGGCCTCAGAGAGCTCACTTTTCA
This sequence comes from Platanthera guangdongensis, assembly GCA_039583875.1. Classification (NCBI taxonomy): domain Eukaryota; kingdom Viridiplantae; phylum Streptophyta; class Magnoliopsida; order Asparagales; family Orchidaceae; genus Platanthera; species Platanthera guangdongensis. The sequence continues at coordinate 79,881,902 of CM077158.1, read as the reverse complement.
GTGAAGCTATCTGTTCCCTACAACACTCCAACTCCTGAGAGAGTTTGAGGTTTTCTGACTTTATAGTATTGTGTTCAGATAATTGATTTCTGAGAGAGATAATTTCTTTCTCATACTTTAGCAGGTCTAAACACAGTGCTTTAAATTCAGATTTAAAATCCTCTGAACTAAAATCAAAAGAACCAATTAACTGATCTTCTTCAGGTTGAGTCTCTGAGTCTGACTCTGACTCCTCTTCTTCTGAATTATGCTGTGAGGCATTGATTGCCATCATGCAGAACTCCTTTTCTTCTGCATCATCCTCATCATCACTGGAGCTGGATGAGGCTTCTGACTCTTCTTCAGTCTCACTCCAGGATTCAGCAACAAACCCTTTTCTTGTATGTTTGTTTTTGCTTGAAGAGGGTTTGCCATTGCCATTCCTCTTGGAGTCTTTCTCCTTTCTTCTTTCTTTCCTGTCTCTTCTGTCCTTGTTCTTGTTCTCTGGACAGTCAGGAACTATGTGCCCTGGTTTCCTGCAACCAAAGCAAATAATATCTTTATTATTGTTAATGGACTTGTCATACCTTGGCTTATCCTGCTCCTTGTATGATCTCCTTCTGAAGTCCTTTCTGGCCATCTTGTAGAATCTTTTGGCCAACAAACTGAGTAGTTCATCATTGCCTGTGGCTTTGTCTTCAGGCAGATCCTCAGTTGCCTTGAAGGCTATGTTCTTCTCTTTTCTTGTGGCTGGTGAGGCAGCCTTCTGTTCTTCCTCTCTATTTTTGATGAGTAGCTCATAAGATTTGAGCTTACCCAATAGAGCTTCAGTAGTGATCTCATTCAGACTTCTGGCATCCTTAATTGGCCAGATTCTTGAATCCCAAGTGCTGGGGAAGCACATTAGAATCTTGTCATTGAGTTCAGTTAGAGAGATCTCTTTGTCCAATGTCCTGAGTTCACTGACAATTAGGCTTAGCCTGTTGTACATATCTCCCACTGACTCAGTTTCTCCCTTTTTGAAATTCTCATATTGAGAGATGAGATGGGATCTCCTATCCTTTCTCTCATCAGCTGAGCCTGAGACTATTTCTGAGAGTTTGTCCCAAATTTCCTTGGCTGAATTGCATTCAGCCACCTTTTGAAATATGTCATCAGATATTGTCTGGGCCAGGATGTTCATAGCCTTGGCATCAACTACCTTCCATATCTTGATATCAGCATCTGTTCCTGATGGAGGTGGAACAACATTTGTACTTGTGTTCTCTGGAGGTCTTGGACATACTGTCAGAACAGAATTAAAAATATCTTCGTCAATAGAATTCATGTACAGTCTGATCCTTGCTTTCCAAAGTGCAAACTTGGATAGATTTCACACTGGAGGTCTGGTGCTAGCATAATCTTTGTTTTGGGCCATGATTTGTGAAAACAAAATCTAATAATAAACTACAAAAGAAAAACAGATCTAACTAAGGATCTTTGGGTTCAGGTGTTAGCCTGTACAACCAATCAGGTATGGTATGTTTAACCAACCTGGCTCTGATACCAATTGAAAGTGCAGCTAGATCTGATATACTCTAGAGGGGGGGTGAATAGAGTATATGGTGCTTTGATACTTTTTACAACAATTGTTGTAATAAGAGTGAGCAGGGAAGCAATAATAAATCTAATCACAGAGCTAAGCTAATCAAAAACTAATCACAGAAAAATCAAGGCCAGAAACAAAAATAAAGATAAACAAAACCAGAAGACACAAGGAAATATAGTGGTTCCCCTAAACTCGGGTACATCCACTCTTCTACCACCCTAGGTAGGAATCCACTGCAGGATGAGTTGATCAGGTGTCCTGGGCACCAATGAGCTTTTGATAAGGTGCTCAAAAACCAAAGCAGATTTTTTGATCAGGTGTCTTGCCACCAATGAGCTTTTGACAAGGTGCTCAAAAACCAAGCTCAAACTTTTGAAGGGAGTTTGAGAAACCCTTTACAGAGAGGGGGTGAGAGAGTGATGGAAGTCTTCTTTTTCTCAAACAACTGAGAAGACTATGTGGATTGTTGATGTCAAAGCTCCCCCTGAATCCTTGAGATCTTCAGGAAGAAAAGCTTTGCTGAGGGTGATAGGCCTTCAAATATTGAGCTCCAACAATAGATGATTTCAGCAATAGCTGAAATGTTGAATGTCTGGAGTCTGGAAATATGTTGGCATTGAACACTTTGAAATTAGAGAGATCTGAAGATTTCTGAAAAGATTGATCTCCTTGGATGAGTGTTCTTGAGAATTCTTTGAGACAGAATATTTTTGAATGTATCTCTGTAATCTGTGTGTCTCTCTCTGTATTCCCTTAGAGACTCAAAAAAAATTCTATCTTTTATTCTCTGGTACAGAATAGAATAACATTCTCTGTCAAGTATAGCCGTTAGCCTGCATTAATTGCATCCTTAATTGCAAAATCTCTTCTGGAGGAAAGTCCACAGAAATATTCCTTGAAAAATCCCTTGAAACTTGGTCCAGAAATGAATGAAAACGGCTAGGAAATCTCTGAATTAATTGCAGAATAACTCCTTAACTGATTTGAAATTGAATCTAGAAACATCCTTGAAGTTATCTGAAATCGTCGAACTGAGCTCTGCTATCGTCGATCTGAGCTCAGCGATCTGGAAATATACAGCAGCAAAATATCGTCGATCTGAGCTCAAAGATCGTCGAACTGAGCTCAGAGATAAAGATCCAAAGCAGAGTGAAAATCGTCGACCTGAGCTCACCGATCGTCGAACGGAGTTCGACGATATAATGAAGTTGAGCTCAGTGATCGTCGAATGGAGTTCGACGATCTGTCGAAGTTGAGCTAGACGATCGTCGATCGGAGTTCGACGAATCGTCGTGCTGAGCTCGACGATATGACTTAGTCTCCAAACAGAAAATCTTGGTCTTCAGGGCAGCTTCCAAACCTAGACTTCTAACCCTTAGACTCAATTCTAATTGACCTATTGGGCTATACAGGAGGTCAAGCATTGATTCCTAGAGACATAGTGATCCTGACCCAAATTAGTAATAGGGTGTTCCAACAAGGAAGAATGCGCCAGGCTTCTTTGCTTCTTGTCCAGGAGGGATTTCTCCTTCTTGCCTTTTTTCTGGAGGTCCCTTTTCTCACTGTGTTCCTTTCTTTTAACTGGGCAGTAGATATCACATGCCCCGGTTTTCTGCAATGATAATAAGTCATGTTAGAGGAAACCTGTTTACCAGTTTTGGAACCATACCTGTCCTCCTTAGAAGATTTTCTCCTACCTTGTAGAAGTCATCCTTGGGACGTGTGGAGGAGGAAGGTCTGCCTCTCTAGTGCTTCTTCTTCAAGAACTTCTGGAATTATCTGGTGAAGGCAGCAAAATCTTCATCAGACCATTGTCAGTCTGATGTGCTTTCTTCTGATTTTCCAGAATCAGATTCAGCATCTCTCCTTGGTGGAGAGGGAGAATTTCTTCTGCCTTTGCTAGAGCCTTCATCTTTGAATGCGACAGACTTGTCTCTTGTCTGAGACTAGTTCTGGTTCTCCTCTTCATTCCTTGTAGCCAGCTGCATTTCATATGACAACAACTTCCCAAAGAGGGTGTGTGGAGTTATCTCACCCAGATTTGCCACTTCTCCGATGGCACAGATTTTAGTGTCCCACTCTCTAGAGAGATCTAAGGAACTTGTCATTCAATTCAAAATGACCGAATACTCTTCCATAAGTCTTCCGCTCATTCGAAATCCTAAAGATTTTTTCATAATAGATGGTTATGTTGTCCCCCTTGGATTGCTTGAAAACCTCATACTCTTGGTTGAGCATGGACTTCCTATCATTCCTAACCTCATCTATCCCCTCCATGTAGATCACAAGAGTTTCCCACATTTCCTTTGCAGTTGAGCAATGGATCAGGTTCTGAAGAGTAGAGTCATCAACAACTCTCATAATTATGTTCTTTGCTCTCTTATCTATTGAGGCCAAGGCCAACTCATCCTTGGACATCTCATCATATGTCTTGGGGGTCTTGACATTAGCATCCAGTGCTGACACCTTCATTGGGATGTATGGTCCCGCTTCAACTGTGATATACATTCTAGGGTCAGCAGCTTCCATAAACTGCCTCACCCTTGCTTTCTAGATGACAAAATCTTCCTTCCTACAGATTGGAAGTCTCACAGCACTCAGCTCCCTATTGGTCATTCCTGAATCTATAGAGACAGACATCTAGCTAACCTTGGAGATCTACTCAGATTGTTGAGCCTTTAAAGAGTAACCTCCCTCTGATACCACTTGAAAGTCTTGTTTTCAAGGATAGCTAAACACCTAGAGGGGGGGGGGGGGTGAATAGATTTCTGTCTCAATTTGATTTTTCTAACTTGTTTGCTGTTTTTGTGATTAGTGATTAGGTTAGTTTTTTGCTTTCAAGGTCAATCACAGACGACACAATAATTTATAGTGGTTCCCCAATCTTGGGTATATCCACGGTCCCTTTGCGCCTATCTAACAGTGTGTTAGATTCAGCTCTCCCTCAAGAACTCGGCTCCTCAAGATCTTACAACACCGATCCCGCAGGACCACATAGGCCATACAGACCTACAACTTAGGCACTAAGCCAAACCCAGGTCACAAAGACCTTTCACCCGGCACAAAACCAAACATAGGTCACTAAGACCTCAACCTTTATAATTACAGGCTTACAACTCCAAAATCACCAAGAATCTTTACACAAGAAGAAATAAAGAGAGTGTTCATCAAACACCAGAGCGACATCTCTGTGTCTTCTTCTTCCTGGACTGAGCAGATATCAGTCCAAGCTTTTGCTGTTGAAGACAATAGATTGGCAGTAGTGTCTTTCTTCAAACAGCTTCCTTTTTCTCTACAGAACTTGTAGATCTACTTCCTCAGAGTGGCTTCTGATCCTATTGCTATTGTAGATGGTAATTGCTTAAGCTATCTCTTTCCCAACAAGATTCTCTGTGCAGCACAACTTCTTCAGGCTCGATGAGAAAGGCGAGGAAGAAGATGAAGTTCGACCGCACTTTTCATTTTCAGAAAACCTAGATGAGGAATCAAATCGCTTTATTGCTCCGGCCGATTTGCTTCTTTTTATTGTCTGACGACCAATTTGAGCAGTGGGTCCCACCACCAGGATTGATTGCTGAGATTGATCCATTCAGCGCATGCTTTCCATTTAATATTGATTCAATGGCTCTTTGCTGTGTGTGGGCCCCAACACTTAATGTTGAAAATATTCCTTGGAAATTGCAGAAGAAGCTAACAACTGGCCGCCAACGTTTCTGGTAACATTTTCGCAACATTTGAATTTTGGTTGACTTTGACTTTGTTGGATCTCACGGCCAACCTTAGAGGGGAGGGGGGGTGAATAAGGTTTGACGCGTTAAATGGAATTTAAAAACATTTCGCTCCAGGAAATCAAGTCCTAGAAGCTACTGCGGGGCATTACGTATCACGACCCGCATTTTCTTCGTATCCAAAAATACGTCAGAGTAAAGAAAATACGCGTCGTGATGCCACGCCGTGCAGGGACAACTGCAGACGCTCAGGCTACTCGTCCTCACATTTACTTTATGTAAAAGATTTATGCAATTAAGTTAAAAACAATGCATATAACTTATTACAGTTACTGGTCGTGTCCCTCGGTCGGGTGGACCACTAGTCTATAGGTGAGAAAATATATAAGTTTTACGCGACGGAAAATACTGAGTTGATTCATTTGTTTACCTATATGAGAATGAAGGTCTTGTATCATAAAATGATGATGTGTCATCTATTTTTAATATATATAGATGACTTTTATAGTGCTTAAAAGTAGTAGATTTAGAAGTTAAAAGTCATGTCATGCCGATACTCCAGAATGCATTTTTGTATACTTTAAAATAACTAAATGCATCCTAACATAAATCCTTCCAAGAGAGCAAGTATAAACGGGTAAAAAAAATAACAGCAGTAAACTCAACAAGTAGTCTATCACAAAAAAGTCAAAGACTATGGGCATCAACAACTGACACGAACCCATTGTAAAATCTGACAAGTCTAAACAATTCAACTACGTCAAGCTCTGAGGTGGAAGCAAACGGCCGCAGCAACCCGCAGCACTAGAAGCACAACTCGGTCAGCTAAACCTGCTACTGCTCTGATACTGAGGCAATCAAAAGAAGAACACCTCAGAAGCAAGTCACAAATGGTGCAAAGAGTAAAAGCAGACCAAACAAACCTCAAAGTGAAGGAAATTGTAAAGCGACAACAACAAAAGGGTCAGCAGCAGAGTAAAAGTAAGCAACAGTAAATCTAGCCAAGCAAGAATGACTGATCACATCATCAGGACAGAACAAAGCACCAACATCAGAAGTTCAAACTTTCATCTTTCATTAATATTCATGTTATTCATCAATAAAAGTGAGACTGATCAACTCAACAATAAAGAGTACTATACCGGGAAAAAAGGTCCACAACGCGCACAAACCCAGCCAACAGGCACCATGCTGAGGGAGAAACCCTAACGCGCACAGACCAAGCTAAGGTAATGTGCCGGGGATGAAAGTCCACAACACGCACAAACTCAAGAATAAGGCACTATGCCGAGGGAGAAACCCCAACATGCACAGTCCATCTGTGTTTCTTTAGTTACATAATTATACAAACAAAGTTCCTTTTTTTATTCATCATGAACTCACGGTCAACAACAATATGGAGTGCATAAGGACATTTCAAGGTCAAGCAAGTGAAGTATAATAAAAAACAACAGAACGCACAAGGTGTGACAATGATCAAGATGACTCGATGGTTAAAACGGCACGACAACCGATTCGTTTTCCAATTCTACGAACTAAAATTTTGGGGGTATGGTTTTAGGAAAAACAAGTCGCAATTCAAGGAAAAGAGAAAGAAAATTAGAATTTAAGGACAATTTTCTAAGTAATTGAAACATGACAAACTCAAACAAATGTAGCAAAAATTTAGAATAAAGGAGCAAGAGGGAGTGCAAGAACACCACTTGCCTCGATTTTACGGGAAAAATTATCCGAATCACCCCACGTCGCAGATCGGGGCAAAAGAAGACGGGAGGAGTCGAAATATGAACAAAAATGGCCAAAATAGAGGTTAGGGCCGAAAAACTCTAACGAGAAAACACAAGAAATGAGGAACAATTTACCACGATGGCGTAGCTCTCGACGAGAGCTTTCCAGATCTACGATCGGTTGGAAATTTCGAGCACCGGAGTTCCGTCGGTGGCCACTGGAAGATTCATGACTTAGAACTTTGCCGTCACAATCGCCCTCTGGTTCGGCCAAGAGAAGAAGTTCTTTCTTTTTATTTATCCTAAGTATATATATATATATAAATATACATACTAGCATCTTCGAACGGGCTCCGCCCATTCTCGATGCGTCGCTGCGGGCTTCGCCCGCTTGGCAACGTCATGGGTCGTGGGCGGCAACATGTGTCGTGGACTGCGATATTGGTCGTGAAAGCGACATTTGTCGTAGGTGGCGACATAGGTCGTGGGCGGCGATATTGTTCGTGGGCGGCAATATTGTTCGTGGGCGGCGACATTGTTCGTGGGAGACATTGTTCGTGGTCGACATTCAAGGTTGCACTCATAGAGATTGAAAACTAATTGAAAAATGAAACATGCCAGTAAGCAAAAGAGAGACCACGATGGATATTATACCGAAAAACATTTGAACACAAATAAGTAGCAAATTACTTCAGCTACAATCATAACATAATAACCTCATATCATCACATAATTCTAAACTCAATCAATGATGACTTTCATTTTCAGAAAGCAAGGATCAATGTGGAGAGGAAAATAAAGATATTTCAGCATTCAAACATTGGTCTTTATATGCTCTCCATCTTACTCTCAATTTCAGGTAAACAAAAAAGTTCCTTATAAATGATAACCTATATTCGTGCATATATGGTAACCTGGGGCACTTCTTTTCATGTAACCAGATAACTTGGAGTAAATGTTTTCGACATGATCTAAAAACAGAGCAGTAGAACCATAAAAATAACTATATGGAGAGGACCAAAAAAATACTCTTCTCTGAAAAAAAAGCAGAGTTCCATAAATGAATTCCCATGTTATTAAGACAGACCCTTAAATATCCAATGGAATCAATATGAGAGGGAAATAAACTCAACACATGAGCACCCAGAAATTCTACATGGCTGAATTGTATGATTTAACTGGGGGGTTGAGTAGCACATTGGTTGTATGTAGGGATAGACACATTGAAGCAGGTTGGTTGGCTATATATAGGTTGTTCATCTAAGACTCCGTCTAGAACAATGATGGTGGTGACGACAGTGAATGATGCTCTACGTGGGCTCCGATCAGGCTTCGCCTGCGCAAGGGTGCACAGGTAAGGATTAAATGTAGAGAGTTCATGAACGATGGAAGATGAAAAAAATCAAGGAGACATCAATACACACGTCAACATAAAACAAATATCATCATGAGCATCAGTCAATTAAACTTGCATAAGATGTTGTGATAAGACGAACATTGGAACCATAAATGCGACAATGGGGTTATATAGACAATTGTAGTATCAAAGTAAGAAAATGAAGACAGTTAATAAAATAGTCACTTAATAATAGAGTCCTCCTGGTTCACCTTGGTCATTCACCAAAATTTTTTCACATTATTGAAACATGTTTCAGAAAAAATAGCAAGCACTTGGAAGCTAATTAGAAGAGGCACTTAATAAAATAAAGTGTCTTATTTATAAAAATAGCATTAAAGTGAAACATCACAAATTTTATAAAAATAGTAACAGAATGAAGTTAATGTAGAAGATCCAATTTGGAGCATAACGGGTAAACATGACTGAACACTTTATCTCCTTGAGCTCGGATGTTCACCTCATAGTCATCCAGGGTCACGTTGATGCATTTCCAAATCTGATCTTCCCCCTGCGAATCGAGCCAGAACCACTAGAAGATCACATTTAGGATTCCTTTGATCAGTTACAGTAACAACAATTTAATGCTTAAGGAAAACATGAAATTTATGAAGCTCTGCATGAGGAAGACTAAGACCCTAAACCCTTTTAAAAAGCCAGAGTTCTCGAAATTAATGGTTGAGAAGGAGGAAAGAAAATGCTAAATCAAATTAATGCTTGAGAAGGAATTAGGGCTGAGGTTGAGTTACCTACAAGCAAAGATCTGAGATGCGAAGGGTGCGGCGAAGGGTGCGGCGAAGGCCGGGGTAAGGGGAAATGAATCTGAGGTTGAGCTACCTGCAAGGAAATGAAGAGTTGTGATCGTTAGGGAAAGAAGGGTGCGGAAAGGGGAAATGATTTAAGCAGAGAGAGGAGATACCTGAGATAGCAGTGTACAGTGAATCTTCGGCAGCGGAGTGGCTGCCCGAATCGTCTACGTGAGAGAGAGAGAGAGACCTTTGAGTGCTTTTGAGAACAGTGATGGCGAAGCGTGCGAGCTTCGATAGAGGCATTGCTGTGGGCTTCGACAGAGGCATGGCTTCCGGTTTCATGAGCGAGAGTGATTGTTAGGGCAAGAGATGATCAAAGCTGGTATGCCACTGCCCTACTTTCAGCAGAAAAGATGAAAGCGAGTCCACCACTGCCCTGCTTTTGGCAGAGAAGATGGAAGCGGGTCCACCACTGCCCTGTTTTCGGCGGAGAAGATGGAAGCGGGACTACTGCTGCCCTGCTTTTGGCGGAGAAGATGGAAGCGGGTCTACCGCTGCCCTGCTTTCGGCGGAGAAGATGGAAGCGGGTCAGCCACTGCCCTACTTTCGGCGGAGAAGATGGAAGCGGGTCTGCTTTCAGTTGATTAGACAAAGAGAGTTGTGCCCAAAATAAAAGCCGGTGGTCCAAAATAGCAGTTTATTGATGGCGTGCCTGATTTCCTAAATCGGATGGCCGAAAATCATTGTTTTAGTTTGATCGGAAGACGAAATGAAAACTTTGGTGTGCTTTGAAGATTACTATATTGCTTTATATAATAAAGATATATATATATATATATATATATATATATATATATATATATATATATATATATATATATATATATATATATTTATAAAATTTCTTGTCTAAAACGGACGATCTACAAGAGAGTGCGCAGAAGACGAAAATATAGATTTAGAATTACTTCAAATCAAAAAGTGTCCAACAAAAAGGTTGTAAATCTCGTCAAGACGAACAAATTTCATGTTAACAATTTTTCCATACGATACCGTTTGGACCCTCAAAATGGCGCCCGAACGCAGACAGGAACAAACTACTCGAGAAGTAGAAAAAGGCTACTCAAGTACTAAAATTTAGTACTCTAGTACTAAAAAGTTTAGTACTCGAGAACAAGAAATTCACTCGTGAAGAAAACGCTGAACTCGAGAACAGGAAAAAAATAAACACTCGAGTACCAAGCTGATGTACTCGACAACAAAAAAGCTTACCCGAGAATTACATTTGAATTACTCGAGAAGGACTCGAACAAAAGAATTGTTACTCGAGCAAAATTTGCATAAAAACAAATTTTTTTGCAAATCAAACCTTTTGATCAAACTATATGAATGAATAGTACTTTTCATTTTTGAATAGTACTTTAATATTAAAATAATCATATTTTATATTTTTGAACAAGGAAATACGAGATGAAAACGGAGGCCCAAATGCGTGCCGAATTAAATCCACCGTAGGCGAACACTAACGCTACGAACACAATGACAAAGACGGAACCAAAATCCGATGAGCCGTTCTTGAGATATAAATCTTTAAAGTCTACGGCGAACATAAATTCTACAAAACTTCGAAAATTTTCCGAGGTTTGAATATCGCTCGGATCGAGACGAAACTTGACGAGCATGTCAAAAATTAATCAATTTAATTTTCCAATTTGAAATTTTCCATTTTTGGCAAGGATTCACGAATTTGGCCGACTCGATCGAATAGACGCGAAAACACACTAACGACGACGCACCATTAACTCCACACCAACGTAACGCCCCTTACGTCATTATGACGTTAACAAGAGGATTAAATAATTGCCGGAAAAATCAGGGGCGTTACAAGTAACCCCTCCAAAAACGAATTTTCATCCCGAAACTTGGAACACGAAACGAAACAAGAGGGCAGAGGGAGAGACACGACAGAAGAATTCATTAAACAAGAATACTAACCGGGGAAGAGTAGGAGAACACCTGAGGATGAGATTCTCTCATTGCGGATTCCAATTCCCAAGTCGTACCTCCAGCATCCTTATTTGGCTAGAGAACCTTAACCATCATAATTGTTTTCTTTCTTAGCACACGATCTTACGTCTCCAGAATACAGACATACTCTTCGACATACGAGAGATTAGGCTGCAAATGGGGCACAGAGTCAAGGACATGCCGTGTAAGACCCTCCCCCTCACCAAGGAGCCTCCCGGTCTTATGTCCAGAACCGCCGTCTTACGGTGGCACTAACGCACGGGTTAGTCGACACCGCAACACGCCGATTCTGCCGGCTAGTACGATCATATAACCTGTAGGCCAATATGAGAAATAGAAGTAAAACATATCAGAGTACTACACAGCTAGTCCACAGTCACAGTACAAATCATATATATATGAATGAAAGAGTACACAACCCACAATGAGTACAAAATATATGAAGAGTAATAAGGGCTTATGCCCAGTATATCATATGAATAACTCTCCTCACAAACATCAAAACGCAGAAGCAAATCTATCATCCTCAAACTCATCACACCTGAGGTAGCGCTGTAGTAGTAGTAGGTGGTATCAACTCCTCACGCCCTGTTACCTCATCCTGCCTGTCGTGCTGGTGCTCCATCTCCTCGAGCTCCTAAAAATAGTTTGGTCACCGACCATTAGTCAAAAAGAATAAGTCATTTCCTTCGCACCTCGCCCCGCAACTCCTAGGCACCGTGTGGGAGGACGAAACGGAGGACAGTCAAGGGGTAACAAAAGGAAGCAGGTGACAAGGAATCTATGCTACCAAGTAAGAGAGTAAGTAGTAAATCGATGCTAGCAGTTCTATGTATATAGTACAAAAGTAAAAACATATACAGTGCAAGTAAGTAAAGAACTGAAAGTAAGAGCAAAAAGTAAAACTATGCTACCACTACACTACCATCACAAAACGTACATTAACTTATAAAAATGTCCATACCAATTTATAAGTTATGGTTTCCAGGAAATTTAACTTATCATATAAAAGAGCCCATACTAATTTATATGATTAGGATCTATGAAGCGTATGACCTAATATGAATGAATGTTTATGAGGCAATTTATGCAACAGGCAAGTGCAACTCAAACACAACGACTCTGTGATCACGGACCTTTAGTTCCCACTTTTTGAGAGCTAGCTTCACTCTACGGTACCACCGTTGTGGCTACGGCAGCAGCGGAGCAGGCATCTCCACTTCTAGGCTGGTATGCACACTACCAAACCCAGACCACCTCTCATATATCTCTATACACATCCCAGGTGCACTCTAGAGTCTGCGTACGTACTTTGCTGAAAACCGGTCAGTCTTGTTGGGTCAGGTGTGCGTTATCGGGGATCATCCTCCAGAATGTAGTGTAAAGTAACCTAGTGGCCCCTCAAACCCCCACACCCGACTGGTTCACCGTACTGCCATCGATGTGACGATTGGCCAGTACCGCATGACCCGCCACTAAATTTATGCACATGCAAGTATTTCATCTCGAGCCTTCAGCTCGCGGGACCATCCTGTTCTGATTCCCTCAGACCCTTCACGGGTGAGCCTGCAACATATATCCCTCTAACCCATAGCGGGTGAGAACGCATAATAGTGCTTTTATTCAAAATCCCTCAAACCAATCACGGGCGAGAATGAATCATAATGTCTTAACCTATTAGACTACTCTTGTCTACAGATTATTATACTTAGTGATTTAAGGTTAATCGCAGGACTGCCCAGGGTATACCCGGTGAAGGGCTCTCGGGGGCACTAGGAACTACGATGGGATTACGCCCAAAGTTTCCTTTCGCAAGGATATTTACTTTTTATTGATGTCTATCCTTTATCCGTACTTTGCTCTCATTATTACTCTTGAGTGGTCCAAATGACTTAAGATGTTTTCAGAAGGGCGACGGTCTTCCGCCGGCCTCCACTCCAATTGTTATCCAAGGGCTTGCACTTTTCTCTCGTCACTAACATAACTCTACCCACCAGGATCATATTCCAATTGTAAACTCTAGCTCATCCGTTGATCTATCACCCGGTGGTCCTTATAGCATGACCTACTTACACTATGCGCAACCCATGACCTAATAACACCATGAAATAGAACTTCCAATTCCTTGAGCCACCTGCCCCTAAATATTTATCCTAGGATGGTATGTACTAATGGAGTGAGCATATTGATTTTCATAATTTTCTTAAGTCATTAAAGCCTCTAATTAAATCATTTAATTAATCTCCTAGGTCATTTAATACATGAAGTATTACAAATTTTAATCCTCTGACCTAAGGAGTTTTTTCTGAGTTGCATCCTGGTAAAATATTGCTGTCTACCAAAATTCATAATTTTCCTTTGATTATTTCTACTTATTCCTTAATTTGTACAAAACTCACATAATAGCCATTTTCCAAAGGAAGTATAAGGAGTTCATTGCTAAAAATTCTAAGAAAATTACAGCATACATATATTGATAAAATAATGCTAAAGACAGAATTTTATGAACTTCCATAGAACAAGGGCTACAAAATTTCATTTCTAATTATATTACCAAAATGACACTATGAGGTTTTAAAAATTACCGATTCATCCAAAGATGCTGAGAAAATTATACAAGGTTATTCATACTCAGATATATCACTAAGAAATTTTCCAAAATTTTCTACTGAGTATTTCCATCAATTTGCTAATTAAGTAAAATGATAGTAAAAAGGTAATTTCCACATAACTCCTATCAAAATTCTTCAAACAGAGACATAAAAATATTTCGGAGTTAAATCTAACATTATATTGACCTTGACAAAAATTGGGGATTTTATCTCAATGATGAGCCTATTTTTACATTTATTTTTCAAAAGTCCTATTATTTCAAAAAGTTCCAAATAATGAGATTTTTGCTTCCAAAAATCTCATTATTATAATGTGGGGTATAATTCACCATAATGAGCCTCTGAAATCAATACCATGATTATTTGATTTTCCAAATAGGCCTAATACTTGCATGTTTCAAAACTGGCTATTTGTCATGCAAATGTGCTGCAACGTTTACCATGCACATGTATAGTCCTCAAGGACATACCACCAAAATTTGGGGCCATTTGGAGTCATATTACTCCAATTATTTCATTTATTTACTTTTGTGTATTATGAATAAAACTATAGAACAAGTTTCCCAAAAAAATCTCAATTTTTGGCAGGGACTAATTATGCCCTCATTATGCATGCACCCAAAATTTGGGGTCATTTTGATTAAAGGTTTGGCTTGGGCATCAATTTGAAATTCTGCCAAAGTCAAGGACCAATCCTAGCAAAACAGCCCTACAGGACAGTAGACTGCACCAAATTTTAAGATTAAGGTGGCAAATTAAAGTACGAGAATCAGCTACAAATGCCATTTAGGGTCCATGTTCTGGAAATGTCTCTAAGAGGCCTAAAATAGACCTGCAAAATGACTGAAATTATGTGACATATTTACATATATACCATAGTTTTTATTTTATTTAATTTAAAATCAGGTTGCACGAATCTTGATTCAATATGGACGGGATCTGGTGGTATTATACCTCCAGCCGACGGCTGGGATTGATTCTGGCTGGGCCACTTTTGCTGGCTGTTTCCAGCCAGCTGGGCCACCACCACCGCCGACAGATGTCGCCAGCACCTTCACTGAGGTGGTGGCTAGCGATTCCCAGCGATGAGGCCGCCGGAGTTGGCTCCTCAGGCGAACCCGAGCAAGAAGAAAAGCTCGGAAAATTCTCCTTTTCCTCACATGGTGTCGGGCTCAATTGAGCCCGATGTCTCTCCTAGAGGATATAAAAAGCTAGTGTGGGTAGAGAGACGGCGAAACAGACCCGAATGGCGGCATGACGACGAGGTTGGTGGCGGTTGGCCATGGTTGAGCTGCTCCGGCGATCTCCTGCTAAAAACCTCATTTCTTCACCAAAAGCTCTGCTCCAAGACTCGTTCTCCACTCGTTTCCACTCACTGAAGCTGATGGTGTGGTCAGTTTGAGCTGGGGAGGGTTGTATGTGGAGATAACTCCAAGGTGAGCTCTATTTGGGGCTTTGGGGGGGGATCACCCATGGTGCCAAGTGGCCACCATGCTGCCAATCCTGCTGGAATTTTCTGAGGAGGCTGGCCAGCACATTTTTGGGGCAGAAGAAGCCAAGGCCAAGTGGCCTCCTCCTCTTAATCCCACCTTCTCTCTCCTCTTTTAGGTGAATTCTCCAAAATGCCCCCATGCAAGCACTCTCTCTCCAAAACCAGAGGGGTAGGGTTAGTCTTTGACACCTTGGGCTGATAATGGGCCAAGTTGGGTGGGCTTTGCCTATTGGGAATTAGTTTAGCCCTTATTTTCTTCTTTAGGTCAATTATGTTGACTAAGGTGACTTTTGAGTTGATCTGGTTAACCATGATGAGTGGGCTGACCCCACTTGGTGGTCATGGGTCTAATGGCACCATCCAACTTGGGTTGGGTCAATGTGGTGCCCTACTTGGGCTAATTGGGCCTATAGGTATAGGTTTGACCAACTTAGGGCTATGGTTGACTTTGGTCAACTAGGGTCAAAGGGTTGACTTAATGACATGTCCTAGGGTACACTCAGATTATTTAAGGGTTAGGGAAATGTGGTGGGGTCATGGTGTGGCTAGGGTTCCTATTTAGGCTAGTTTGACCTAGTTTGACTTTGGCCCTATAGTGGGCCCCACATGGCTACAACCCACTCCCTAGGGTCAAACCTAGCTAAATTCCCTATCACCCACCCATTGCCTAACCCAATCTAAGTTAAGGTGTCTAGAAGTAACATGGGATGTTACATGGCGATCACTACGAACACACTTTCGCTACTGGCTCACGTGAAATACGTCGTGAACACCAGGGACAGAATCAGTCAATTCCAGTCTATAGGCAGAAACTCCAATGCGCTCTAAAATATGGAAAGGTCCCACATACCTGGGATCTAGCTTATGGTTCCTTCCAAATCTTTTAACACCTGGCATCAGAGACACCTTTAGAAACACCAAGTCCCCAACTGCAAACTCCAGATCAACTATGTGCTGATTTGCATATTTCTCGTATCGCTCCTGAGCTAACCTCAGCTTTTCACAAATATGCATTACTGAAGTACTCATATCCTCCAGCGCTTCCGGTCCGAGTAATGGGTTCTCACCAACTTCTGCCCAAAACAGGGGAGTTCGACAACGCCTTACATATAAGGCTTCAAAGGGCGCCATCTACAAACTCTCTTGATTCCGGCTGTACCACCGTGGTGCCATGGGTCCTCCATGGGCTGCTGGTGGGACGGGCGGCACTAGGGGTCCTCTCTAGGTCATTACATTAGGTATTTAATGTGCGGCAGTACGTCTGTGGACTCATTTTCCTGCGCAAGTTCGTTCGCAAACCCATAACACAAACACTTACTTTATACAACCAGAACAATCAGACAATCAGATGAAGAAGAAATAAAAGTTCCATTGCATGAATAAAAATGACAATTGTTCTAAGTGATTACATGAACATGATCTCCGTGACGCAGGAGATCGAAGGCGATGAAATATATAAACTCTTTTGGTTTTCTATACCGACCCACTACCCAGACCGATTGGCTCTCTCCCTTCCCCTCCAAGAAAGGTCTTCGAGCCGCTCTTCACCTCCATGCAAGGAAGGGTCTTAGAGCCCCGCTAGATCCTCCAGATTTAGACGTCCTTATCCCCAGGATGATTTCCCATGGAATCATTCCCCGGAATCCGACGACCCTTACAAGTCGATTTTCCTCTCCTCAAGATTTAGAAAAGTCAAAAGTTTTTACAAAAACAAGAGATATAAATATTCAAAAGAATGAAGTTCTCCCTCTCGAAGACTACTCCGGGGAGCGATCCGCGGCCGGTGCTTAAGATCTCCGTTTGTTGGTAACCTGTCAACTCTTCGTGTTTGTTGTAGATCTTGGATCTTCGGAGTCTTTCGATCACGAGAGGGAGGGAGATAACTATCTTCTTCTTTGACGGAGACTTGTGGAATGGAGCGCAAGAAGGCGGCCGAACCCTAGAATTAATGAACTCCCGTCCTTTCTTTTTCACCAAGTCATCATGCATAGAAACTAAGACTACCTTTTATATGTCTTCGTGAAAATAGGCTACCGCCTGCGGTAAGACTAGCGCCCTACGGTAGGATCGCGCGCTTGTTGTGCCAGCTGTCCTCTACATCTGGAAAGAAATATTCAAAACAAATGTTTGCCATTTCAAATATGCTAGCACCGCGCGGTTACCGCTTCCACCGCGCGGTAATGTTGGACACAACGATTCGCCGTTCGGCAAGCGCGACGCGGTAGGGTTAGCGCCGATTTCATCCAGAGCGCTAAATCCAAATAATTCATTTCGGTAGCGCGTGCAGTAGTACTGGAGTCTGGCGGTAGCCCAGCGATCGACGAATCTGGTGCGACGTCCATCGAAGGGCTAGCGCAGGGCTGTAAATACTATCGCCTGCGGTAGAGTAGAATTCGTCAAATGTCCATGCTTGACGTTCGTCGACCACATAGCGCGGTGCGTTAGCACGAACGCCTAGCGGTAGCTCAGCAGCTCGATGAACCCGGCTTGACGCTTGTCGAGCGAATAGCGCATCGCGGTAAGTGTTAGCGCTTGGCGGTATCATTCATTCAACGCCACTGTCTCAACGCACTCAACGCTTTTCTTCTCAGCGGTCTCGACGCGGTGTTGAGTGCGCTAGTACGGGGCGTTAGTACTAGCGCTTGATGATAACTTCCCGAGCGCTAGGTCTATTTAATTCCAGCTACCGCTCAGCGGTAACTTCTAACGCCCGACGGTAACATCTGTAGGAAGCTTCTTCTCTTCACCTAAACCTGCCAACCTGCACACTCTATCAACAGAAGACATGATAAAATACAATCTGGGAGTTGATATTCTCAAACATAGGGCATGTGAAACATCGGTCCAACAAACTCCGCCTTTTGATAATATCAACTTCCGTTCTTGAGGAACAATAAATAAGATAGAGTGCGTGGATAAAGAATAAACATTATGGGCTACCAGCAGGTTGCATCAGGTGCTCTATATGGTTTCTCTACACATGCTCCCCCTATCTACTTGTTCGACATGCTCCCCCTATCTTTGTCCACTCCCCCTATACGTGACCTCTCCTAATCTCGTACTCAAGAGCATACTCATGAACATTTTATTCTCCCCCTTTGATAATATCAAAAGGGTGGGCAAGGCCAACCAGACATGCAAGATATGAAAAAAATAGGAGAACTAATGAGCATTGAGACAAATATCAAGTAGTGCACACACAAAAGTAAAGATAAACATGACACATAGAGATGACTCAACAAAGATACATATCAAAGAATTTCAAGCACATGAGTCACACACTGGAGTAACGTACACAGTAAGAGATAGTCAATTTTCAGATTTAACATGAATTGAACAACACAGACTAAACTGAGCACACAACGAGTACGTCTACATTGCTATAAGAGTAAGGAAGTAATCAAGTGAGACAAACATTGAGAAACGTCATAAATGTGAATCGTGTGCTAGTACATATTGTGCTAAAGAGAAGGATAGTGTAGTTGTAGTCCAATTCTTATGCGCGGAAGTCTTAGACAAGGAAATGACATGTGTACGTGTAGCATCGATAGAGAGATAACACAAAGAAAAAAATATTGTTCATGTGAATCTCGATCGTCTAGGAACCTAACACAAGAGAAATAAGATGAATAATCACCTTATATGTCATTCAATGTCATACCAAGGCAAAAAGGGGCACTAAGCTAAAGATAGAGTCGATGCACAAGATCGAAGTGACTCTTTAATCAAGGTGCTCATCCTCACAATGCTCATGAAGGCTTATCAGGAGGAATGAGTAGTGCTTGGGGGGACCGTGACAAGAGATGTGATAGCTTCCATAGTTTTATTTTGTTAGTATAAATCTATCACTTTAATCATTTTTTTAAAGGTTCACGGAGACCCGAGTCAATCAAAATCTATCCACCTAGATAGATACACTTTAACTTGTATATATGCGACCTTTGTACTAGAGTTTTGGCCCAAAGTTTCACACCTAGTATAATCACAAATGTACCGTGACATTGATTATTCAACGTATTTCTAGCATGTTAGAATATAGTGTCACAATTTATAACATGTACGCATAGTATTTTTTGTCTTGAGTGCACCAGCTAGGTATGTGTGTATTATGTGAAGTCATTCCCTTATCTAAATCCTCACACATACCTAGAGGCATAGTCAACATATACGACCTCGTCTTGTCGCACTCAATAGCTAAGCACCTATAGATTTAGCCCACTATGACCGGAGGACAATGTTTACATAGATTACACGTCTAAACTCAAACATTGTACGAACGCATTATGGTCTAAGACATAGTCATGTAAGCCCACAGGTTGATTACTTTAAGTTGCCACTTAATGAAAAAAGATGTTACCGCTTTCTAAGGGAATTATCATGATCGGGCATAAGTAGAGTATCAACGTCCTTTGATTACTCCCCCTACATAGACGCTTTCTATAAAAAAATTTAAGATACTTCCCCTAAATCAAGAGATTGGTGCGTGATATTCTCCCCCTTGTTGGTAGCATAAAAGGAGGGCAGAGGTGAGAGTATGCAATGAGAATTAAAAAGAGGTCTATGTTAGAGAAGGAAACATGTGATACATTGAGCATGATCATAGGTAACACTCTATCACTTATTAGGCAAAATGTATGCGTGATTGAAACAAGAAGAAAAATATAAAAGTATCATTTTGAAGCACATAATACAACTTCGTACTTATAGTTTATCTCTTATTGAGAGAGTAGATATTCATGATTAAATATGTAAGACCCCGTTTTTTTGCAACATCCACCGGGGTCTTAGGCCCAGAACCGCCGTTTTTGCGGTGACACCATCCACCGAGATGGTCGGCATCACAAAATGTCGATCTTTCCGACCATCTCAATCACCATCGACAGAATGTATAACGAATGAAAGTGTAAGCATCCAAGTCCACAATAGTATAAAGGAGGAAATCATGCGATAAATCAAGTCAACACCAGAATAAAGTCTAAGTACCAACGCTAGAAAGTAAATACGGGCTTAAGCCCGGTACATGATAACGTCACTACAATCCATTCATAAAAGTAACACTACTAATACTCGGCTCCACTCACGAATCCGGATGCCTGTCCACCCGAGCCACGCTGGCCCATCTCCATCTGCACTGTACCCTGCTGGTGCTGCGTCTCCTGCGGCTATTCCCTGTCTCCCATCCGGAGCACCTAAAATATGGTGGTCAAACGACCGTCAGTCAAACTAGACTCAGTCAACAATCCCCCACCCCTCTACCCATGGCTCCTAGGCACCGGGCGAAAAGGAGCGAAAAGGAGGACCAAAAGCAGGGCGTAATCAAGCAGGTGACATCTACCCTAAGGAATAAAATAATAAGGTATGGCAGGGGTATCATAATAATTAAACATGAGTAAACAAGTGTGTAATAAAAGTAAACAATAAGGAGTAGCAAGTACGTAAAAGCAGTAAGAAGAGTAAGTAAGAGCAACAAGAAATATAACCGTTAATTTATAGGAATTACCCCTATAAACCAAGGGGTCGTTTTGCAGGGCCTATCGTATAAAATGTCCCATACCATTTTATACGATAGGTGTCAGGGGTTAAATGCAATGATTATGCTATGACGTGCAAGTATGCTATGGTATGCACATGCAAGTGTAACTCACACACACGACTCTATGCGCACAGACCTTTAGTTCCCATTTTTCAAGTTAGCTAAACTCTCAGGAGCCTCCACCGTAGCAAAACGGTGACAGTGGGTTGGGCCTCTCCACTCCTAAATTGGTAAATACACTACTCAGTCTAGCCCCTCTCGTACGTTCCCGTACTATTCCTAGCAAACAAGCTAGTATCCCCGAGTCAACGTACCGACGACGGTGTGTTCGATCGTCCAATACCAAGGACCCACCACTGTTATGCACATGCAACCATGATAGTTTGTATATAATTATACTACCGAGCCTCCAGCTCTTTAGACTACCGAGCCTACTAGTTCACCATGTTCCCGAGTCCACGACTCCCTGGACTAATCAAGTCTGCTTTTTCCAAGTCCCCGAGCATCCATCTCCCCGAACTTCCAAATCAATACCGAGTCCATTTAACTCTACCAGTAAGCCCTTAGGCCACGGGCCTACGCTATCCTTTCACTACCAATTTATCTCCCTACGTATACAAGTGTGAGTGTAAGGTGAAACTATTATTAGGGTTACTCCTGCCCATATTATTCCTAAGGTTTAAGGTTACCCTGGACTTCCCGAGGTCTACCCGGTGAGGGGCGCAACGGTACTAGGAACTACGATGGGATGAAGCCCAAAATTCCCTTTCCAAGGCACTTAATGTTATTGATTTCTACCCTTGATCAAACCACTTTTTTATTTCAGTGTGACTCCCCTAAGCGTGTTTGAGCTCTCCGAGTTAACCTATTTCTGACCTATCCACTATATGCAAACCATGCTAACCTGCATGATGCTCCCATTAGGGGGTACCCTAATTACTCTTCCAATAGATCCCTATCAATTACTGGGATTCAACCATGACCTATTAAGACTAAATCCAGAGTCTCATAATTTTCCTAACTATGTGGGCATTTAATTTAATTAACCCTAGACTCCAAATGCCCTATTTTGAACATGAAGTACTCTCTAAGTTCAGAAACAAATCACCACAAAATTATGAAAAATACTACGTGAAATTTAAACAATAAATCCAAGGTTTGAGAATTTTCAGAGGTGATTAGACCTACCTTTCGTAATTTAGAACTTAAGGTCAATAATACCATCTAATGATGAAAAGGCCAGCTATATTATTCTAAAAATTATAATAAAACTCCAGTAGGACTATCATGGCCTAAAAACACCCTAGAAGTAGTCTCATAATTTTTACAGTGAATAGTAGCCCCTAATTCAAATTATAACCATTAATTCCATAATCATTGGTTAATGAAGCAAGTACTGTAAACACTCATGTAATAATTATAAGAAAATTTCAGAAGTCTGATAATAATATAAAACAAACAGTAACCAAGTTTTACAATTTTCCTCACATATGAAGGGCTCTAAATCTAATTAAATGTAAACTTCCAAATTTACAAACTTGTGAAGTAAGTAATGGTTTTATTCATCTAAACATCATGGAAAAATTACAGGACAATAATAATGGTCAGAAACAGTCTCTGACCTAATTTCATAATTTTCTTGATAATATTGGGGCTCTGTTCCTATTTTTGATCAGAAACCATAAATCATAATTTTATGAAGCAAGTACTTGAAAAATTCATCTAAAAATTTAAACAATAATACAGAGGGCTCTATCATGATATAAAATGTCCTATTCCAAGGTTTCACAATTTGGCAATAAACAGAAACTTCACAATCGATATAGTAATCTTTAAGGGAACATCTATGGTTGAAAAGGAAGTACTGATTTTAGTACCCCAAAACTTCCACCAAAATTAATTTAGGAATATTTCTACAAGAGAACTATCCTGCCCAAATTTCAAGTGATTTTAAAGTGATTTGATAGCCTAATACTCCAAATAAGGTTTGGTGCCCTAAACTAGGGTTAAGGTTTTGAGGGTGTTTAAGGCTTCCAAATTCCCTAAAATTTTAACCAGAGGACTATACTAATCCTATGGTCCTCTCCACCAATTTGCAAGTCATTCTATGGTCATTTGGCCCCATGACCTTCAAACCCTAAAAATCCCCATTAAGGGACCTACCCTAGGGTTCTAGGGATACCCTCCTCTTAACAACCCCAAATTCCATTGGAGGGTGTGTCATACTATAGAGAGTCAGCGGCCAAAATATCAGCCTCTGTTGAGGTGATTTGACCACTCAAAACCCAAAGGGGGTGTTTTGACCTAATTAACCCTATAAGGGTCAACCTACGGTTGGATAAAACCTAATCAAAACATCTCAAAATTAGATGAAATTTTTACCAGAGCCCTAACATGCTCTCTAAGACCACCCACCCAAATTTGGGGGGATTTTGAGGTGTTTAGGACACCTAATTAATTTATAATTGTTTTATTAAATTTTTCTAAAAACTATCGAAGAAATTTTTCCAAAAATTCTGATGTTTGGATATTTCCTAGATATAGTTAAGCATAGTCCATTCCCCAAATTTCAGATTATTTGGATGTATAGTTTGGAGTGTGCACTTAAATTATGATCTGGACAGCTCAATGGATAGACCTCACCAAAATGAGTGCTGTGGTCTAACCAGGACTCCAAATTGAGTGAAATCAAAGTTTTATTATACTAAACATCAAGGGCTACATGTTTTATGTTGACCACCTTTTCTGTAGAGGGGTATAAGTAGTTTTAAAAATTAATTCTATACACTGTAATTATAATCACAGAAAAAAATAATAAATAGAATAAAATTTTGCACGAATCTTGAAGCAGCATCCAAGGGCTGCTGCTCATCTTCAAGCTCCAGCAGAGGGACGGGATTAGCCAGACCTGGAGCTCATTTCAGGCCATTTTCGGCCACTCCGACCACCTTCATTGAGGTGGTGGCTATCGCCGGGCGGCGGCACGGCCGCCGGAGGGGCGGTTTCCGGCGAACTCACCACCTCCATTTTCCATGGAATTTCGAGGAATGTTTCACTCTGATCCGGCTCGTTTGAGCCCGACTTCTCAACGTAAACAAGTCTAGATCTAGCACGCATAAAGAGGAGAAGGATTGGACCTCATTTGGGGCATTCCCTTGCTCTAATCGCCGGCCGCCATTTCCCCTCCTCCAAGCTTTGGGTGCCATCAGATTTCTTGCAAGGAGACCTCCAAACTCTCAGGAAATAGGGGGGGGGGGTGGGGTTCACTGCTTCGAGGCTTGTGAAGGTGATAGGGGGGTTAATTGAGGGTGGTAGTGGTTTTAACCCCATATGCCATTAATGGCCTCTTCACCTACCCTCCCATGGCCGACCCTATGCATCCCCCTGCCCTAATTTCCCCTAAAAATGGCTGGAATCTTCTCAAATTCATCAGAGAAGATGAATGAGAGTGTAAGGGAGGGATGCCAAGGGGTGTCACCTTAATGTCCATGAATGACCACTTTCTCTCTCCTCAAAATTAGGGAAACCCCCATTTCTCTCTCCTAATCACCATGGCCGAATTTCCGCTCCCTCCGATGTTTAATATCAGCCTATGCGGCTGGTTGACCACTCAAATTGGGCCTAGCCCAAAGGGATTGGGCTAGGTCCAAGTAATATGACCTAATTTGGTATAGTTTCACTTTTGGTCAAACTGGGCCCTAAGTTTGACCAAACCACGAAATTTTTATGCCATTGGATCCCCTATGAGGTTATGACCCTAGGGGTGTGATCAATCTGAAGTTGTGGTGGTCAATAGGGTGTTTAATGAAAAATCACCATTTTGACCTAATAGGGGTATTTTGGTCATTTTGCCCTGTGGTGACCCTAGGATGGGGATTTTTGGTCTACTAGGTCTCTTATGATGTTTTAGACCTAGAAGTGAAGTCAATTTCATATGGTGATGTTCAGTTAGGTCGATTGATGGGGGATTGACCATTTTGCCCTAATTAGGGTTAGTGTTGACTTTGGTCGACTTGGCCTGTTTGACTGGCCCCAATTGGTCCTGAATGTCCCCCTGGGCTCCTAGATGGCCTCGGGGTGTTGTGGTGGGGTTACCGAGCCAAGTTAAAGTCCTTAAGTCAAACCCTAGGCTGAATATTTGGAAATTACTATTTGCAGACCAAGGTGCTGCAATCCCTACTTTTGGTCTGTGTCAAGGAGGTTCCAAAGCTACCAAGGCCTTGTCATGACCTAGTCATGACAAATTCACCTGGGGGTCTAGTTGTCTGGGGGATTTTATAAATCCCAACACATAATAAAAAAATTTCGTCGCCGAAATTTAGGTTAGGCATGCGGGGTTTCTACCAAAGTAATAAATTGTAACATCCCAAAATTTAGATTAGAGTTTACCTGAGGCGAAGTGCTCCGGGTATCTTTGATGCATTAAGTACTACTACTCCCAGGTGTGCTCCTCCTGGCCGTGATTTCTCCACAGAACCTTGACCAGTGGGACCTTCTTGCGGCTCAAGGCCCGCATACCCGTATCGTCAATCCGGACCGACTCCATGTGCACTGACTGATCGGATGCTACCGGCCTATCCGTGGTGTCTATCTGCTGCTCTGGACGTAATAGGGCCCTCCTGAGGGAGGAGACGTGGAAGACGTCGTGCAGGCCTTCCAGCTCTGGTGGCAGCTCCAGCCTGTATGCCAAGGGACCAATCCGCTCCAGGATCCTGTAGGGCCCCATGTACCTCGGGCCGTACTTCTTCCTCTATCCATGAACTCGAGAGACTCCGTGCATCGGCCGTATCTTCAAAAATACTCTGTCTCCTACCTGAAACTCCACCTGACGATGTCGTGCATCATAATATTTGGCCTGTCTGCTCTGCGCCTCTAACATCCGATCTCGTATCAGTCTCACCTGGGCCTCGGTGTCCTCCACAAATTCCGAGCCCAGGACCTTCGGATCCTCATCCTATATCCATGACAGGGGAGACCCGCACCTGCGTCCATATAGGGCCTCGTAGGGGGCCATACCTATACTGTCCTGATGACTGTTGTTGTATGAGAACTCTACCAGTGGCAGCATCTTCTCCCATGGCTCTCCTCGGACTAGAATGCACAGACGTAGCAGGTCTTCCAATGTCCAATTTGTGCGCTGTCTGCCCGTCCGTCTGAGGGTGGAAGGCTGTGCTAAAAGTCAGTCGGGTGCCCAAGTATGCCTGAACTGACCGCCACTCCCTGGATGTAAACCACCCATCACGATCTGACACTATCGTCCTGGGCACGCCATGATAACGAATGAACTGCTCCACAAACTTCCGCACCAGTACTCCCACTGAATCGTCCTTACTGATCGGTATAAATCGAGCCACCTTCGTCAACCGATCAATGATCACCCAGATCGAGTCATTCCCTGTCCGAGACCGGGGAAGCCCATGTATGAAGTCCATGGCTACGTCATCAAACTTCCACTCCGGCACAGGGAGTGGCTGCAATAATCCTGCGGGGTTCCTGCACTCCGCCTTCACTAGTTGACATGTCTCACAATGGGTCACGAAGTAAGTGACATCCTTCTTCATGCCCAGCCAGAACATAGTCTTCTTCAAATCATCCGTCATCTTTGTGATCCCCGGGTGCACAGAATACCGGCTGCAGCGCACCTCCGTCATAATATCCTCCCGGATCTGGCCTCCCTCCGGTATATACACTCGTCCTCTGAAACACACCAGGTCGTCCCTCCGTGTGTAATCTCGTGCAGTGCCTGCCTCCAAGGCTTGGAAGATGGTCTCTAACTTGGCATCCTGCCTCTGTTCTTCTCTGACTCGGTCTCTGATGTCATCGGTGATGCCCATCGCGGCCAAGTACTCCTCATAGAGCTCAGGGTTGTCAGACGACACCAGAGTAATGTGCATGTCCTCTAGTCTCTGCAGCTCCATAGACATCAGGTGAGGCTCTGCTCCCGCTGTGGCGGCTCTCCTACTCAGCGCATCCGCTACCACGTTCTCCTTCCCCGGGTGGTAGTGCATCTCATACTGATAGTCAGATAGAAACTCCACCCACCGCCTCTGCCTGATGTTCAGTTCCTTCTGCGTGTCCACGTACTTAAGGTTCTTATGATCCGAGTATATATCACAGTGGACTTCGTAAAGGTAGTGTCGCCATATCTTCAGTGCGAATACAACTGCTCTCATCTCCAGGTTCGTGCACTGGATAGTTCTTCTCATGGGTCTTCAGCTGGCGGGAGGCATATGCTATGACATGTCCGTTCTGCATCGGCACCGCTCCCATCCCCTGATATGATGCGTCAGTATAGACCTGGAATCCTTCCTTCCCAGATGGAAGGGCCATAATAGGGGCTGAGATGAGTCGGTCCTTCAGCTCCTGGAAAGCTGCCTCACACTGTGGCATCCACACAAAGGGCACATCCTTCTTCATCAAGGATGTGAGTGGAAGGGCGATTCGAGAAAACCCCTCCACGAATTTTCGGTAATAACCGGCAAGCCCCAGGAAACTCCGTACTTCCGTGGCCTTCTTCAGCGGCGGTCAGTCCATGACTGCCTGAATCTTTGCCGGGTTCACCGCCAGCCTGGCTCCGCTGATAATGTGGCCTAAGAAAGCTACCTCCTTCAACCAGAACTGACACTTGCTGAACTTCGCATAAAGGCGATGCTCCCGCAGTCTCTCCAATGTCAGTGCCAGATGTCGTGTGTGCTCCTCCTCCGTCCTAGAATAGATAAGAATGTCGTCTATGAATACTATGACGAACACATCCAAATAAGCCTCTAAGACCTGGTTCATGAGGCTCATAAACGCCGACAGAGGATTCGTGAGCCCGAAGGGCATCACGATGAACTCATACAGTCCATATCTGCTACTGAAGTCCGTCTTCGGAATATCCTCCTCCTGGATCCATAGCTGGTAGTAGCCTGACCTCAAGTCCAGCTTCGAGAAATAATGGGCTCCCTCCAGCTGATCGAAAAACTCGTCTATCCTTGGGAGCGGATAGGTATTTCGGACAGTCAGCATGTTTAGTGCTCGATAGTCGATGCATAGGCGAAGAGTGCCATCCTTCTTCTTCACGAATAGGAACAGAGCTCTCCATGGCGAGGAGCTCGGCCTAACAAATCCCGCTTCCACCAGCTCCTGCAACTATGTCCGAAACTCCGCCAACTTCTTCGGGGCCATCCGATAAGGGGCCTTGGATACCGGCTTAGCCCCTGGTACCAACTGAATATGAAAGTCCTTCTCCCTATGCGGAGGCAGTCCTGGCAGCTTCTCTGGAAAAACATCTGCGTAGTCACGAACCACCTGGAATGCTAGCAATCAGGTCCTTCTCCTCAGTCATCTCAAACAGTACCTGATATACCTCGTCTCCCTGCATGTGGGCCTTGACGGCCTGAATAGATGAAAGGAGGCGGCGGGAAACCAGAGTAGTACCTTCGAATACCGCATAAGTATCGTCATGTCTCAGCATGACCCTCCTCGCCGGGCAGTCAATCTGGGCATGGTTCCAGACAAGCCATGTCATGCCCAAGATAAGGTAGAAGTCCGTCATTCTCAGGATCGTTGCTGGGGCCTCGAGTATCAACCCATCTATGGTAACCTACAGGAGGCACTTCTCTGTGGACTGGATCTACATCCCATTGGGGAGACGCACCCTCTTGGAGACTCCCTTATAATATCGAATCTGGTCCAGATCCTTGACGAAATCCTCCGACACAAAGTTGTGTGAGGCCCCCGTGTCGAACAGGGTATGGGTAGGCTTGCCGCACACCATCACCATTCCTAAATCAGTTTAAAAAACACTTAAGTGTAAAGTTTTCTAACCTAGGTTGTGTAGTAGTTCTACCAATACTTAATATGAGCAGGGAATAAAATAAAAACTAAAATTACTCTCATACCTGCAATAACTCTGTCCGGGTTCCGGGGCTATACTAGGTTCAAAGCGTAAATTGAAAGTGCAGGTTAGATCTGAAATACCCTAGAGGGGCGGGGGGTGAATAGAGTATTGTGTTTTCTTCAAACTTTTTACAACTTTTGTTGTAAGTCTAAGTGAACAAGTTAGCAAGTAAAATAAACTAAGCACAGCAAATATCTAATTCACAGAACAACATATCACATCACAGAGAAGGGCAACCAGACGACACAAGAATTTTTATAGTGGTTCCCCAACCTGGGTACATCCACTCTTCTACCACCCTGGTAGGAATCCACTCAGATTTTTGATCAGGTGCCTGACACCAATGAGCTTTTGATCAGGTGCTCAAAAACCAAACCTCAAGTCTTTTGGAAGGAGACTTGCAACCAGAATAATTTTGAAGGGAATTAAAACCCTGTATAAGAATTGGAAGTAAAGAGATGGTGTCTTCTCTGTCAATAATCAGAGAGAAGACTTGTGGATTGAGTGTAGCAGATCTTGCTCCCCCTGAGATCTTGAATTAATCAGGAATGCTGGAGCACTGCTGCAGGGTGATAGGTCTTCAAAGACCTAGAATGCCTGGACCAGAATTAGCTTCAGGTAACTCCTTTGACAGATTGAAACTTGTTGTCCTTTGAAGTAGTCCTGTAGAGTTAGAAGGAAGAAGACTCTTGATAGAATTGATTGTTCTTCTTCTTCTTGAAAATGTTCTCTGGTCAGGCTGATTGCAGTAGAACTTTTGATTTCAGTAGATTGTTCTTCTATGCAATCTGAGAGTGTCTGATTGTCAGTATTGCTTGCTGTCTATATGACTGACTGTATATTCTCTTCTAATTGATTCTCTTCTTTTTCTGTATATCTTTTCTGACTGAGAAATATTCAAAATTTTAATGTTGAGCAGTAATTGCAGTCGGCCTTGGAAGGAAGCGACAATCAATAATTTCCCCAACTGTCCCATGGAAAAACGGCATGTAATCGTCCATAGTCAATGCGCGTTCTAACGGTAACATTCCGAGAAGATCTGACATTAATGACTCCTGAATCATCGCCAAGAAACAGGACGGGAAATCTGAAGATGACCTAGTCTGGATTCGTCGAACGAAGAACACAATTCGTCGAGCTGAGTTTGAGTTCGTCGAGCTGAGCTTGAGTTCATCGAGCTGAGCTTGAGTTCGTAGAGCTGAGCTTGAGAGAGTTCGTCGACCAGACAATCTTCATTAGTCGAACAGACAATCTCACTGTAAGACAGTATTCGTCGAGCTGAGAACCAAATTCATCGAGCGAAGAACGATTGTGGACTTAGCCAAATATTCTGCATCTGCTGATAGTATCAACATAAGCTGGTGTCGACTGATTGATCTTGGTGTCGACTCAAATCTTCTGGTGTCGACATAAATTGGTGTTGACTGAAATCCTGGTGTCGACACAAATTGTCTGGTGTCGACATAGATTGGCTGGTGTCGACACATGCCCTAAGTGTCGACACAAATACTCTGAGTTCAGAATTCATCGAGTAGAGTACAGCATTCGTCGACCTGAGAAGCTGACTTCGTCGACCTGAGAAGTTGAGAGCTTGAGGTCCAAGTTCGTCAAGCTCAGAATATAATTCGTCGACCAAAGCTTGAAGCTGGACTTAGAAAAATTCTGAGATTATCCTGACTTTGGCTTGATGTAGAAACTGAGTCTTCGTCGAACAGAGAACCAAGATCATCGAGCTCAGCAGTAAGAATTGTATCACGATCGTCGAGCGCAGAACTCCTTTCGTCGAGCTGAGTTCGACGAACGTCGAACTCACTTAACTTAGTCTTGAAAACCTCTAAGTCTGGAGTCTCTGATGGTCTTGATGATAGCTGGTCCATCTGAAGTTGAACCTAAAGACTTGGCCTAGACTCTAGGACACAAACTTGACCCTGGCTATACATCATGGGTCACATCCTAAGTCAGTGAACCTAGCCCAAATCAACTAGGGATCCAACAATCTCCCCCTATTTGGGTGAGGTCACTAACAGAGACTCAAAATAGAAACAAACAGAAAACAAAGCAAGAAAAGAGATATATCTGGCAGAGAATTATAACACATGCAGCAGATATATATATACATAGCTTTGTTTAACTAGATCGCATTGTTTGAAAAACAAAAGGCAGACTAAAATATAAACAACAAGAAAATTACTTCTTTGGCTTCTGCTGCTTGGATCTGTCTTCAGTTGGTTTCTCTCCTGGCTTCTTGAATATGATTTCTCTCTTTGGATCTTGAGCTTGAGCTTTTGTCATAGTCATATCAGCTGCCCCAATAATATTCAATGAAGTTGCTCTGGGGACAACTGCTTCTGGATGAAGTTTCATATAATCATCAACATTAAATAGCTTGTTACCTTTGTCAAATCTTTTCAGCTCTTCTTTTCTATACTTGGACATAGTTGTAAGACCTGATGTATCTTTACCTTCAGCCTTGGCTTTATTAATCAGAGATAGTCCAATTAACCCCTGATATCTGGCCATTCTTGCTGTATTTGTAGTTTCAGGATCTTCAAATGGGATTGGAGGAGAGAGAGGCCTTTTTGGACTTTCAGCTTTTTGAACTTCAGAAATTTGTTGCTGCTGCTGCTGCTGTTGCTGTTGATGTTGATGTCTTGAAGAGGATGGCTGCCTCTGCTGGCTACTTCTAGAAGATCTCCCTGATTGTCTCTGATAAGTTTGCATTGGGGCAGATCTCTGGGAGCTAGAGGAGCCAGAGGCACCAGCTACTGGAGGAGGAGGAGGAGGATCCTTCCTGAATCTGTGCACGGGAGGAGGGGAATATCTCCTGCTTCTCTTTCTATCTTTTCTGCTGGTTCTTGGATAGCCACATCCATCCAGGCATTCCCTTGTATGGAGTTACATTATGCAGAATGTAATATGGAGTATCAGCATTGGGATTAGGCTTTGGAGCTGGAGGAGGAGGAGCCTTCCTTTTCTTTGCTAGCATCTTCTTTTTCTTACTTGCAGCATCTTCATCAGAATCATCATCATCATCTTCTTCTTCAGAATCAGAACCTTGAGGGTTATCATACAAGGCATTCAGAGCTTTTAAAGCTTTATTCAGAAAGAACAGCCTTTTCTGGAGGAGGGGCAGAAGGTTCAGGAACTGGAAAATTAGCAATAGAAGAGGAGGAGACTGCACAAGAGTCAGAAACAATGGGGACAGAGCTTTCAGCTGCTGCCTTATTCTCCTCTTCTATATCAGCTAGAATAAGCTCATCCAAATCTGGCAGGGGAGAGTCATCCATAACAAAATCTGGTGCTGAAACTGGCACTGAAGTATCTTCTGGAATGACCTCTGAACTAGAAGCTGAGATGGAAGCTGAAGCTGAGATAGCAAAATTGGCACAGAGTTGCTTAGCAACTTCTAGACTTACTGGAGAGGTGTATGGTACAATAGCCAAATGTGGCTTAATAAAATCTGCTGGAAAGAATTGCATATGTACAGTATCAAAAATGTCCAGTAATTCTGGTAGATTAACTGTGGGATTCAGAGAGAAATCACCAACAGTTTTTATTTCCTCAACTGACTCATCTAGATCATTGTCAGTATCCATAAAATGAATTAATTCAATCATTTCAGAATCAAAATCAGTCAAAATTTCTGCATCCTTATCTGAATCTGTATCTGCTGGAGAGGGAACTACTGCTGCTGCTGGAGAGGGAACTGAGCATCTCCCCCTGCCTAGGTTCAGGAGAACCTGGAGCCAGGCCCCTGAGTGAAGAGGGGGCAACAGAGAGAAGAGAGATTTGGGGCAGATAAAGAATTGATGAAGGTCACAAGAGGTGTAATGGCCTCTTGGATTAGGGTTTTTATGAGGGGAGTGAGCAAGGATATGATGGTTGATATAGTGGGGGTTTCCAATGATGGAGAGATGGTGGTAGAAGGTAGAGAAGTAGATGATGGAGGAAGAATAGATGGAGGGGATAGAGGAGGAATAACAGATGGTGTGGCAGTGTCTGTGGGTATGGTGTAGGAGGGAATAGATGACAAATGGGAGGAAGAGGAGACTGAGGAGGTGTATGGATATGTGTCTCATGAGGTGAAGCTGGAGGTGTAGGAATGTTGGTAAGGTACAGTGGTGGAGATGGAGGAGGAGTAGGCACATGAGTATGTGGTAAAGATTTAGGTATGGTAGCAGGAATGGAAGAGGAGGGGATTTGTTTGGCTGGAAGTACAGGAAGAGAGGATGGAGATGGAAGGACCTCTTCTGCAGGGTGGGGAGCGGCTTTTACAGCCCTGGTGCTCTCAGAAGCCGGGGTGGAAGAGGAGGAAGCCTTGGAGGGCTTGGAGATTGTCCTCTCCCACCTGCCAAACAGAGCGCAGGTGAGGCGCTTGCTGGCATTTATGAAGATGGTCGGGGAGACCATACAATCAGCAGCCTTCTCTTGGAGAAAAATTCCCAAAATTCTGCCGAAGCAGACTTCCTTCTTGCTGTTCTTTTTCTTTATCAATTCAAAAGAAGATTGTGCCCCAGTTGACACGTCTCTTATTCACCACGACGCACATAACCAGGAATTGGTAGCGGGTTATGTAATCATGCGCTGAGTGCTTTCCCATTAGAACTTTTCCTACAATGTCTGCCAGAAATTGGTAGGCGGCGGACAGTTGTTTCTTCAGCAGTTTATTAGGGTTGCTTCCTGAAAAACCCATTAACTTCAACATATCACTAAACTCTTCAGAATCCATTTCTATGTTATCCTCTCCATTCACTAGTCCAAAAATCTCAGACAGAATTGCGAGAGATAATGGAACAGCTGTACTCCCGATAGTTCCTGTCACGGTATCATCTTCAGAAGCAGTAGATGTATATACCCATTCTCTGATTTCAGTAGAGTGCAATTTAATTCTGCGGGTCATGAAATCCTTAAGATTCAGTTCCTCTAGCAGTTCCAAGATGTAGAGGAAAATGTGATCAGAATGCTGAAAAGAGTCAAAATCCATATCGAATCCAGTATCAAACTTCATCGCTGCTAACGCTCCTACAGGAATCGCCATTGATGACCTGTAAGAAAGACACAGAGAAAAACTGCGATCAAGAGCAAAAGAACTGAAAGCGCGGGACGAAGGTCGAAGAAAACCTAGATATAAGATTTTCAGAATATGAATCGACAAACTCCGTTCCACGAAAAAGAAAAATTCTTCGAACTGAGCTCGACGAAATAAATTATAGACAGATAATTCGTCGATCTCATCCAGAAGAATCGAAAACAGTTCGTCGAACTCCGTTCGACGAAATATCTTTTGAAGCAAGGTTCGTCGATCTCTGGTCGACGAAAATTGTTTCCACACACAGAGCATTCGTCGATCTCTGTTCGACGAGAATCTCTCAAACTTTCCCTACTTCGTCGAACTCCGTTCGACGAACTCTGGAAAATTCGTCGAATGCAGACAAAAACTAGGTTAACTCTTCTCCATTAATCATTCCCAGTTGATTTATAAACAATAGATGGGTTTTCTCATCCAATGGCTTGGTGAAAATATCTGCTCTCTGTAAATCAGTAGGAATATGGATTAAGTTAATTTTCTTTTTGTCTACATTATCTCTAATGAAAAGATGTCTTATTTCAATATGTTTAGTCCTAGAATGGTGAACTGGATTCTGTGCTATAGCAATAACACTAGTATTATCACAAAATAGTGTTGAATTATTTAAGTTGACACCATAGTCTAAGAGTTGATTTTGTATCCATAACATCTGTGAATAGCAGCTGCCAGCAGCCATGTATTCTACTTCTACAGTTGATGTGGACACATATGTCTGCTTTTTACAAAACCAGGAGACAAGTCTCATACCCAGGAACTGGCAAGTTCCAGAGGTACTCTTCCTGTCCACTCTACATCCAGCATAGTCAGCATCTGAGTATCCAGTTAACTCAAATTCTGAACTCTATAGGATACCACAGTCCTAGATTAGGGCAACTCTTTATATATCTCAAAATTCTTTTTAGGAAAATAAGGTGAGATTCTTTAGGGTTCACTTGGAACCTAGCACAAAGGCATGTGGTAAACATTATATCAGGTCTGCTAGCTATTAGGTATAGTAGGGATCCAACAATTGCCCTATAATTTTTCTGATCTACAGGTTTCCCTACTACATCAGAATCCACAACAGCATTTGTAGTCATAGGGGTTTTCATTCCTGAAGCATCACCCATCCCAAACTTCTTGATAAGCTCTTTAGCATACTTAGCTTGGGAGAGGAAGATACCATCAGGGAGCTGCTTCACTTGGAGACCAAGGAAGTAGGAAAGCTCACCCATGCTACTCATCTCAAATTTGGAATGCATGAGGTCAGCAAACCTCTTGCACAATTTGGGATCAGTAGACTCAAAAATAATGTCATCCACATATATTTGTACTAACAATATTTGGTCCTTATGATGTCTAGTGAAAAGGGTTTTATCTATGGTTCCTCTTGTAAATTTATGCTCTAAAAGAAAGCTTGCTAGGGTCTCATACAAAGCTCTTGGAGCTTGCTTTAAAGCATAGAGAGCTTTATGCAATTTAAAAACAAAAGAGGGTTGAGTTGGGGAGATAAAACCTGGAGGTTGTTCTACATAAACCTCTTCTTGAAGTACTCCATTCAGAAATGCACTCTTGACATCCATTTGGTAGACCTTGAATCTCTTGTGAGCTGCATAGGCAAGGAAGATTCTTATGGCCTCTAACCTTGCATTAGGGACAAAGGTTTGGTCATAATCAATTCCTTCCTCTTGCCTGTAGCCTTGAGCAACAAGCCTAGCCTTGTTTCTCACTATGTTGCCTTGAGCATCCAACTTGTTCCTGTAGACCCATTTGGTTCCAATAACTGGGTAGTTATGGGGTCTTGGAACCAAATCCCAAACTCTACATCTCTCAAACTGATTTAGTTCCTCTTGCATTGCAATGATCCAGTGGGGATCTTGCTCTGCTTCATGGATGGTGAGAGGTTTAATTTGAGAGAGAAAACATGCATGCATCAAGTCTTGGTTGAGTTGATGCCTTGTTTGTACACCTGCTGAAATGTCTCCAATCACTTGAGATCTGGGGTGATCTCTAAGTGTGACAAGATTAGTTGGTGGAGTTGGTTGAGCAACAGCTTCTGTAATTAATTCCTCTTGAGGAATAGTACTAGCTGTTGAGGGAAGTTCAACCACTTCCTCTTGAATTTCTTCTTCACTTTCTTCAGCAATCTGTGGAGTAGGATGGTTTGATACCTCTTGGGTAAGGTTTAGTCCATCCATAGACTCACACAGTTGTGGAACCTGCAAGAAGCTATTGGTAGAAATCTCTTTCTCCTTATATGACATGTTAGCTTCATCAAAATATACATGAACAGATTCTTCAATTTTAAGGGTGGATTTATTAAAAACCCTATAGGCCTTGCTTACTTGGGAATATCCTAGAAAAATCCCTTCTTCAGCCTTAGCCTCAAACTTTCTAATGTATCTCTTGTTATTTGTGTGAATGTAACAAATACAACCAAAAACTTTGAAATATGTGATTTTAGGTTTTTTCCCTTTAAGTAATTCATAGGGGGTCTTATTTTTCAGTTTATGTATAAGACTTCTATTCAGGACATAATTAGCAGTATTTACAGCTTCTGCCCAAAAGGATAGAGGCATGTAAGCATTTGCTAATAATGTACCTGCAGATTCAATGAGTGTTCTATTTTTCCTTTCAGCAACCCCATTTTGTTGGGGAGTTCTAGGAGCTGAGAAGAACTGCCTGATACCTACCTTCTCACAGAACTCATGCATAAGAAGAGACTCAAACTCTGTGCCATGATCACTTCTGATCAATGCAACATTAGTAGAGAACTCAATCTTTATGATCCTGAGAAAATCTGTAAGAACCTTGAATGTATCTGACTTAGCTCTCAGAAAGGCTACCCAACTGAATCTAGAGAAGTCATCAACAATCACTAAAGTATAAGACTTCCCTCCTAGGCTTTGTACTGCAATGGGTCCAAATAGATCCACATGAAGCAAATACAATATCCTAGGTGAATCACTTTTATTAATGGATTTAAAGCTAGTTTTGGTTTGCTTGCCTAATTGACAAGCCCTGCATAGGCTTTCCTTCTTGTAGGGGCCAGAAGGTAAGCCTCTAACAAGGTTGTCCTTAGATAACCTAGATATATTCTTAAGGTTTACATGTCCTAGTCTTTTATGCCATAACTCATTTTGATTACTAGTAACATTCAGTAAGCAGATATCAGTTGTGGAAGAAATAAAATCTACTAAGTATATGTTACCTTGTCTAAGTCTAATTAAAACAGTTTTGTTATTATTATCAATAATAGAACAGGAAGTAGAGTTGAAATGTACCTAATAACCTTCATCACATAATTGACTTATGGATA
Source organism: Platanthera guangdongensis (assembly GCA_039583875.1). Classification (NCBI taxonomy): domain Eukaryota; kingdom Viridiplantae; phylum Streptophyta; class Magnoliopsida; order Asparagales; family Orchidaceae; genus Platanthera; species Platanthera guangdongensis. The sequence goes on along the minus strand of CM077158.1, from coordinate 79,844,801 downwards.
TAAGGTTATGTTTAAGTCCTCTTACATAAGTTACTTTCTTGAAGGTCACTGATCCAATCTTCACTGTCCCATATCCTTCTGATTGACCACTGTTGGAATCTCCAAAAATCACCTTTGGTCCTAGCTTGGGCTTGTAATTTGATAAATTTGCCTTGCTGCCTGTCATGTGTTTGGAGCAACCACTGTCCAAGTACCAGGTCTGACTTATCCTTGGACAGCTCTTCACCTGTACCTGTAATGAAAAACAAAACTCAATTGTTCTTGACCCAGCTTACCTTGGGTACTTTATTTGGTTGAAAGGTAAAGCTGGAAATAATTGATAATGCAGGTTGAGATTTGTAACCTAAGGGGTGATATCTCCTAGGTGGAATTACCCAATCAGCTACTGGATTAAATATCTTATTAGTTGGTTTAAAATTTCTATAAGTGAAATGATTTATGTTTGGTCTTTCTGGGTTCGACGAATTGTTGTAAGTTCGTCGACCAGAATTCGACGAATAGGTTGAGATCGTCGATCTCTGCTCAGAGAATGACAGTAGTCATTTTCTGTGCCCCAAGTTCATCGACCTCTGCTCGACGAACCATACACAGTTCGTCGATCGCAGTTAGACGAATAGTTATATCTGGAGTTTGCGTTCAAGCGTTCGTCGATCTAGGTTCGACGAACTGGCTACATTTCGTCGATCTGAGTTCGACCAATGCTGCTGAACTTTGTTTTTATTTGCTGTTTTCAGATTTTTGTTTCTCTTGTCTATGGGTCTTGGATTGCTTTTTGACATTGGTTTGTCTATTAGTTTTTCATTTCCCTTTGCAGAAATAAATTTGATAGGGGTTGTAAGAATATTTTTCTTGATTATGTGGGGTAAGCTTGATGAAGCACCCAAACCCAACTTGCCATTTAATCTGGCATTCACTGTGCTTGTAATGTCCATCAGCTTGAGGCCTCTCCCATTGAGAGATTGCTCAAGTTGCTTGGCCTCACATAATTCAGATTTTAGTTTAATTATTTGTTCATTAGCTAAGGTTAATTGGTCTGTTAGCTTTATGTTCTCTGAATTAACTGATTATAGATTTCCTAATCTTTCTCTAAGAGTTTTTATTTCCTTTTCTGAGCTAATTAAATCTAAACACATGGCTTTGAAATCAATTTTAAATGAATCAGAATTAAAATCAAAATTAGAAAGAACCTGATCTGCCTCTAAGTCTGAGGATGCTTCTTCTTCTGATTCTTCTTTTGATCCAGAATTGCTCCTGGAGGCATCAATTTGCCATTAGGCACACCTCCTTGGATCTAGCTTCTTCCTCTTCTTCACTTGAACTGGAGGAAGATGTTTCTTCTTCTGTATCACTCCAAGTCTCAGCAACAAATCCCTTGTCCTTCTTTTTATATTTGCTGGAGGAGGGTATGCTGCTATGCTTTCTCCTTGAATCCTTTTCTCTGCTCTTGTCCTTCTTCTGGTTTTCTGGACATTCTGAGATGTAATGTCCAGGCTTTCTGCAACCAAAACACACAACCTCCTTGGTTGGTGTCTTGTCATACTTGGGCTGATCATCCTGTCTGGATGATTTCCTTCTGAAATCCTTCCTTGCCATCTTATAGAACCTTTTGGCAAATATGCTCATGAGTTCTTCATTTGAAGTTGATGTCTCACTTTCTTCAGATGCTTTGAAGGCTATGCTGTGCTCCTTTCTAATTGGAGTTGTAGCCTTCTGTTCAGCTGCTTCTCTTGATTTGACCAGCTGCTCATAGGATTTTAACTTGCCTAGTAGAGATTCAGTTGAGATCTCATTGAGACATCTGGCTTCTTTGATAGGCCGGATTCTGGAATCCCAAGAGCTAGGGAAACACATCAGAATCTTATCATTCACCTCTGTCAAGGTGATGTCCTTGTCCAATGTTTTGAGCTCATTGATGATTGAACTCAGTCTGTTGTACATGTCAGCCACTGATTCTGTCTCATCCTTTTTGAAGTTCACATATAGGGAAATGAGACTGGATCTTCTGTCCTTTATTTCATCTGCAGAGCAAGCTACCATTTGGTTAAGAGAGTCCCAAATGGCTTTGGCTGAGGTGCACTCAGCCACCTTCTGGAATATGTCATCTGACATAGTCTGGGCTAAAATATTCATTGCCTTAGCATCTGCCATCTTGGCTTTCTTGTAGGCTTCATTGTTCTCTAGAGGAGGAACTGCAGTCATGTTTGTTGAAGTTCTTGTAGAAGCTGTAGGTGCTGGAGGTACACCTGTCAAAATAACAGAAAAGATGTCCTCATCAATAGAGTTCATGTATAATCTGATTCTTGCCTTCCAGATGGCAAACTTGTTGAGGTTGCACGCTGGAGGTCTGATGCTTGCATAGTCTTTATTTTGGGCCATGTCTGTGAGGAGATAAATCTAATAACAGAAGCAAACAAACATATCTAACAAGAGGAATCTTTGTGGTTCAGGTGTTAGCCTGTACAACCACTAAGGTGTGGTATTTTAACCAACCTGCCTCTGATACCAATTGAAAGTGCAGGTTAGATCTGAAATACTCTAGGGGGGGGGGGTGAATAGAGTATTGTGCTTTCTTCAAACTTTTTACAACTTTTATTGTAAGTCTAAGTGAACAAGTTAGCAAGTAAAATAAACTAAGCACATCAACTATCTAATTCACAAAACAACACAGCACATCACAGAGAAGGGCAACCAGATGACACAAGAATTTTTATAGTGGTTCCCCAACCTGGGTACATCCACTCTTCTACCACCCTGGTAGGAATCCACTCAGGTTTTTGATCAGGTGCCTGACACCTAATGAGCTTTTGATCAGCTGCTCAAAAACCAAACCTCAAGTCTTTTGGAAGGAGACTTGCAACCAGAATAATTTTGAAGGGAATTAAAACCCTATACAAGAATTGGAAGTAAAGAGATAGTGTCTTCTCTGTCAACAATCAGAGAGAAGACTTGTGGATTGATTGTAGCAGATCTTGCTCCCCCTGAGATCTTGAATTAATTAGGAATGCTGGAGCACTGCTTCAGGGTAATAGGTCTTCAAAGACCTAGAATGTCTGGACCAGAATTAGCTTCAGGAACTCCTTTGACAGATTGAAACTTGTTGTCCTTTGAAGTAGTCCTGTAAAGTTAGAAGGAAGAAGACTGTTGATAGAATTGATTGTTCTTCTTCTTCTTGAAAATGTTCTCTGGTTCAGGCTGATTGCAGTAGAACTTTTGATTTCAGTAGATTGTTCTTCTGTGCAATCTGAGAGTGTCTGATTGTCAGTATTGCTAGCTGTCTGTATGACTGACTGTATATTCTCTTCTAATTGATTCTCTTCTTTTTATGTATATCTTTTCTGACTGAGGAACATTCAAAATTTGAATGTTGAGCAGTAATTGCAGTCGGCCTTGGAAGGAAGCGACAATCAATAATTTCCCCAACTGTCCCATGGAAAAATGGTATGTAATCGTGTATAGTCAATGTGCGTTCTAACGGTAACATTTCCGAGAAGATCTGGCATTAATGACTCCTGAATCATCGCCAAGAAACGGGACGGGAAATCTGAAGATGACCTAGTCTGGATTCGTCGAACGAAGAACACAATTTGTCGAGCTGAGTTTGAGTTCGTCGAGCTGAGCTTGAGTTCGTCGAGTTGAGCTTGAGTTCGTCGAGCTGAGCTTGAGAGAGTTCGTCGACCAGACAATCTTCATTAGTCGAACAAACAATCTCACTGTAAGACAGTATTCGTCGAGCTGAGAACCAAATTCATCGAGCGAAGAACGATTGTGGACTTAGCCAAATATTCTGCATCTGCTGATAGTGTCGACATAAGCTGGTGTCGACTGATTGATCTTGGTGTCGACTCAAATCTTCTGGTGTCGACATAAATTGGTGTTAACTGAAATCCTGGTGTCGACACAAATTGTCTGGTGTCGACATAGATTGGCTGGTGTCGACACATGCCCTAAGTGTCGACACAAATACTGTGAGTTCAGAATTCGTCGAGTAGAGTACAACATTCGTTGACCTGAGAAGCTGACTTCGTCGACCTGAGAAGTTGAGAGCTTGAGGTCCAAGTTCATCGAGCTCAGAATATAATTCATCGATCAAAGCTTGAAGTTGGACTTAGAAAAATTCTGAGATTATCCTGAGTTTGGCTTGATGTAGAAACTGAGTCTTCGTCGAACAGAGAACCAAGATCGTCGAGCTCAGCAGTAAGAATTGTATCACGATCGTCGAGCACAGAACTCCTTTCGTCGAGCTGAGTTCGACGAACGTCGAACTCACTTAACTTAGTCTTGAAAACCTCTATATCTGGAGTCTCTGATGGTCTTGATGATAGCTGGTCCATCTGATGTTGAACCTAAAGACTTGGCCTAGACTCTAGGACACAAACTTGACCCTGGCTGTACATGATGTGTCATATCCTAAGTCAGTGAACCTAGCCCAAATCAACTAGGGATCCAACATAAATCTGCTCCCCATTCTGCCTGCGGTCGCCGCCCTTAAATCTGCGTCCGCGTCCATGTCCGCGACCTCCCATCTAGTGAGCCGATGGGCCACCCGTGCTGCAGGTGTGCCCCATTCCTCATAGGGCAATTACTCCGAATGTGCCCTGGCTGATGGCAGTGATAGCACAGCTGTGGTGAGGGTGGTCCCTGCCCTATCCTGGGCACCTCCCTCATCTATAGCGGCTGCGAAGTCAGCACTGCCTGCTCCCTTAGCTCCTGCCCTTCCTCCTGATGGGGTTGATCCCCGTTCCTTCTCTCTCACATGAACCGGTCTCTCTGCGTGTCCCTTCTCCCTCCAAGCACTGCATCATCCCCATGTCTCTTCCTGCCCCGGACTACAAGCTGGTACGCCTCCAGCTTCTTGGCGATCTCCAAGATCCTGGCCATGGTACCATCAGACACGAACAAGAGGGCCTGCCTCAGGTCATCACGGAGGCCCTTGTAGAACCTCTTGGCGTAACCCACGTCATCAAGCTTGTAAGAATCCGCAAATTGGGCCAAATGAGTAAACTCCCGGTGATATTCCAGCACTGTCCTGTTCCCTTGCTTCAGCTGCAAGAATCTATCCTCCAATTCGTCACTTGCGGACTGCAGCACAAAATGCTCCAGTAGTGCCTCCCTAAACTCCTCCCAAGTAATGGCCGCGATCTCCACTCCCGCAAATGTGTTGTCCATCACCGACTTCCACCACCTCTTTGCATGCGACTCCAGACAAGAAACTACCAAAGATACTTCCAGATCCATCGGGCACTATATTCCCACCAACATCTCGTACATAATATCTAGCCACTCCTCCATGAGCACTGCCATCTCCGTCCCCAAGTACGATGGTAGGGCAAGGCCTCGGAATGCATTGAACTAGTTCGCTCCGGGGTTCGGCTGAGGAGCCGGAGCCTGTTGTGCCCTAAAGACCTCCAAGATGGCCGTCAAAGTTTGTCCCAGCTCCGTCTGCTACAACGGGGTCGGAGCCGGCGGGAGTGAATCACCTTTGGGGCCGGAGGTGTCCCCTACGGCAGGGGAGGATTCGTCGCACCCTACAAAAGATGGCCTTAAGTTTAGTAAATTGACCTAAAACTCTTTGTTATTGGTGAGCATTGCACGTGATTCCTCCCATGGGCACACCATTGCTTTCGCTGCCAGTTTTCCCTCAAACTAATCCCGCGCTGGGTGTCCCATGTTTTGTGGACTACATTCTGTCGGATCGAGGTTCGCTCTGATACCACTTGTAAGACCCCGTTTTTTTGCAACATCCACCGGGGTCTTAGGTCCAGAACCGCCGTTTTTGCGGTGACACCATCCACCGGGATGGTTGGCACCACAAAACGCCGATCCTGCCTGTCACAACCCGCATTTCCTCAACGAGTACATCGTATCAGAGCAAGAGGAACTACGGGTTATGATGCCACGTCGTGCAGGGGATAACTGCACACGCTCAGGCAACCCTTGATGCTTACTGTATGAGTTGAAATCCATCAGTTAAATGCAAGAAAACCTTTTAGTTTAATGGCCGTATCCCTCGGCCTTAGGCATCAAAATGTGTGTTTGTACGCGGCGGAAATACTTTGTTTATTTATGACGATTCTCCTATATGCAGTCTATATTTATAATAATATCAGAAATCATCTTTGTTTAAGTTCTTTGGAAAATACTTGTTCAGTGAACAAAACATGTTATGCATGATCTAGGATAATAGGTTTGTTTTATCTTGAAAATATCTAATGCAACCTAGCATAAATCCTTCCCAAGAGCAAAGATACATCATCGTATCCAAATGAGTCACATTAGCAGTTTAGCATTCATATATCACAAGTAAAGGAAACCACCAATGGGCGCCAACAAGCTGACACGAACCCATTGGGGTGCAAGTATGTCTATACAACAAATAAAAGAACTACCTCGCTAAGTAAGCTCGGCTAGCTCCAAATAAACTCGACCCAAGCACTAGCCGCTCAACCGGCTACAACCTGCACCTGAGGCATTCAAGAAAGAACACCTCAGCAATCATCAAAGCTATACAACAAAGTATACAACAGAGTATGAAGTTCAAAAAATATAACGAAGGGGCTTACCGACCCCGTAGCAATGTTTCATGTAAGTAAACTGAGTGAAAAGAACAAGTGGAAAACAAGTGTTAAACACTGTCAATCCAAAGTGTAAAACGCACCAAGTGCGTGCAATTCTCATCCAGTCCTGCTCAACCCGCAGGAGCAAAAAAGGCAATACACATGCCCATTCCATCCTCTTTAGACCAAGAAACAACTATACTAGTGCAACATAAGCATCAGTTAAATGCGAGTCTGCAAGGGTCTTTTGGTGGCAGCCCTAAAGTGGAACGCACCAATAAAAGCCAGCCCAAATTGGTGCCAAAAAGGTGCTCTACACCACAAATCAAAACCCGGTGGCCACAAAGGCTCAAACCACACTACCCCTTACCGAATCCTTACACAAACGCTCCTGCCATGGTTCACACTTCGCCGCGCAAAACTCACCATAAACGAACCCAAGCGCAACACCATAAGCAATTCTCACCATAACCCAAGTACACACGTTTCCTTCCTTCATCCTCACTCATGACGACTTTTTGCCCATGTTTATGCTGCCATAATTTCTACTTACTCCTCAAAGGATATTGCTAACTAAACGAACAAGTGTATTTTAACATGATCATGACATGAAGAAGAAAAGCTACATGAATCAAGTTCATATAAGAAATAATTGAACATAGGGAAATTTGATAACAAGGCGGTAAGCATGTGTGACATGCGGATCAAGAGGATTCATGACTAAACAAAAACAAGAAGAATAAGCTAGTAAAATTGAAAGAGGAAAATTAGCTAAACTTGAAAGAGGAAAAGTTGCTAAACTTGCACAATCAAAGAACAAGAAAACAAGATTGGCAAGGGTGAAGAACACCGCTTGCCTGAAATGAGATGACACCGCGATGGCTGCTCCTCTCTTTCCTTCCCTTGTCTTAGCTTTGCTCCCTTGATGTTCTTTTGGAATGAGGAAGAAGATGAAGAAGAAGGTGAAATGAGGAGGAGTAATCTCTGTTTTGGCCTTATTTCCTCCAGAACAGAGCGGGACCGTTAGATTCAGAATCAGGGAAATGAACGGCACAAAAAACTGGAAAAAGTCGATTTTCGGCCCTGTCACGCCCTCTGTCACGCCCGTGTCACAGGGCGTGTACCTTAAGCGGCGCAGAAAGTCGGCAAATCCAAGTTTATCCACACGGTACATGGCCGGGTACATGCCCGTGACGGGTCGGTCACGCCCGTGACCTAGGGCGTGTAACCCGTGTCTCGACACCTCGTCGACCAAAAGTGTCGACACTCGACAAAGCTTGAGACGCCCTGTGACACGCCCGTGTCACAGGCCGTGTCCCCTCTCTTGACACCCGACACTCGACACTCGACACTCAACACTCGACACTCGACACAGCGGGACACGGACCGTGACACGCCCGTGTCACGGGGCGTGTACCCCATTCGTCGAGCTCAACTCGACGCAAGAAAATTCGTCGAGTCAAGGAGGTCACGCCCAGGTCACGCCCTGGGTCTCGCCCCGACACGCCCGTGTCGGGGGGCATGTCACGCACAAAAATGACCATTTTCCCTATTTTGAAAAGTGTTTCTGTGTCGTCCTAGACCATTTTTGCCTTAAGAACTTTTTACCCTTTTTTGTTTGCTGTACACGCAACCCGTTTTGAGCAACATTACCCGAGCGCGAAAAAGTGCAAGCATTCCCAAAGAGGCCTCATCGAGTCCCCAAATTAGACTCCGGCTTGCTGGGGAATCGTGCAACTCGGCTACCAAAACAGGCACTCGCAAGCCCGCGGGAATAACCATGCTCGAACAACAGTCAAAGCCAACGTAACGACCATCATTCAACGAAAAAAAAATACGGGGCGTTACAGTCACTCCCCCTAAAAAAAGTTTCGCCTCGAAACTTTTCAATCATTTTGATATCACTCAAATGAGTAACTAAACAGAAACACGCATTTACGTACCAGCTTGTTTACGGGAATAAATGAGGGTGAGCCGCCCTCATCGTTGACTCGAGCTCCCACGTCGCGCTTTCCACATTTTGAATTGTCCATAGCACTTTGACCATAGGAATCTTCTTTTTCCGCAACACGCGATCTTGGGAGTCCAAAATACGGATGGGCATCTCCACATAAGAAAGGTTTGGTGCCAACTGCGGCACCACGTCCAACACTTGCTTGTGATTTCGCACACACTTGCGAAGTTGGCTGACATGAAACACGTCGTGAACACCCGAAAAGTTCACGGGTAATTCTACTTTGTAAGCGGATGCACCAACTCGCGCAAGAATCTTGAAGAGACACACAAATCTTGGGTCTAATTTGCGCTCCTTTCCAAACCTTTTAATTCCAACCATTGGGGAGACTTTCAAGAAGACGTAATCCCCCACTACAAACTCCAATTCCGACCTTCGTCGGTTGGCGTACTTTTCATATCGCTCTTGGGCGATCCGGAGCTTCTCCCGAATAAGTCGTACGGCAACTTCCATGTCCTCGAGCTCCTCTGGGCCCAACAAAGGCCGCTCGCCAACCTCAGCCCAAAATAGGGGAGTCCGACATCGACGCCCATATAAAGCTTCGAACGGAGCCATTTGCAAGCTTTCTTGATAGCTGTTATTATATGCGAATTCCATAAGCCGCAAACGTTCATCCCATGCTCCGCCATACTCAAGAATATAGCATCGAATCATATCTTCCACGATTTGATTTACTCGTTCTGTTTGGCCATTCGTCCGAGGGTGGTAAGCAGTGGAAAATCGCAAATCAGTCCCCAAACCCTCTTGTGGACTCTTCCAAAAACGAGAAGTAAATCGGGAATCCCGGTCTGAAATGATATTGATTGGCACACCATGCAGTCGGATGATCTCGTTCAAATATAGCTCCGCTATTGTCTTCATCGGGTAGTTGACCTTAAATGGTATGAAATGAGCACACTTAGTAAATCTATCCACGATCACCCACATGGAGTCATGTCCTCGTGGAGATCTTGGTAGGCCTGTAATAAAATCCATTGAGATGCTTTCCCACTTCCATTTTGGAATCTCCAATGGCGTCAACTTGCCACCAGGCCTCCCATGATCAGCTTTCACCCGCTTGCAGGTATGACATTCAGATACAAATTACGCTATATCTCTTTTCATTCCATACCACCAGACAATTTGTTTCAAATCACGGTACATTTTTGTTGAGCCTGGATGGTAGGCCATACTTGAGCCATGTGCTTCCCGACACACCATCGCGCGAATATCTCCAACTGCGGGAATACAAATCGACCACGATACTTTAAAGTACCCCCATTATCAATAGAAAAATCCGGTAATTCACCCTTTTCAGTTCGAAGAAATAAATGTAAAAGATCAGGATCATCCTTTTGATGTTGTCTTGCAAGCACCAGCCATGAAGGTTCTTCTACTATCGAATGACTTTGCGGGTCATATTTTCCCACGGAAATATCCATCAATAGAAATTCCTCCACAAGACGGTCGACTGAAAGATGAAATAATTTCCCCGTCTTCCGACTCAAAGCATCGGCCACAACATTCGCTTTCCCCGGATGATACTGAATTTCCACATCATAATCAGCTACATATTCAAGCCATCGCCGTTGGCGCAGATTAAGTTCCTTTTGCGTGAAGACGTACTTTAAACTTTTATGATCCGTAAAGAGTTTACACTGCGCACCATACAGTAAGTGTCTCCACAACTTCAATGCAAAGATCACCGCTGCGAACTCCAAATCATGCATTGGGTAGTTCTTTTCATGACTTTTCAACTGCCGAGACCCATACGCAATCACCTTTTTGTCTTGCATTAAAACACATCCAAGTCCAACGTGCGACGCATCCACAAAAATGTCATAATCTATCCCTTCTGTCGGCAAGATCAACACAGGAGCGGTACATAACCTGTTCTTGAGTTCAAGGAATGAGGCCTCACACTTGTCATTCCACTCAAACGCCACATTATTCTGGGTTAAGCGAGTCAAAGGTGCAGCCAACGTAGCAAAACCTTCTACAAATCTACGATAATAGCCGGCCAAGCCCAAGAAGCTCCGAATCTCCGGGTGTCTCCGGTCTTCTCCATTCCATGACTGCAGCAATCTTTTTGGGATCTACTGAAATTCCATGTTGATTAATGACATGACCCAGAAAGGCAACTTGAGGCAACCAAAACTCGCATTTGCTTAGCTTGGCGAATAACCGTTGGTCTCGCAATGTGGCCAATACCAATCGCAGATGCTGTTCATGCTCCTCAGCACTACGGGAGTAGACGAGAACGTCATCAATAAAAACCACCACAAACTTATCCAAGTAGTCCTTGAACACCCGGTTCATCATATCCATGAAGGCTGATGGTGCGTTGGTCAAACCAAATGACATCACCAGAAATTCAAAATGGCCATGTCTTGATCGAAATGCAGTCCGCGGAATATCAGACTCCTGGACCTTGAGCTGATGATAGCCCGAGCGGAGATCAATCTTCGAGAATACGGAACTGCCACGCAGTTGATCAAACAAATCATCAATTCTTGGCAGTGGGTACTTGTTTTTAATTGTCACCTTGTTCAACTCCCGGTAATCGATGAAAAGCCGCATCGACCCATCTTTCTTCTTCACAAATAACACCGGTGCACCCCAAGGTGATGAACTCGGCCTGATAAACCCTTTTGCCAATAAGTCATCCAGCTGTGTACGCAATTCTGCTAGCTCACGCGGGGCCATTCTGTATGGCGCTTTCGCAATAGGACGCGTACCCGGCTCCAAATCAATGATACACTCGACATCACGATCAGGGGGAAGACCAGGAAGATCAGTAGGAAAAACCTCTGGAAAGTTACGCACAACAGGAATCTCCTCCAAACGCGGCAAAACAGCACGAGTCCCCACAACTGAGACTAGACAAGCAAAACAGTCGGAAACAAACAACGTCTGAACACATACCGCCGAAATCCCTGGAGAATCCTGGAATGAATCACCATAAACACTTCCCGGCTGACCAATGTCCTTGATAAAATCCAAGCGCTTTCCTTTTCACTAGATGACAACGTCATAGCGGGATAACCAGTCCATACCCAGAATGACGTCAAAATCTTCCAAATCGAGCACCTTGAAATCAGCCTTCGCTAGGAAATCCCCCAACAAAATGGGACATTCAAGAAGACCCCAGTCTGCAACCACAGAAGCACTGGAAGGAAACCGTACCAAAAAGGCATTCCCCACTCGATCTGGTGTCAAATGATACCGATCCAGAAAGGTTCGAGCCACAAATGAATGGGTCGCGCCAGAATCAAAGAGAACACGCGCCCAACGGTTCTTTACCTTAAAGTTTCTTATAAGGGTACATATGTAGCTAAACACTACGCACAAGAGGCATAAACAAAACGTGAACCAGAGGAAGCAATCGAACCTGAGATAACCTGAGGTGACAACTGAGCTTCCTCTGACGAGATCACATTTAACTTCCCTTTTCCTTTGTCCAAACGCGGAGGCGAAGGCAAAGCCTGGAGTGGCATTGGCTGCAGCACAGGCTGGTTTTGTGGGAACCTTGCCTTCAGATGTCCCTGTTTGCCACACTGGAATCACACCTTGTCTTTGACCCAGCAGCGGCTCATATCATGACCTCTTCCCCCACAGCCTGTACACTCCAAGTCTCTCATTGGCGCACCCTGAATGGCGTGCACCTGCTCCTTCTTCTGCATCCCCAACCGCTTGAAACATTTCTCAAATGGGTGGCCTGACCGGCCACAGAAGCTACACATCTCCTTGTTCTTCTTCCTTATGTCTGATTCTTGGGAGCTTTTCCCTCCCACCAGCTTCCTCTTTTCCTTCCTCATCAGCTGTCCTCTTTGTTTTGCATTTTCTATAGCTTCAACCTTCAAAGCAGCCTCAACCACAGTGGTGTAATTCGTCGCTCCATAAGCACTTGCGAACTACTGCACGTCACTGCGGAGTCCGCCAAGAAATCTCTTTACTCGGTCAGCTTCCGTAGTCACCAAGCTCGGAGCGAACCGACTTAACTTGCTAAACTCAATTTCATACTCACTAACTGTGAGTTTCCTCTGCTTCAGGTACAAGAAGTCATTCATCAGGCAGTCCCTTTCCACTAACGGCAGAAACTTGCGCCGTAACATGTCTTTGAAGGCTTCCCACGAACATCCCGCCCTAGGCTTTCCTTTTCTCGCAACCACCAACCTTTAGCCAACCCTTTTAGTTGATAGGCGGCAAGCATCACCTTTTGGTCTTCGGTAATGCCAGAATAGACAAACATCTCTTCCAACGTGATCACCCAATCATCCAAGATCACAAAGTCCGCTTTTCCATCATAAGTCGGTGGTCCAAGTCGCTGAAACTGCGAGATAAAAGTCATTGCAGGAGGAACCACAACTGGGGGTATCACTGCCACGGAAGGAGTAGAAATGGTGGCGCCTCTGACAGTCTCTTGCCCTCTTGGTGCCAGCCCAGACATCGCTAATGACATAGCTTGGAGCTGGGACTGCACTTCCTGCACCTGCCTCGTTACTTTGGCATAGACTATCTATCAGGGCATTATTCTGCGCGCCCGAAGACTCGCCCTCAGATTGGGGAGTTTGCCTTGTCACTGGACGCTTCGACATCCTATAAACACATTCACCCTTGTCAAGCTCAAACCCAACAAAACACACAACGGGTATGGACAGACCATACATGTATAAATATGAACATCAACTGCAAACTTGCTCTGGGAGTTTGAGAATGATGGTATGCCTAGCATACAGATAACTCACCGTCATCCCACTAACTTGTGCCTAACCGATGAATGCATGACTTTATTTGACCCAAAACCATGAGTGTACATGTGTCATCATGTACATCTTTAGCTTGGCAGGTTGTGCTCATGCAATGTTATGTTATGCGTGCTGTGCGATGCAGTCTAGAAAAGGCCTTAATGCATGCCATGAGCGGTCATACGCATCGCAATGCTATGTATCCCATACTACATAGCATTGCATGCAACGAAGAAAAGAAAATGTGCTAGTCGCATCCATGTGTTAAGTTTATGCATCCCATACTACATAACCCGCACATGTTGCCCCTAGGGTGGATCCATATACAACCACATATTATGCATCCCATACTACATAATATGCCCCGTATACTTCTGGTCATGCCATGAGTGGAGTGTGCGTGCTTCGGCCAAGATATACTGATGGCACCTCGGTGTGTGTATGATATGATGCTTATGACAAGGACAAAAAGGAAAGTTTGCCCGACCAATTGTCAAGCAAACCTGGCTCTGATACCAACTGTCACAACCCGCATTTCCTCAACGAGTACATCGTATCAGAGCAAGAGGAACTACGGGTTATGATGCCACGTCGTGCAGGGGATAGCTGCACATGCTCAGGCAACCCTTGACGCTTACTTTATGAGTTGAAATCCATCAGTTAAATTCAAGAAAACCTTTTAGTTTAATGGCCGTATCCCTCGGCCTTAGGCATCAAAATGTGTGGTTGTACGCGGCGAAAATACTTTATTTATTTATCACGATCTCCTATATGCAGTCTATATTTATAATAATATCAGAAATCATCTTTGTTTATGTTCATTGGAAAATACTTGTTCGGTGACCAAAACATGTTATGCATGATCTAGGATAATAGGTTTGTTTTATCTTGAAAATATCTAATGAAACCTAGCATAAATCCTTCCCAAGAGCAAAGAGACATCATCGCATCCAAATGAGTCACATTAGCAGTTTAGCATTCATATATCACAAGTAAAGGAAACCACCAATGGGCGCCAACAAGCTGACACGAACCCATTGGGGTGCAAGTATGTCTGTACAACAAAGAAAAGAACTACCTCGCTAAGTAAGCTCGGCTAGCTCCAAATAAACTCGACCCAAGCACTAGCCGCTCAACCAGCTACAACCTGCACCTGAGGCATTCAAGAAAGAACACCTCAGCAATCATCAAAGCTATACAACAGAGTATACAACAGAGTATGAAGTTCAGAAAATATAACGAAGGGGCTTAATGACCCCGTAGCAATGTTTCATGTAAGTAAACTGAGTGAAAAGAACAAGTGGAAAACAAGTGTTAAACACTGTCAATCCAAAGTGTAAAGCGCACCAAGTGCGTGCAATTCTCATCCAGTCCTGCTCAACCCGTAGGAGCAAAAAGGCAATACACATGCCCATTCCATCCTCTTTAGACCAAGAGATAACTATACTAGTGCAACATAATCAGCAGTTAAATGCGAGTCTGCAAGGGTCTTTTGGTGGCAGCCCTAAAGTGGAACGCACCAATAAAATCCAGCCCAAATTGGGGCCAAAAAGGTGCTCTACACCACAAATCAAAACCCGGTGGCCACAAAGGCTCAAACCACACTACCCCTTACCGAATCCTCACACAAACGCTCCTGCCATGGTTCACACTTCGCCTCGCAAAACTCACCATAAACGAACCCAAGCGCAACACCATAAGCAATTCTCACCATAACCCAAGTACACACGTTTCCTTCCTTCATCCTCACTCATGACGACAAATTGCCCATGTGTATGCTACCATAATTTCTACTTACTCCTCAAAGGATATTGCTAACTAAACCAACAAGTGTATTTTAACATGATCATGACATGAAGAAGAAAAGCTACATGAATCAAGTTCGCATAAGAAATAATTGAACATAGGGAAATTTGATAACAAGGCGGTAAGCATGTGAGACATGCGGATCAAGAGGATTCATGACTAAACAAAAACAAGAAGAACAAGCTAGTAAAATTGAAAGAGGAAAATTAGCTAAACTTGAAAGAGGAAAAGTAGCTAAACTTGCACAATCAAAGAACAAGAAAACAAGATTGGCAAGAGTGAAGAACACCGCTTGCCTGAACCGAGATGACATCGCGACGGCTGCTCCTCTCTTTTCTTCCCTTGTCTTAGCTTTGCTCCCTTGATGTTCTTTTGGAATGAGGAAGAAGATGAAGAAGAAGGTGAAATGAGGAGGGAGCAATCTCTGTTTCAGCCTTATTTCCTCCAGAACAGAGCGGGACCATTAGATTCAGAATCAGGGAAATGAACGGCACAAAAAACTGGAAAAAGTCGATTTTCGGCCCTGTCACGCCCTGTGTCACGCCCGTGTCACAGGGCGTGTACCTTAAGCGGCGCAGAAAGTCGGCAAATCCAAGTTTATCCACACGGTACACGGCCGGGTACACGCCCGTGACGGGTCGGTCACGCCCGTGACCTAGGGCGTGTAACCCGTGTCTTGACAACTCGTCGACCAAAAGTGTCGACACTCGACAAAGCTTGACACGCCCTGTGACACGCCCGTGTCACAGGCCGTGTCCCCTCTCTCGACACCCGACACTCGACACTCGACACTCGACACTCGACACTCGACACAGCGGGACACGGCCCGTGACACGCCCGTGTCACGGGGCGTGTACCCCATTCGTCGAGCTCAACTCGACGCAAGAAAATTCGTCGAGTCAAGGAGGTCACGCCCAGGTCACGCCCTGGGTCACGCCCCGACACGCCCGTGTTGGGGGGCGTGTCACGCACAAAAACGACCATTTTTCCCTGTTTTGAAAAGTGTTTCTGTGTCGTCCTAGACCATTTTTGCCTTAAGAACTTTTTACCCTTTTTTGTTTGCTGTACACGCAACCCATTTTGAGCAACATTACCCGGGCGCGAAAAAGTGCAAGCATTCCCAAAGAGGCCTCACCGAGTCCCCAAATTGGACTCCGACTTGCTGGGGAATCGTGCAACTCGGCTACCAAAACAACCACTCACAAGCCCGCGGGAAAAACCATGCTCGAACAACGGTCAAAGCCAACGTAACGCCCATCATTCCACGAAAAAAAAATACGGGGCGTTACACTGACGGCCATCTCAATCACCATCGACAAAATGTATAACAAATGAAAGTGTAAGCATCCAAGTCCACAATAGTATAAAGGAGGAAATCATGCGATAAATCAAGTCAACACCAGAAGAAAGTCTAAGTACCAACGCCAGAAAGTAAATACAGGCTTAAGCTCGGTACATGATAAACTCACTACAATCCACTCATAAAAGTAACACTACTAATATCGGCTCCACTCACGGATCTGGATGTCTGTCCACCCGAGCTACACGGGCCCATTTCCATCTGCACCGTACCCTGCTGTGCTGCGTCTCCTGCGGCTGTTCCCTGTCTCCCATCCGGAGCAACTAAAATATGGTGGTCAAATGACAATCAGTCAAACTACACTCAGTCAACAATCCCCCACCCCACTACCCGTGGCTCCTAGGCACCGGGCAGAAAGGAGCGAAAAGGAGGACCAAAAGCAGGGCGTAATCAAGCAGGTGACATCTACCCTAAGGAATAAAATAATAAGGTATGGCATGAGTATCATAATAATTAAACATGAGTAAACAAGTCGGTAAAAAAGTAAACAGTAAGTAGTAGCAAGCAAGTAAAAGAAGTAAGAAGAGTAAGTAAGAGCAACAAGAAATATAACCGTTGATTTATAGGAATTACCCCTATAGACCACGGGGTCGTTTTGCAGGGCCTATCGTATAAAATGTCCCATACCATTTTATACAATAGGTGTTAGGGGTTAAACGCAATGATTATGCTATGACGTGCAAGTATGCTATGGTATGCACATGCAAGTGAACCTCACACACACGACTCTATGCGCACAGACCTTTAGTTCCCCTTTTTGGAGTTAGCTAAACTCTCAGGAGCCTCCACCGTGGCAAAACGAGACAGTGGGTTGGGCCTCTCCACTCCTAGATTGGTAAACACACTACTCAGTCTAGCCCCTCTCATACGTTTCCGTACTATTCCTAGCAAACCAGCTAGTCTCCCCGAGTCAACGTACCGAAGACGGTGTGTTCAATGATCCAATACCGAGGACCCACCACTGTTATGCACATGCAACCATGATAGTTTGTATCTAATTATAGTACCGAGCCTCTAGCTCTTTAGACTACCGAGCCTACTAGTTCACCATGTTCCAAGTCCACGGCTCCCTGGACTAATCAAGTCTCCTGTTTCCAAGTCCCCGAGCATCCAGCTCCCCGGACTTCCAAATCAATACTGAGTCCATTTAACTCTACCAGTAAGACCTTAGGCCATGGGCCTACGCTATCATTTCACTACCAATTTATCTCCCTACGTGTACAAGTGTGACTGTAAGGTGAAACTATTTTTAGGGTTACTCTTGCCCATATTATTCCTAAGGTTTAAGGTTAACCCTGGACTTCCCGAGGTCTACCCGGTGAGGGGCACAATGGTACTAGGAACTACGATGGGATGAAGCCCGAAGTTCCCTTTCGAAGGCACTTAATGTTATTGATTTCTACCCTTGATCAAACCTCTCTTTTATTTCAGTGTGACTACCCTAAGTGTGTTTGAGCTCTCCGAGTTAACCTATTTCTGACCTATCCACTATATGTAAACCATGCTAAGCTACATGGTGCTCCCATTAGGGGGTACCCTAATTACTCTTCCAATATATTCCTATCAATTACTGGGAGTAAACCATGACCTATTAAGACTAAATCCAGAGTCTCATAATTTTCCTAACCATGTGGGCATTTAATTTAATTAACCCTAGACTCCAAATGCCATACTTTGAACATGAAGTACTCTTTAAGTTTAGAAACAAATCACCACAACATTATGATAAATACTAAGTGACATTTAAACAATAAATCCAAGGTTTGAGAATTTTCAGAGGTGATTAGACCTACCTTTCGTAATTTAGAACTTAAGATCAATAATACCATCTAATGATGAAAAGGCCAGCTATATTGTTCTAAAAATTATAATAAAACTCCACTAGGACTATCATGGCCTAAAAACACCCTAGAAGTAGTCTCATAATTTTTACAGTGAATAGTAGCCCCTAATTTAATTTATAACCATTAATTCCATAATCATTGGTTAATGAAGCAAGTACTGTAAACACTCATCTAATAATTATAAGAAAATTCTAAAAGTCTGATAATAATCTAAAATCCACAGTAACCAAGTTTTACAATTTTCCTCACAAATGAAGGGTTCTAAATCTAATTAAATGTAAACTTCCAAATTTACACACTTGTGAAGTAAGTACAGGTTGTATTCATCTAAAAATCATGGAAAAAGTACAGGACAATAATAATGGTCAAAAACACTCTCTGACCTAATTTCATAATTTTCTAGACAATATTGGGGCTCTGTTCTTATTTTTGATCAGAAACCACAAATCATAATTTTATGAAGCAAGTACCTGAAACATTCATCTAAAAATTTAGACAATAATACAGAGGGCTCTATCATGATATAAAATGTCCTATTACAAGGTTTCACAATTTGGCAATAAATAGAAACTTCATAATCGACATAGTAATCTTTAAGGGCACATCTACGGTTGAAAAGGAAGTACTGATTTTAGTAGCCCAAAAATTCCACCAAAATTAATTTAGGAATATTTCTACCAGAGAACTACCTTGCCCAAATGGCAAGTGATTTTAAAGTGATTTGATAGCCTAATACTCCAAATTAGTTTTGGTGCCATAAACTAGGGTTAGGGTTTTGAGGGGGTTTAAGGCTTCCAAATTCCCTAAAATATTAACCAGAGGACTATACTAACCATATGGTCCTCTCCACCAATTTTCAAGTCATTCTAAGGTCATTTGACCCCATGACATTCAAACCCTAAAAATCCCCATTAAGGGACCTACCATAGGGTTCTAGGGCTACCCTGCTCTTAACCACCCCAAATTCCATTGGAGGGTGTGTCATACCATAGAGAGTCAGTGGCCAAAATATCAGGCTATGTTGAGGTGATTTGACCACTCAAAACCCAAAGGGGGTGTTTTGACCTAATTAACCCTATAAGGGTCAACCTAGGGTTAGATAAAACCTAATCAAAACATCTCCAAAGGAGATGAAATTTTTACCAGAGCCATAACATGCTCTCTAAGACCACCCACCCAAATTTGGGTGGATTTTGAGGTGTTTATGACACCTAATTAATTTATATTTAGTTTATTAAATTTTTCTAAAACTATAGAAGAATGTTTTCAAAAAATTCTGATTTTTGGATATGTACTAGATATAGTTAGCATAGCCCATTCCCCAAATTTCAGATTATTTGGATGTCTGGTTTGGAGTGGGCACTTAAATTAAGCTTTGGACAGCCCTATGGATAGACCTCACCAAAATCAGTGCTGTGGTCTAATCATGACTCCAAATTGAGTGAAATCAATTTCAAATTACAATAGACATCAAGGGATACATTTTCTATGTTGACCTCTTTTTTCTGTAGAGGGGTATAAGTATTTTTAAAAATTAATTCTATAAACTGTAATTATAATCACACAAAAAAACAATAAATAGAATAAAATTTTGCACGAATCTTGAAGCAACAACCAAGGGCTGTTGCTCATCTTCAAGCTCCAGCCAAGGGACGGGATTAGCCCGACCTGTAGCTCATTTCACGGCATTTCTTGCCACTCCGACCACCTCCTTGGCCGACCACCACCACCACCACCTTCATTGAGGTGGTGGCTGTCGCCGGGCGGCGGTACGACCACCGGAGGGGCGGTTTCCAGCGAACTCACCACCTCCATTTTCCTTGGAATTTCAAGGAATGTTTCTCTCCAATCCGGCTCGTTTGAGCCAGACTTCTCAACCTAAACAAGTCTAGATCTAGCATGCATAGAGAGGAGAAGGATTGGACCTCATTTGGGGCATTCCCTTGCTCTAATCACCGGCCGCCATTTCCCCTCCTCCAAGCTTTGGGTGCCATCCGATTTCTTGCAAGGAGACCTCCAATCTCTCGGGAAATGGGGGGGTTTCACTGCTCTGAGGCTTGTGAAGATGATAGGGGTGTTAATTAGGGGTGGTAGTGGTTTTAACCCCATATGACATTAATGGCCTCTTCACCTCCCCTCCCATGGCCGACCCTATGCATCCCCCCTGCCCTAATTGCCCCTAGAAATGGCTAGAATCTTCTCAAATTCATCAGAGAAGATGAATGAGAGTGTAAGGGAGGGATGCCAAGGGGTGTGTCACCTTAATGTCCATGAATGGCCACTTTCTCTCTCCTCAAAATTGGGGAAAACCCCCATTTCTCTCTCCTAATCACCATGGCCGAATTTCCACTCCCTCCCATGTTTAATATCAGCCTACTAGGCTGGTTGACCGCTCAAATTGGGCCTAGCCCAAAGGGTTTGGGCTAGGTCCAAGTAATTTGACCTAATTTGGCATAGTTTCACTTTTGGTCAAACTGGGCCCTAGGGTTGACCAAACCATGAAATTTTTGTGCCATTGGATCCCCTATGAGGTTATGACCCAAGGGGTGTGATTAATCTGAAGTTGTGGTGGTCAATAGGGGTGTTTAATGGAAAATCACCATTTTGACCTAATAGGGGTATTTTGGTCATTTTGCCCTGTGGTGACCCTAGCATGGGTATTTTTGGTCTACTAGGTCTCTTATGATGTTTTAGACCTAGAAGTGAAGTCAATTTCATATGGTGATGGTCAGTTAGGTCAATTGAAGGGGGATTGACCATTTTGCCTTAATTAGGGTTAGGTTAGACTTTGGTTGACTTGGCCTGTTTGACTAGCCCCAATGGGTCCTGAATGTCCCCCTGGGCTCCTAGATGGCCTAGGGGTGTTGTGGTGGGGTTACTGAGCCAAGTTAAAGTCCTTAAGTCAAACCCTAGGCTGAATATTTGGAAATTACTATTTGCACACCAAGGTGCTGCAATCCCTACTTTTGGTCTGTGTCAAGGAGGTTCCTTAGCTACCAAGGCCTTGTCATGACCTAGTCATGACAAATTCACCTGGGGGTCTAGTTGTCTAGGGTATGTTTTAAAATATAAGTAGCACGCATAAAAATATGTTAAGCACTCTTAGGATAAACATATATATTTTTGAAAATATGATCATATTAATGATATGAAATTTCAAGCCTAATACGATGATGCTTTTAATTCAATACAAATCCAAGAGATGCTATTACATTGGAATTTTTGCAAGCATGATTTCAAAATATCAAAGAGAGATACAATCCACAATGTGAGCTAATTTGCATTTCAAGTAAAATTAAACATTGTAGCAATCATCCTTTGCTATCTAGTGTATTTGCTTATGATTTTAGAGAATAATATAGGCATGCATTAGGATCCAATTTCATGAGTGGAAGTTTTATGAGAAATAATGATGTGTACAAATAGTGTTTTGATAAAGTATACAAGTGAATTAATCAAAACACATGACATATATAATGAACAAACATACCATTAAAATGCAAAATAATATTATTTCCACTATTTTCAATGCACATCAGTAAGGAGTACAACTACCAAGGTGCTCTATACACACAATGCTTATTAAGACTTATCGGGGAGTAGAGTAGTTCTTGGGGAATCACATTTATGCCATTTTTGTGTTATTTTTATTTTTGTGATCTAGTGTACTAAGAGAAATGGTGACAATTTTGTTTGCTACAAGACACTTTACAATTATTTTTCCAAGGTGCTCAAACTCACAATGCTTATTAAGACTTATCAGGAGGTGAGTAGTGTTTGGTGGAGTTTTCCTTGTCAATTATATTTTGATTTTTATTTTAGTGACAAAGGACCCCAAATTCACTTGTTGCGCAAACAATAACAATTTTTGTAAAGACACATTTCTCCAAAGAATAAGTGCATGGAAAAAAATAAAGAATTGAAATATTCAATTCAGTGCAGTGTTAGTAATCTATTTATGCATTTTATTTATTATATTATTACACTACACAGTCATGCAGGTATAAGATTAAAATCACATGTAGGTTATCAAAAGAGGTGAGTGAATAGAATCATTATCAAACATAAAACATTACTCATACTTAGAGGCACACTAAGCAATCCTACACATGTTTTCTATATTCAATTTCATTGTACATAATCAGATAATATTCAAGACATGATATAACCAAAACAATGTTTTAAAAAACTTGACAATTAAATCAACCATTGTATTTAATCTTTAATTGATAGAATGCATTCATCCTTGATATTGACAATAAATAATAAGCAATTTTTATAATAAATATTTTGACATTTTTTAATAAAATACAAAACAATAAACGCACAAAGAGATATATAAATTTGTGTTCCTTTAAATTATTTTATAATCATATATCTATATATTTTAAAAAATTACTTGTGTTTTTTCTAAAAATATGAAGGCTCAAAAAGATATATGATGCAAACACAAGATAGCATGATAGATTATAGTGCATGAATATAACATACATGATAAGTAAAATAATGTTCATGCAGAATATATGTGAATCCTAAGTATGCCCAATAATCCAATACCTAATCTATATGTATACACCCTAGACCCGTACTAAGTGATGGATGGGCATGAGGAGCTGTATAAATGCCGTAGGGTGGAGGTTTTAATCCCATGTGCACGCAGAAGAACCCGCTAAACCTAACACTCTTTCCCCCCAGCGCCACACAAAGACCTACTGGAACCCTCCCCGGTTAAGGATAAGACATGGTTTATAAGTTAGCGTTTCTAAAGCACATACACCTACGCCCCCGCTATTGTGAGACATACTTACTGGGTGAATGATCACATGCATACTTGGACAACGTGACAAAACGATTATAAAAGGTAAATTATAGACACTTGGCATTGATATGACTTTTATTCCAATTTATTCAGTTAGATTGATTTATCATTAATCTGAATAAGAGAAAGTCATATAGCGGAAATATATCTTAAGTGTCCATGACATGTTCGCTTAAAAAATACAAAACCAAGTGAAGCAAAAAACAAGACAAAACATAACAAAACGAAAACAAAAAGAGCACAATATGCATATCATGAAGTAGATTATCGAGTACTTTTCGTTTAACTAGTTTCTACTTCACGCAATTGGTGGATACTAATGAATAATAGATTTAGGTATCCAAAAGGAGCCAAGTGTTGCGGCTCCTTTGGGTGCCCAAACAGAGCGTGATAGACCATGAGGAGATAATAATGAATGTGCCATTTCAAGTGGAATACGTGTGCTATTTTGAGTGATGGGCCTCCATTCATACTTTGCTTTAATGTTATTTTTATGTTGCCAATTTCCTTTTAGATTTCCACGAGTTCTTATTCGATGAACTTCAGTCGAACAATTTTGCGTTGAAGGCTAAAATATGTTGAAATTGTTCTCTAAGTTACGATTATGTTGCTTAACATAAGCACTCATAGTGTAGTGATTCTTCGAAGGACATTTACATTCATTTGATTTTAAATTGGGAGTGACTTAAGGTTGCAAATGACGATGATTCTTCTTCTTTGGAGTTTCATTTACACGCGCTTGATGTTTTTTACTCCCTTTGATTAACTTAGTATATGACAATTCGTATTCAACATGCTTTTAGGTTTTGCTTGAAACTTAGGAGTTGTGTTTTGTGAGCATATAAACATAATTTCCTCAAGCATATTGATTTTTGTAACTAATTCATTATTTTTAATTTTAAGATTACGTCTAGGTTTGTTGTACGCGATTGTGCTATTTTTAAGAGTAAAGACTACAAATTCTACATGACATTCATACTTACTCGTAAATTCATCGAATTTCTCGTTCATTTCTTCGATTTCAACTTTATAATTTTTGCATTCAGCACAGTCACTTTTCAATGATGAGTTTTCTATACATAATTTATCGTTTTGTTCTTTTGTAAGTTGAAGCTCTTGTTCAAGAACCTTATATTTTTCTTTTAATTCTTTACAATATATACAAGGTGTAGAAATTTTATTTAAAGAGCAGTTGTGAAGACAAGTGACATCTGTGGTAGATTCTACATTAACATTTGCTTTTAAAAGGTTATTTTCTAAACATAGTTTTGAATTAATACTTTTTAGTTTCTTAATTCTATGTTTAGTCGCATCTAGGATATTTAATGTAGAAATAGAATTGCATAAAAGAAATGAATTTGTTTTTCTTACAGCGCTCTTGGACAAAGCATGATTTGAACATAAGGTTCCTTTGTCTTCTTCCTCTTGGTTTTCCTCGTCCAATGATACGTTTTCATCTTCCCTTCTGCTTGATGTGTTTGTCCTGTCTTCCTCTGAGAGCAAGTATCCATTTGGTTCTTCACTTGGATCCATGATAAATTGATCTGATTCATTATATTTAGAGGGAGAACTATACGTTAGCTCAAGAAACTTCCAGATATCATATGCAGTTGGAAGCGTATAGATAAGTTTGAAAATGTCTTATCCAAGCCCACAGAATAGACCATTCATAGCTTTGGCATTCAAATAGCATTCGTGCTTATTTAAGATATTCAGGGGCTTGACACACGTCATGTTCCAATCTTCTATGTCTAATAATATAAGGAATTTCTTCATCAGTGTTCTCCATTCATTATAGTTCAATCCTATGAATAGAGGTGGTGCAAATGAAATTTCAGTGTATAAATTTTCATCCCTACTTGGTGATTCAAGGTCAGTGTTGGCCATTATTCCCAATGGTGAAACCGTTTTGGTATAAACTCCCTCTGATACCACTTGTTGGATCTCGTGGCCAACCATAGAGGGGTGGGGGGGGGGTGAATAAGGTTTGACGCGTTAAATGGAATTTAAAAATATTTCGCTCTAGGAAATCAAGTCTTGGAAGCTACCGCGGGGCGTTAGGTATCTAACATGGGGCAGTAAGTCTGTGGACTCATTTTCCTGCGCAAGTTCATTCGAAAACCCACAACACAAACACTTACTTTATACAACCAGAACAATCACACAATCAGATGAAGAAGAAATAAAAGTTCCATTGCATGAATAAAAATGACAATTGTTCTAAGTGATTACACGAACGTGATCTCCGTGACGCCGGAGATCGAAGGCAATGAAATAGAAAAACTCTTTTGGTTTTCTACACCGACCCACTACCCAGACCGGTTGGCTCTTTCCCTTTCCCTCCAAGAAAGGTATTCGAGCCGCTCTTCACCTCTACACAAGGAAGTGTCTTAGAGCCCCGCTAGATCCTCCAGATCTATTCGTCCTTATCCCCAGAATGATTTCCCATAAAAACCTTCCCCGGAATCCGACGACCCTTACCGGTCTATTTTCCTCTCCTAAAGATTTAGAAAAGTCAAAAGTTTTTAGAAATACAAGAGATATAAATATTCAAAAGAATGATGTTCTCCCTCTCGAAGACTACTCCATGAGCGATCCACGGACGGTGCTTGATATCTCCGTTTGATGGCAACCGGTCAGCTCTTCGTGTACGTTGTAGATCTTGGATCTTCGGAGTCTTTCGATCACGAGCGGGAGGGAGACGACTATCTTATTCTTTGATGGAGACTTGTGGAACAGAGCGCAGGAAGGTGGCCGAACCCTAGAATTAACGAAATCTCGTCCTTTATGTTTCACCAAGTCATTAGGAACAGAAACCAAGGCGGCCTTTTATATGTCTTCGTGAAAATAGGCTACCCCCGACGGTAAAACTAGCGCTCGACGGTAGGTTCGCGCGCTTGTTGTGCCAGCTACCCTCTAAATCTAGAAAGAAATATTCAAAACAAATTTTTGTCGTTTCAAATATGCTAGTGCCGCGCGGTTACTGCTTTCGCCGCGCGGTAATGTTGGACAAAACGATTCACCGTTCAACAAGCGCGACGCGGTAGGGCTATTGCCGATTTCGTATAGAGAGCTAAGTACAAATAATTCATTTCGGTAGCGCCTGTGGTAGTACTGGCGTCTGGCGGTAGCCCATCGATCGACGAATCTGGCTCAACGTTCGTCGAAGCGCTAGCGCGAGGGTATAAATGCTATCGCCTGCGGTAGAGTAGCCTTTGTCGAACAACCATACTTGATGTTCGTTGATCACCTAGCGCGGTGTGTTAGCACGAACCCGACTCGACGATCATCGAGAGGATAGTGCGTCGCGGTAAGTTATAGCACTTGGCTGTAGAATTCATTCAAAGCCACTGTCTCGATGCACTCAACTCTTTTCTTTTTAGCGCTCTCGACGCGGTGTTGAGTGAGCTGGCGCGGGGCGTTAGTACTAGTGCTTGATGATAAATTCCAGAGCGCCAGGTCCATTTAATTCCAGCTACCGCTCAACGGTAACTTCTAACGCCCAGCGGTAACATCTATAGGAAGCTTCTTCTCTTCACTTGAACATGACAACCTGCACACTCTATCAACAAAAGACATGATCAAATACAATCTGGGAGTTGATATTCTCAAACACAGGGCATGTGAAACATCGGTCCAATAGACTTTGATGACATCAGCATGACTCATCATCTGTGGACTTAGACAAAATTCAATCATTTGAACCAAAGGCATTGAGTGAGTAGGTATCACTCAACACCACAACACTTAGACAAAATTCTGTCTGTTTAGGTATTGAGCTCGACGAATGCTGAGCTTCGTTCAACGAATAACAAGCTCAGCTCGACGAAAGCATAAGTTCAGTTTGACAAACTACAGACCCAGTTTGACTAACGCCGAGGTTCAGTTCAATGAAGGGCTAAATTCAGTTCGACGAACTCCAGGCTCCGTTCGACGAACACTGAGCTTAGTTCGACGAAGCTGAGCTCGACTAAAACCAAGCAATCCATTTATTTGGACTTAGCAAAATTTTTTCTTCAAGGCATTGAGAGCACCCAGTTTGTTTTCATCACTCAGCGCTTTTTGCCTTAGAGAAGTTTTCTGCAACTTAGGCGTTGAGAGCGTTGAGTGTGTCTTTTTCATTCAATGCTTTTTGCCTTATCAAATTTTTTGCTTAACTGTCTCAGCACTTTCTTATTCTCAGCTGAGATAAACCCTTATCTCAGCAGTTATGCTAAGACCAACACTTGTCTTAGCAGTTATACTGAGACCAACATTTCTCTCAGCGCAAAAAGATGTATGGCGTTGAGTGAGTAGACCACATTCAACGCCTGTGGACTTAGCCACATTTTCAGCCGAATTCTCTGGGCTTAGACTGACTCAGCCTGACTCACAGCCTTTTTGTTGTATGGCGTTGAGTGAGTAGACTACACTCAACACTTGTGTACTTAGCCAAATTTTTGGCTATCTTTCAGTTACGCTGAGATAGACTCAACGCTATATGTTATATGGCGTCGAGTGAGTAGACTACACTCAATGCTTTTGTACTTAGCCAAATTTTTGGCTATCTTTTAGTTAGGCTGAGATAGACTCAATGCTATATGTTATATGGCATTGAGTGAGGTGTCCTCACTCAATGCCTGTGGACTCAGACAAATTTCTACTGGGCAATATTGAATCCATACCTCTGGCATTGAGTGAGCTTTCTCCACTCAATGCCTGTGGACTTGGTCAATTGTTGCTATGTACAGCAACCACTTATTGTGTCCACATGTCCAATCAATATGATATGGACTAACCTGCACTCAAGACCTCAAATGCACATCAAATATAATTGATGTGTGTGACATTGACCTGTTTGACTTCTCACAAATCCGGGATATTGGGAACAATGGACCCAATAGAAAGGATGGCCTGACTTACCATAAAAACTGCGCACTTCATTTCATCCTCTCTTTGATGCAGGGCCAGGCGCACTAGGACTTCCACTATCATCAGATTTTATCTTGTTCTTCGGTGCTTGTAGTCCACGATTCTTCTCATTATCAATCACCTCTACCTTCATGGAAGCTTCGACAGCTTCATAAGTCTCAGACCTATAAGTGCAAGCCAACTGCTGGATGTCACTCCTTAGACCACCCAGAAAATGCTTGGCTCTGCCCGCTTCAGAGGCTATTAAATCTAGGGCAAAACGACTCAACTTACTGAATTCAACTTCATACTCACTAACGGTGAGCTGTCTCTGCTTTAGATGCATGAAGTTATTCATCAAACGGTCTTGCTCGACCGATGGAAGAAACTTCTTCTATAACATTCCCTTGAAAAAATCCCATGAACATCCATCGGTAAGGTCTTCTTTCTCCCATATCCACCAGCTCTTCGCAAGACCCTTTAGCTAGTACGCAATGACCATCACCTTTTGGTCAGCAGAAATTATAGAATAGGAGAACATTTCCTTGATAACAATAATCCTGTCGTCTAATGCCATGAAGTCGTCTCTACCTTCATAGGTAGGAGGTCCTAAGCGCTGGATATGTGAAATGAAGTTCATCTCTAGCTGTAGTAGCACTGGTGAGGCTAAAGGGGCAGGAGGGATAGGAATGGCTTGACCCACAATAGGGTCCTGCACTCTAGGCTGTTTCCCCAAAGCGCTAGTTAATAGTGCCTGAATTTGTGATTGCATCTCAACCACTTGACATGACAGAGCCTCATTTCTTTGTCACATCCCTTCTATCACAGCTTCTCTCTGAGCACTAGATGACTCGCCCTCAGACTGGTGAGTCGACCTAGTCCCAATGCGCTTTGGAGGCATCTCCACAAAACAAACGAATAACTATCAAGACCTAGCTTAAGACACCTAAGCTAGCAAACTCAAACTTCCTAGTTCAAACTATGGCAAATACACATACTTGCTTCCGCTGTCACCTTGATCTGAGAATGCATACATGATGTTATGCTTCTAACTTAGGACGATGAATCATCATCTCCTTGACACTAGTGCTCTTGGTATGAATGCATGAATGTTTAAAGTTCTATTTCAAATCATGTGTGTACATATGCCATCGTGTAAATCTTTAACTTGGCACGTGTGCTTATGCTATGTTATGATGCGCTATGCATTCTAAAAAGGCCTTATGCATGTTATGAGCGGCGTACACATGTAATATTATGCATCCCATACTACATAATATCTATAACACCTCCGTCCGTCACATGAAATATAATAGAAGGTCCGCCTGGGGCCCCACGCCATATTCCATAGACAGTCGGGGACATTACTTATGAATATCAAACTAGTATACGCATCCTAACTCAGAGCATTCTAGCAGAAGCATTAGGGGTTAAACTTGAACTCATTAGCCATGAATGTCCACTATATATATAAACCACCATATTTATATATATCCCACATGAATGTACACAAATTACACCAAAGTGTTTGGCCTTAAGGCCTTACAAGTTTTCTTCATATGTGTGGATTACATACATCGGCACGCAGACTGGCCACACATGACAATCACAAAACACTTTTCTTTCATTGGCCTTCAAGGACCAACATAGCAGCAGTAACATCAAGGGCTTCAGCCCACTATTTTCCGCTCGGCTCTCCAGTACCTGCATGAGGACAATCCACCGCAACGGTGGCAAACAAAGCTACAGTCAGCATCCAGCTGACCAATTTATAATGACCCTACCCCTTACCCGGGGCAGCGGTATTCCTTCGCTGCAGGCATAGTGTTGGGTACATTGTAAATTGTCTACCAGATTTGGAGAAGCCTCACCTGACTCAATGATATACATCAGATTATATTTGATGGTGTATTGAGTTTGCTTGTGCAGACAGAAGAATGCAAAAATAATTCTAAGTACAAAAGTATCGAGACACTTATTTAGTGTCAACACCTTTGAAGGAGCTATGTTGAGACAAGAAGCAAGTCCGTGTCAACATAAAACACTTGTGTCGACACCCAGAGTTTAAGTCGACATCAACTGTGTCGACACTCATAACTTGTGTCGACACATTTAGACCTTGTTATACTGACAATTGTAAAGAATCAACTATGTTGACATCCAGCACTTGGTTCGACATTTGGAGAAGCTGTGTCGACACATATGACTTATGTCGACAAATTCTAAAATAGCTGTGTCGAGAACTTGATGAAGCGCTGTGTCGACACACATGACTTGTGCCGACTTACAGAGTTTGAGTCTACATCAGTGGTCTCGACAGTTTCTGAAGTATGTCAACACATTCTATAAAGGCAATGTTGAGACTGAATGAAGAGCTATGCCGACAGTTTCTGAAGTATGTCGACACATTCTACAAAGGCAGTGTTGAGACTGAATGAAGAGCTATGTCGACAGTTTCTAAAGTTTGTCGACAACAACAAAGGAAGCGTGTCGACATACGGGTAATTGTGTCGACACATACTTCATCTGTGTCGACACATACTATCCTTATGCCTCGACACATTCTGCTGAGTTAAATAACTCTAAGTGTCAAATCTCAAGATTGAAGAATTGACGTCTGTCATAATCGTCAAGGCTGTTAGACATGTCAGAACTGTCTGATGTTAGTCAACTACCAGATTAGCCGGTTGCCTCTAATGTGATATATAAATAGAGCTGAGCTATCAAAGATATATAACAATAGTGTGACAGAGAAAAATATAGACGGAAACCAAGAATAAGGAGGAATACTATAAAAAGAATTCACAGAATTCTATACAGCAAGAAGATTCTGATTCTAAATCAGAGAAGGGGATAACATCTTATCAGATCTGTTAGTGTTTGCAGATTTAATTCTACAAGGAGGAAGAAGCTGGGTCTACATCAACTTCTCAAGAAGATTCAACCTAGGTTATCTCTTTTAAGAAGCTTTGAATAAGCTAAGTCAGGTTGAATTAGATTCATTATAGCAAAGATCAGGAGAAAGCGGATCCATCAAGATCTGATCAAGATTCCCTCACCTCTCTCTATCTGGGTGAAGGAAGAAACATACTCTTAATTAATTTTCTGTAAGATCTATTTTAAATCTAAGTGTAAGAGATTTCAATCTCTGAGTTGTAAGCCTGTAATTATAAAGGCTGAGGTAGGGCTGTTTGGCTAAGGTAGGGGATTAAGTTCTCTGAGCTGTAGGCCTGGTGATAAGGGCTGAGGTAGGGCTTGGTTGCCTGAGTGGTAGGAGTGTGGATTCACTCTGAGCTAGGGTTCTTGGGACGATCTTGAGGTGTAGGACTTGTTGAAGTCTGAGCTGTAGGAACCTATTTGGGTTCTGAGTTGTAAGATCTGAGGATCTGAGAAGGTGGAAGGAAGTTTGGCCGAATCTAGTGTACTGCGAGATAGGCGAAGGGGGATAGTGTATGTACCCATCATTTGGGGAAACACTATAAATATGTGTGTATGCTATGATTGGATTATTGTGTACTGTGATAGGTGTAGAATTTATAACTGCGCTGTGATTAATTTATTAACTGCCTAAGTGAATTGGAATTGAACCTATTCAACCCCCTCTAGGTGTTTTGACATTCTTGAAACCAATTCTTTCACATAGCATTTCACAAGCAGATATATCATAAGATGTGCACTAACGCACCATCAATATATCACAAATGTCGACCACACGACCCGACGCTCCATGCACTCAGGGCACATTCTCGGTGTATCGGAAAAACATGGGCCCACCATCGTTCTCGGGCTTCAACCCAACAGTAAACTTGAGCATTGCATTCCAAGACCTACAGTTGGAAACTTTAGTCTTAATGGCACGCATGCCTAAGACTCTCATTATGTGTTACACCGAATGCCCAATAATCCGGGCAACTCAAGTTGACAACCATAACGCAGATACAGTTCAGCCCTTTCCCGTTGCTCAAATCACCAGTTCAATGTCTAGACTGACACGGGTCGGTATCCCCTTGTCCGTTCGGCATGAAGCCTTTTAAGAGGTCTTTGCTCCAAACAACCACAATGTTCACCAAGGACTGACTTCATAATCAGAAAGGGAGTTAATGCCAGCGTTCATCAGAATCGCTTAGCGGGGTCCACAGAACTCTCTTTCTGCGCCCAAACTCAACCCAAACCCTGTAGTAATCTGCAGTGCCAGAAAATTGGTCTTTCACATCACAAATAGCTCTCTGGGATCTATCACCATCGGAGACATCCACTGTCACCCGACGATATTAATAGTTACCAAAACTGTGATTTCACCCGGGTATTTTCCTGGAGATCCACTCCAGTACTTCCTGCTACTCCACATCCCAGGCATAACCCATAGACTCCGTAAAATACCCGTTTATATGCGGAGTCTTCTCCGATTCGCAAAAGAAAACATCACCAATCTAGAACTACCTGTCCAGATGGGCTTCACACAGCATGCCTATTCTGTACTACACATTTCTGGATCTATATACAAACTTACT
Source organism: Platanthera guangdongensis (assembly GCA_039583875.1). NCBI lineage: Eukaryota > Viridiplantae > Streptophyta > Magnoliopsida > Asparagales > Orchidaceae > Platanthera > Platanthera guangdongensis. Next base: position 79,812,276 of record CM077158.1, on the reverse strand, counting down.
TGGGGATACAAGTATCAACCCAACAGAATCCTCTTAACAGTTCACCTTTTGATGGAGGACTCCATACACATGCAAAATTAGGAATTCACTTGTCCAAGAAGGAAGATCGTTACCCTTGTAGTTCTCTTCAGAGCCATGATGAAGCTTTTCTCCACGGATGGAAAGAAGCATGGCATTCTCCTCTTCGCGAATCTATCCTCGGATCTGGCCTCCGATCATAAGATCTCCTTCAGCGTACTCACAAAGCTTAGCCCAACACTTCCTTAGCTTCTTTTCCTTTTTTACTCAAGGGAAATCAAGAAATGAAGAGAGAGAGAGAGAGAGAATGAAACCTCCTTCCTATACTTCTCTGGTCAAGGGGATTCAAGATTAATCCCAGCCACACAATCTCTCATTCAAAACAAAGCAAAGACCAGGATTTCAGTAGACTGATCAACTTTGGCGATATCGCCTGGCGATATTGACTGTCGCCACTTGGTGATATCATTCACCGCTTTGACGGCTTTGACCCAGGTCAACCACCGCTTATTGGCCGCTTAACAGCCAATCCGACACGTGTCATACGCCACGTGGTACTATCGCCCAGTGACACCCACTATCGCCCGCGATATCACGCCACTCAACACTTTCAGGCATCGAGTGCGTTGAGAGCGTCGATAGCGTCGAGTGCCGACTCAACGCTTCATTATGATCCCCATCCGACAATACCCACTATCGCCCGGCATTAGCAAAACAAGTAACTCACTCAATGCTTCTAGGAGTCGAGTGCCTCGAGCTCACTCAATGTTTTATGGAGTTGAGTGCCATCACTCTCGCCATTTAGTGATACCCCCAGTTACTACTAAGCAATATCAGTTTGACGATTTGTCGAAACCATTGAGATCGTCGAGTGTGGATCGACGAACGCCACTATCGCCATCAGGCGATACCCACTTTCACCCGACGATAGTGACAAAAGTTCTGCTGTCAATTTTGGGGTGTTAAAACCCTCCCCTCCATACAGAAATTTCGTCCCGAAATTTGCTTACATCTATAAGGACAACAACAACTTAACAGTTACAATAACTTTTTAGCCATGCAAAAAATGTTATAACAACCTACACAAATAACTCTAGATATTCATCACTCAAAGTATGCTCATGCTCCCATGTTAGCTCTTCATGATCATAGTTGTCCCACCAGACTTTGACCATCCCGATTGTCTTGTTCCACAGCTGCTTAACCGCTTTATACTCGATCTGAATGGGTCTAACCTTCGTTGTTAACCCAGATTTGACCGGTATGCGATCATTCACAATTACTTGAGCTAGATCTTTCACAGCTTTTCGAAGCACTGATATGTGGAACACATCATGCAATCCACTCAATTCTGCCAAAAGAGCTAGCCGATAGGCAGCTTCTCCAACTCGTTCCATTACTTCAAACGGACCAAGATACCTCGAACTTAACTTTTTCAAGCGCCGAATCCTGGACATTCCATTGAAGGGTTTGATTTTAAAATATACCCAATTGCCAACCGCAAATTCCACATTCCAGTGCTTGGCATTGTAGTATTTGGCTTGCCTATCTTGGGCCATTACCAGCCTCTCTCAAATAGCGCATATAGTCGAATTCGCCTCTTCGACTTCATTATGCTTGTAGAGCTTTGACTCACCTATTTCCGCCCAAGCTAAGGGTGTACGACATTTTCTACCATACAAAGCTTGAAATGGTGCCATATTTATACTAGCTTGATAGCTTGAAATTGAGGGATAGATCTGTCTTAACTCTAGAGGGGGGGGGGGTGAATAGAGTATTTTAAAAACTTTGATTATTTTTTATAACAGAATTAAAATAAGTGATATCTATATGTATAGAGAGAAATAAAAACAAAGACAATCACGACACAATAAATAAATGAATAGAGCAACCCAGATGACACAAAGATTTTATAGTGGTTCCCCTAAAACTTGGGTACATACACTCTTCTACCACCATGGTAGGAATCCACTACAAGTTTTTGATAAGGTGCCCTGCCACCACAGGTTTTTCCTCAGGTGCCCTGTCACCACAAGATCAATTTTTCTAAGGGAGATCTAACAACCCTTTGAGCTTTTGATCAGGTGCCCAAAAACCAAAATAAGTCTTTTGATCGGGACCATTAACAACCAAAGGGGTTAAATTTTGAAGGGAGTTATAACCCTGTACACAGTTGGAAATAAAAAGATAATGTTCTTCTCTGTCAACAATCTGAGAGAAGACTAGTGAATTTGATGTTGTCAAAGCTCCCCCTCAGTTATAGATCTGATCAGGAGAATGGAAGCTTTGCTCAGGGTGTAGGCCTTCAAGTTGAAAACTGCTTCTTCCAGTATATGTATCTGAGAAGTTGTGAAGTTGATCTCAGAATAAAGATTATTTGCTGGAAGGAAGGCTTGAAGAAGAAGATGAAGATGAACAAGATGTCCTTGTAGTCTGTATTGTTCTATTCTTGTCTTCAATCTTCTGAAATTTTCCTTTATATATGACTGTTAATTTGAAATTCAAATTCCCTTGCATATTCTGTGGGAAATGAAATGACTGTAATTTTGTCTTCAACGTGTTTTCTCAACTGTCCCAGTAAATATGCTAAGTAATAACTCTGTAAAATCCTAATTAATGCTGCCAGGAATGACTATGTTCTTGGGAATATGAGCATTAATTATCAGAGAATTACTGAATTAATCCTTAAATTCAAATTGGCTTAGTCGATTAGAGAAACTGTATAAAGATAGTCGAACAAAATCTGGATGGAGATAGTCGAACACAGGAAAGGATTCGTCGACCTGAGCTCCATGATCATCGAGTTGATAAATCTTCTTCGTCGAGCTGAGATCCAAGATTATCGAGATGAGATGGTACTTCATCGAGCTGAGATCCTGATATAAGCTCGCAGTTCGTCGACCTGAGCTACACTTTCATCGAGATAAACTCATATAAGAAATTCTGATAGTCGAACAGAATTTGGATGGAGTTAGTCGAACACAGAAAAAGATTCGTCGACCTGAGCTCCATGATCGTCGAGTTAATAAATCATCTTTGTCGAGCTGAGAATGGCACTTCGTCGAGCCGAGATCCTGATATAAGCTCACAGTTCGTCAACTTTAGCTAGAGTTTTGTCGAGCTCAATGCAGATAAGAAATTCTGAGTTTGTCGATCTAAGATCGACGATTGTCGAGCTGAGTTCAGCTATCGTCAAACGACTAATTCTGATATCTTCAAAAATGTCTTGTATCTTAAGTCTTGAATTCTCTGAAGTCTTCTGAAGATAGGTCTCAATATATTGACCTAAGAGATTGACCTAAAAACCATGGGACTAACAAATGACCCTACACTATACATGCTGGGTCAGCAATCCTAACAGTGAACCTAGCCCAAATCATAAGTAGGGTTCTAACAATCTCCCCCTATTTGGGTGAGGTCACAATGCAAAAATAAAAAAAATCACAAAGCAATAAAATAATATCTGACTGAACCATAAATCATTCAACAGATATGAATAATAGTGCCTTGTGAGTTTACATAACAAAAATGAAAATCAAAATGCATAAGCAAAAAGATTAAGAGGGTTTCTTTGAATCTTCTGAAGAAGCGGGTGTAGTGAATATCATCTTTCTCTTGGGATCATAAGCCTGTTGCTGAGTCATCTTCATGTCTTGTGCACCAAGAATTTTCACAGATGTTGCTTTGGGCACAACAGCTTCTGGATATAAGTTCATATAGGTATAAACATTGAAAAGATTTTGTACCTGGTATTTGTTTAGTTCCTTTTTCCTGTATGTTGACATGGTGGAGAATTGAAAAGCATCTTTCTCTTCCTCTTTGGTCTTCCTTATCTGGGATAGAGCAATCAGCTCATTGAACCTGACCATTCTGTAGTTTGGATCCAATTCAGGATTATATGCGGGAGAGGGAGGTCTTTCTCGACTAGAATCTTTTTCCTGTTTTTCGTTAGATTTTTGTTGTTTGCCTTGCTTTTTGTATTTTTGACTTCCTTGAGAACTTTGCTTCTGCTTGCTGCTGCTATAAGAAGGTCTAGAATAATGAGAAGATGAAGTAGACCTTTGACTTTGAGAAATATTTCCTGAAGATCCTGCTGCAGGAGGAGGAGGACCTCTCCTATGCTGTGGAGGAGGAGAGTATCTCCTGCTCTTCTTCCTGGTTTTCATTTCATTTTTAGAGTATCTCATCCAGTGGGGAGTGTCTGGTGTGAGAGTGATATTATGCAGGATATAGTAAGGAGTGTCAATAGTTGGATTTGGTTTTGGTGCAGCTTTAGGTAAAGCTTTCTTCTTAAGCTTTCTTTTCTTGGAAGTGGAATCTTCAGAATCATCAGATTCATCATCATCATCAGAGGTATCTGCTGGAGTATTATATAAAACGTGAATTTGTTTTGAGCATATCATCAGAGAGAATAGAATGAGCCTGCTTTGGCTGTATAGCTTCAGCCTGAGGCGGTTTAGCTTAAACTTCTGATTCAGGAAAATCTTGAGCCTGAGTATTAGTAATCTCTGGTTCCATGTCTTCAAACACAAGGTAATCAAGATCAGGCATTGGAGATTCACACCAACCAAATGATGGGTGGGGGGGAGAAAACTTTTGGCTCTGGAGTGTGTATTTTCTCTATAACTCTTTCTTTAATTACAAAACTAGTCCTTATTTGTTGCAAAACTTGAGGACTTATAGGAGCTGTATTGCGTACTATAGCTTTAGAATAATCAGATACTGTATCAGCCATATCAAAAACTGGAAAACTTCTATAAAATGAATCAAAAGAATGCAGTAGAGAATGAATATCAACTGTGGGATTTATGATGAAATCACCAACATTGGTAATTGCTGTAATTACTGAATCTTCTTCTAAGCAAATCATTTTTGTATGTTCATCAAGAATTTCAATTGTTTCAACAGCCGGAATTGCTACTGTTGCAGCTACTGCTGGAGTTTCTACTGCTACTGCTACTACTATAGTTTCTACTACTATTTCTACTGCTGGAGCTTGAGGAGCTTCTTCATTGAACATCTCCCACTACTTGGTTTCAGAGAGTCCTGATGCCAGGCCACTAGAAGATGGGACAATGGAGATAGAAGCAAGCTGAGCAGAAAGAAGAGAGATGGAAGCAGAAAGAGGCGCAACAAACTTAGCTATGAGCTACTCCAGAGTAGGAGAGATGAATTTCAGAAGATCATTAACAATATCAGAGAAGTTTAGATATAATTGTTCAGGATTAGAGGTGGTATAAGGAGAAGTATGACCACAGTTTTAACATATGGAGAATCCTGAAGAGATATCTGTAAGTGGAATGCTTGGTAAATGAAGTGGAACATCTGATGGAGGGATATCCTGAATAGGTGAATGAAGTGGACAGTGTGTTGGAGATGATAGAAGTCGTGCTTGATGAGTAGAGGTGGATAGAATATCATCAAGATTGGATGGTAGAGGAGATTGGGGAGGTGGAGATGGTGTATCCTCAATAATATGAATTGGTGATTATGGTGGAGATGATGGTTGAGATAGTGAGACAGGAGGAATGGAAGTGGAAGGGGTTTCTTCAATGACAATTAATGGTAGATGAATGTCTGGTGGAGTGATGGAAGTAGAAGCATCAGGGAGTATAATATCTTCCTGAAGTGGGGAATGTTGTGGAGATGGTTGTTGAAGAGGAGGTGAGGGAGGAGGAGCAAGAGCTTCTTCTAGGGTTGGATAAGTGGCTGTTACAGCCCTGGTGTCCTCAGAAGCTCTGGAGGATGGTGCCCTGGAGGGCTTGGTGATTGTCCTCTCCCATCTGCCAAATAGGGCAGAGGTAAGCCTCTTAGAGGCATTAATGAAAATGGTCTGGGATACCAATAATTCAGGAGCCTTTGCCTGCAAGAATATTCCAAAAATTCTTCCATATCCACATCTTTCTTGCTTATCTTTTTCTTAATCAAATCAAAGATAATCTTTCCCCAATTAAATGATTTCTTGTTTACCAAAGCACTCATCAAGTCAAACTGATGCCTGATAATATGGTCATGGGCAGAGTGCTTGCCTAGGATGACCTTTCCAACCACATCTGCTAGAAATTTGTATTCCACTGACAAGTTCTTTTTCAAAGGCTTGTTAGAGTTTCCTTGGGAGTGACCCATCACAACTAGCATTTCTTCAAACTCATTGCTAGTTAACTCAAGATCATATTCTCCATTATTAAATCCAAAGTTTCAGTTAAAATATTAGGGGTAAGAAGAACCTGATTTCCATAAATTGATCCAGATATTGAGGTTGAATCTGGAAAGATGGCTGTAGAGACCCATTCCTTAATCTCTTGTACTGGCAGTTTGATTCTGAGCATCATAAACTGTTGTAACTTCGGTGCCTCGAACAACTGTATAGTGTTTTGGAAAATTTGATCTGTGTGGTTGAAGTAGTCGATGTCTACGTCAAAACCTACATCAAATTTCATGCTAGAACGAGTCACCGCCGAGATCTCCATGCCTGCAAAACAAAAGATCAAGTGCACGGGAACTCGAAAGCGCGGGATGGGGTTCGATGAAAACCCTATTATATGTTTTTAGAATATGAAAAGGCAAACTCCGTCCAGCAAAAATGAAATACTTCGAGCTTAGGTCGATGAAAAATCTCATACAGAAATAAAATCGTCGATTTAAGTTAGAAGAGGGGGAAAACAGTTCGTCGTCCTCCATTCGACGAAACATTTTCTGAAACAAAATTCATCTATTGCCATTCGACGAAAAGTTTCGCAAAGAAATTTCGTCGATCTCGGTTTGATGAACGATCTCAAGAAGAGTTCACAGATCGTCGATCTCCGTTCGATGAAAAGTGACCAATTCTTCGACCACAGACATAAATCAAATTAAGACTTCTCCATTGATCACACCTAGCTGATTTAAGAAGAACAGATGTTTCTTTTCATCTAATGGTTTGGTAAAGATGTCTGCTCTTTGTAAATCAGTAGAGATAATGATAATGTTAATTTTCTTTTTATCTACACAATCTCTAATGAAATGATGTCTAATGTCTATATGCTTAGTTCTACTATGCAACACTTGATTTTGTGCAATAGAAATTGCACTGCTATTATCATAAAATATAGTTGAATTATTTAAGTTGAGACCAAAATCTAGGAGTTGATTTTGAATCCACAAAATTTGAGAACAACAACTACCAGCTGCTATATATTCAGCTTCAGCAATTGAGGTTGACACAGATATTTGCTTCTTACAAAACCAAGTCACAAGCCTATCACCAAGAAACTGGCATGTTCTTGATGTGTTTTTCCTATCAATTCTGCATCTAGCATAATCAGAATCTGAGAATCCAGTTAAGTCAAATTCTGTCTCTATTGGATACCAAAGTCCTAGATTTGGACAACCCTTTATATATCTTAAAAATCTTTTAAGTAAAATAAGGTGAGATTTTTTAGGGTGGAACCAAGCACAAAGACATGTAGCAAACATTATATCTGGCCTACTAGCTGTGAGATACAACAAGGACCCAGCAATAGCCCTATATATTTTCTGATCAACTGGCTTACCCTATTCATCAGAATCAACAATAGTATTTGAGGGCATGAGTGTTTTCTTGGCTGAGGCATCAGACATCCCAAATCTCTTAATTAGCTCCTTAGCATATTTAGATTGGGAGATGAAAATGCCATCAGGGGATTGCTTCACTTGAAGACCAATGAAGTAGGAAATCTCACCCATACTACTCATTTTAAACTTGGAATGCATCAGGTCAGAAAACCTTTTGCATTGTTTGGAATCAGTACAGCTAATAATGATGTCATCTACATATATTTGTACTAACAAAAATTTATTTTTATGATGCTTAATAAACAAGGTCCTATCTAAAATGCCCCTAGAGAACTTATGTTCTAAAAGAAAGCTAATTAGGGTCTCATACCACGCTTTTGGAGCTTGCTTTAGACTATAAAGAGCTTTCTGCAATTTAAAAACAAAAGAGGGATGAGTTGGAGAGATAAAACCTGGTGGTTGTTCAACATAAACTTCCTCTTTGAGTTCTCCATTCAAAAAGGCACTCTTCACCTCCATCTGGTAGACTTTGAATTTCTTGTATACTGCATATGCAAGAAATATTCTGATGGCCTCTAGCCTTGCAATAGGAGCAAAGGTCTGGTCATAATTTATGCCTTCCTCCTAAGAATAGCCTTGAGCCACTAATCTTGCCTTGTTCCTCACAATGATTCCTTGAGCATCCAGTTTGTTCCTGAATACCCATTTAGTTCCAATGACTGGGTAGTCTTTGGGTCTTAGAACTAAATCCCAAACTCTGCATCTCTCAAATTGATTGAGCTCCTCTTGCATTACAATAATCCAGTGGGGATTTTGCTTTGCATCTTTTATGTATTGAAGTTCAATCTGAGATATGAAGCAAACATGCATTAAGTCTTGGTTGATTTGATGCCTTATTTGCACAGCAACAGATATGTCTCCAATCACTTGAGATATGGGATGATCTCTAAGTGTGACAAAATAAGTAGGAGGAGTTGGTTGATCAACAGCTTGGGGAATTAATTCCTCTTGTGGAATTATGTTAACTATTGTTGGTTCAACTGTTTCAATAATTTATTATTCACTCTTTTCAAAAGCATTAATCTGTTAAGAAGGATGTGATATATCCTCTTGTGTTAGGTTCAAATCATCCATTTTCTCACCTAAATTTGGTACCTGCAAATTTTCTATGGTAGAGATCTCTCTCCTTATAAGACATGTTAGTTTCATCAAAAGTTACAAGCACATATTCTTCCATTTTAAGGTTGATTTATTAAAAACCATATAAGCCTTACTAACTTGGGAATATCCAAGAAAAATTCCCTCTACAGCTTTGGCTTCAAACATTCTAAGATTTTTCTTGTTGTTACTGTGAATATAACATATATAACCAAATACTTTAAAATAGTTTATTTTAGGTTTCTTCCATTTAAGTAATTCATAGGGAGTCTTACCCTTAAGTTTATGTATTAAACTTCTGTTTAGAACATAATATGCTGTGCTAATTGCCTCTACCCAAAAGGATAAGGGCAAGTAAGCATCTGCAAGTAATGTCCCTGCAGATTCAATCAGGGTTCTATTTTTCCTTTCTGCTACCCCATTTTATTGAGGAGTTCTAGGAGCAGAAAAGTAATGTCTGATACATTCCTTCTCATAGAATTCTTGCATGAGAAGAGATTCAAACTCGATGTCATGATCACTTCGGATCAATGTAACCTGAGTAGAATACTCAATCTGTATGCTCTTAAGAAAATCTGTAAGAACTTTAAAGTTAGCAGCTTATTTCTTAGAAAGAACACCCAAGTGAATCTAGAGAAATCATCAACAATAACTAAAGTGTAAGATTTCCCTCCCAGTCTTTGTACAATAATGGGTCCAAAAAGATCCATGTGTATTTAATACAAGATTTTAGGTGAGTCACTTTTATTAATGGATTTAAAAATATTTTTAGTTTGCTTGCCTAACTGACAAGCCATGTAGAGTCCATCCTTCTTGTAGGGGCTAGAAGGTAGTCCTCTAACAAAGATGTCCTTAGATAAATTAGCTATATTCCTAAAGTTTACATGACCTAATCTCTTATGTCATAATTCATTAGAATTACTAATCTGATTAAATAATGCAAATCTCTGATTTAGCTGAATTAAAATTAACTAAGTATATGTTACCTTATCTAATATCAGCTAAAATAATTTTGTTTTTGTCAGAGATAATAGACATAAAGATTTGTTGAATGATACCTGATAACCTTCATCATATAACTGACTTATGGAGATGAGGTTATGCTTCAGACCATTCACATAAGCAACTTTCTTGAATGTCACTGCTCCAATCTTGGCATTTTCATAGACTTCTGTTTGTCCATAATTGGAGTCACCAAAAATCACTTTGGGTCCAAGATTTGCCTTGAAATTACTGAGGTTGGACTTTGAACCTATCATATGTTTTGAGCAACCACTATCCAAGTACCACTGTTGTTCTGTGGTAGGATAGTTCTTTATCTACAAGAAAATAAGTTAAGAGTTTTTGACCCAGGTTACCTTGGGTCCTTGATTTCTTTCATAAGAGTAACTAGAAATAAAATAATAATGTGGTTGATCTTTATAGCCTAATGGGTGATATTTTTTAGGTGGAATTATCAATTGGTTAAAAGGATTAATAAATGATTTAGGTTTATTAAAATTTCTAAAAGAATTTAAGTTTCTATTATAATATTCTGGGTTCGATGAATTCTAGTAAGTTCGTCGATCTGCGTTCGACGAACAATGGATGAGTTCATCAAACTCCGCTCAGAGAATGAAAGTATTCATTTTCTACGCCCTAATTTTATCGATCGTGGTTCGACGACCCATATTGATTTCGTCGATCGCAGTTAGAAGAATAATTATATAAATAATCCGCATTCTTAGTTCGTTGATCTAAGTTCGGCAAACCAAATTCATTTCGTCGATCTTGGTTCGACGAAAAATGTTGAACATTGTTTTTATTAACATTTTTCTTTCTCCTTTTCTTCTATTGATTTTTAGATAAAGTTTTTGTTGGTTTATTATTAACTTCTACTTTCTCTTTGCCTTTAGCAGAAACAAATTTGATGGGGGTAGATAATATATTTTTCTACATAATAGGAGGCTGACTTTATGAAGCACCCAAACCCAGTTTGCCATTAAGTCTGACATTCACTGTGCTTGTGATGTCCATCAATTTGATGCTTCTCCCATTAAGGAGATTTTTCAAATTTCTTAGCCTCATTTAATTTGGTTTCTAAGGAAAGTGTTTGTTTATTAGCTGTTTTTTAGATCTATCTTAAGTTTTAAATTTTCTGAAGAGATAATTTCAAAATCAATCAATTTTTCTCTAAGAAGCTTGATTTTCTTTTCAAATCTAATTAGATCAATACATAATAATTTAAATTCAGTTTTAAATTATTCCGAGGTAAAATCAAAGGAAGTGATTACCTAATCCTCTTCTGGTTCAGATTCTTCCTTCTGAATCTTCAGCTTCTGTATTGCTGAAAGAGGCATTGATTGCCATCAAGCATATTTCTCTAGCTTTTGCTTATTCTTCATCCTCATTGGAACTGGATGAAGGGTCAGAATCTGGGTCACGCCATGTCTCAGTTACAAATACTCTCTCTTTCTTCCGGTATTTCTTGGAAGAGGATTTCTTGGAGTGTTTCCTGGAGTCTATCTCCTTCTTCTTTTCCTTCTTTTTTTCAGGAAATTTTGGCAAAATATGTCCTTGTTTCCTGCATCCATTACAAACAACTTTGTTGGATCCCTAGTTTGGATTTGGGCTAGGTTCATTATTAGGTTATTGATCCACCATGTATAGCCTCATGATAATTTGTTTGTTCTAAGGTCTAGGTCAGTCTGGCTAGGTTAGACATCTTTATTCCAGCCCTCAGAAGTATTTAGAGATTTAGACTTAGAAGAAATTCAGTTTTAAAGAGTTCAAAAAATTAGTTCGAAGTTCTTTGAACTCAGCTCAACAATCGTCGATCACAGATCGACGAACTCAGAGTGTTAACTTTGAGCTGAGCTCGACGAGATACGAGCTCAGGTCGACGATCTTCCTTCTTCGACTCAGATTCTTTGGTCGATGAACTTGGAACTCAGCATTGACAGATATCTTCTAGATCAATGATGTCTGAGCTCAGCTCGGCGAAGGAGATTTCTCAGCTCGATGAACTTGGACTTCTGTTCGACGAAATCTGTCCTGAGTTTGATTTGATTAATTTCCTCCAGTGTCAATTTGATGTTTTCTCTCTCATTTTGTCTTCAATTTGTATTGTTCTAAAGCAGTAACTTTCTGATAATTAATGCTCATATTCTCAAGGATATAGCTGTTGCTTGGTAGCATTAATTATAGTTTTTATAGAGTTAATTACTTGACTTATTTATTGGGACAGTTGAGGAAACTCATTAAAAGCCAAAATCCAGCCGTTCAACTCTCAGAATCCAAGCAGTAAATTCAGGATTCTAGTTCAAATTTCAAAAGGCTAAAATCTATTAGGATATAAAAGCAATTCTTCTCGATTCAATAGGATAACAGAACAACAATATTCATTGATATATTTTTTAGAAGAAAGCATTGCTATTGTTCTTACAGGAAATTGAAGAAGAACATCAACACACAGATCATTAGTCTTCTTTTGTTTCTACTTCAGGATTTTTATAAAAACAACAGTCAACAACTGTCTAAAAGTTCCTGAAGATCAGCAAGCCAACTTCAAGGCCTACATCCTGTGCAAAGCTCTTATCTTCCTGAACCTTTCTTCATCTCAGGGGGAGCTTTGACAACAACATCCACTAAGTCTTCTTAGTTATTTGAGAAAGAGAAGACAACATCATTTTCTTTTTCCTACAATAAAAAGGGTTTTTAACTCCCTTCAAAAGTTATCATCTGGTTGTCAAGTCTCCTTATCAAAGGACTTGGATTAGTTTTTGGGCACCTGATCAAACGCCCAAAGGGTTGAGAGATCTCCCTTGAAATAGATGTTGTGGTGATAGGGCACCAGATCAAAAACTTGTGGTGGCAGGGCACCTGAACAAAAACCTGTTAGTGGATTCCTACCAGGGTGGTAGAAGAGTGGATGTACTCAGTTTTGGGGAACCACTATAAAATCTTTGTGTCATATAGAATGCTCTATTCTTTTATTTGCTATGCTGTGATTGTTTTTGTTTTTATTTCTCTTTATTCATATAGATATCACTTATTTTAGTTCTGCTATAAAAACTAATCAAAGTTTTAAAATACTCTATTCACCCCCCTCTAGAGTTAAGACGGGTCTGTCCCTCACTTACAATTGGTATCAGAGGGTAAGGTTGTTTGGTTTCACAGGCTAACACCTGAACCAAAAAATCTTTAATAGATCTCTTTTTCTCTAGTGTCTTCTCTCTAAATCATGGCACAAAATAAGGAATACTGAAGAACCAGACCACCAGTGTGCAACTTGTATAAGTTTGCTCTCTGTAAGGCAAGGATCAGATTGTATATGAATTCAATTGATGAAGAAATCTATAATTCAATTTTGACAGGTCGCCCTACTCCTTCTGTAATAACAACAACAAGTACCTCAACAGTTCCACCACTTGAGTGGACAGAGGCTCTGAAGAAGTTAAAGATGGCTGATGCAAAAGCTATGAACATCCTAGCTTAGACTATGTCTGATGATATCTTCTAGAAAGTTGTTGAATGCTCTTCAGCCAAAGAGATCTGGGATTCCCTAAATGCAAAGGTTGCTGATGAAAGAAAAGATAGAAGATCTTATCTCATGTCCCAATTTGAGAACTTCAAGAAAGAAGAGTCAGGGTCATTGGCTGACATGTACAACAGACTTAGCCTAATTGTCAATGAGCTGAAGAACCTGGATAAAAATATCTCACTGACTGAGATAAATGACAAGATTCTTATGTGCTTCCCTAGCACATGGGACTCCAAGATCTAGCCAATCAAGGAGGCCAGAAGCCTGAATGAAATATCCACTAAGTCTCTACTAGGCAAGCTCAAATCCTATGAGCAGCTTATAAAGACAAGAGAAGGAGCTGAGCAGAAGACCTCCTCATCAGGAAGTAAAGAGCAAAACATTTCTTTCAAGGCATCTGAAGAATCAGAAGCTCCATTAGCAAATGAAGAACTCCTAATCTTGCTGGCCAAAAGATTTTACAAGATGGCCAAAAAAGATTTTAGAAGGAAGTCATCCAGACAAGATGACAGACCAAGATATGACAAAACTCCTACCAAGGAGATTGTTTGCTTTGGTTGTAGAAAACCTGGACACATTCTTCCTGAGTGTCCATAGAATCACAAGAAGGAGAAAAGAAGAGAGAAGGACTCCAAAAAACAGTACATCAAGCCCTCCTCAAGCAAGCATAAGAGGAAGGAAGAAAGGTCTTTGTTGTAGAAACTTGGAGTGAGAGAGAAGAAGAATCTTCATCTTCTAGCTCCAGTGAAGATGAGGAAGAAGCTGAAGCAAAAGAAATTTGCTTGATGGCTATCAATGCATCATGAAACCTTTCAGATGCTGAAAATTCAGAAAATGAAGAATCTGAATCAGAAGAGGATCAGGTAATATCCTCATTTGATTTTAATTCATACCATTTTAAAATTAAAATTAAATTATTATGTAATGATCTAATCAAATCTGAGAAGGAAATCAAACTTCTCAGAGATAAGCTTGTAACACCCCAAATCCCATAGTTGGGTTCAGGCTGGGCGACACGGCCTGGGACACGTGCGTGTCCCAGGGCGTGTCCTGCTCTATAGGGCTGAGCAGCCTGTCGAGTGATCGATGAACTGCACTCGATGAGTTTTCGAGAGGGAACACGCCCTGTCAGAGGGAGTGTCCTCCTCTTGTCGACAAACTCCACATGCCGAAACGCACGCTGGAGGTGTGTCAGCAGCCATGTAAGGGCAGATGGCCTGTGAAACGGGCGTGTCATATGGCCGTGTCCTTTTCTGGATTTGTCTAGGGCAGTGAGGCCTGGTGAACACGTGCAGGACATGGGTGTGTCTCTGGGTACATGGCCTGTGACACGGGCATGTCACATGGCCGTATCTTGTTCGGGTTGAGATGATTGTGTACCACCTGAGGTGCATGGGCTAGACACGGGCATGTCTGAAGCCGTGTCAAGTCACACGGCCTGTGACATGGGCATGTCACATGGACGTATACTCTTCTGGATGAGTCGGTTGTGTGAGTTTTTGAGTGCTCGATGGGCGTGTACCAGGGCGTGTCCTCCTCTGGTCGACGAACTCCACTCGCCGAAACGCATGCTGGAAGCGTGTCTGTAGCCGTGTAAAGGCACAAGGTCTGTGATACGGAGTATGTCACATGGTCGTGTCCTATTCTGGATTTGGCCAGAGCAGTGAGGCCTGGTGAACACGGGCAGGACACGAGTGTGTCTCTGGATACACGGCCTGTGACACGGGCGTGTCACATGGCCATGTCTTGTTCGTGTTGAGATGGTTGTGTACCACCTGAGGTGCATGGGCTAGACACGGGCATGTCTGAAGCCGTGTCAAGTCACACGGCCTGTCACACGGGCATGTCAAATGGCCGTGTACTCTTTTGGATGAGTCGGTTGTGTGCCGCTTAAGGTACACGGCCTGCGACACAGGCGTGTCACAGGCTGTGTCAGCCAAAAAATTAGACTTTTGTGGAGGAATCGTGGCCGTCCATTTCTTTCATCTGGGATCTGATGGCCCAGGCTTCTCCCTACCGCTTTAAGGCCGAAAAATAGAAGAGATCTCTCATTATTCACTTGGCCATTCTCTTTCTAAGAAAGCTAGAGAGAAGGGAGAGCAAGGAGGAGGAGGAGGAAAGGAGCCAGCCACCGGTGGAGCTGCAGAGTTACGATTTGAGATCCGAGGCCAGCGTGGTGGAGGAAAGGCCGTTGCGGTGCTTTCCAGCTGGCTAGAATTCCATGGCTCCAAAGAGGTCGTCAAGGGTAACGATCTTCCTTCTTCGACATGTGAAGTCCTACTTTTTGGCATGTGCATGGATTTCCCCCACCAGAGGGTAGAGTGCAAAGGGATTTCCCTTGGGTTGATTCTTGGAATCCCCAATTATTTTGCATATAGATCCGAAAATGCGTAGTACGGAATAGGCATGTTGTGTGAAGCCCATCTAGATAGGTTAGTCTGGATTGGTGATGTTGTATTTGCACACCGGAGAAGACTCCTCAGCTAAACGTATAGTTGTGGGGTCGATGGGTTGGACCTGTTAAGGGCAGTAGCAGGAAGTACTGGAGTGGTAGTCCAGGAAAATACCCTTGTGATGCTTGTACTGTGTGCTATGGCAAGACCAGTTTTCTGGCACTACAGGATGCTGCAGGGTTTCGGCGGAGTTCGGTACAGAAAGTGAGTTCTGCGGAACACGCTTGTCGATCGTGAGAGACGCTAACATGAACTCCCCCTGTTGATTGTACAGCCAGTCCGTGATGGACATTGTGGCTATTGTGAAGCCAGTCCGTGGTGGACATTGTGTCTATTGTGAGCCAGTCCGTGGTGGATATTGTGGCTATTGTGAAGCCAGTCCTTGGTGGACAATATGACTATTATGAGCTTGATAAGCTCGTGAAAAGCCTCATGATGAACAGGAAAGGTGAAACCGACCCGTGCCTTATATTTTGCCTCGAGTACGTTGGTATTCGGTGATGGCAAAGCGACTTGAGCAACGGGGGGTGGCTGATCCGTACCTGCATTATGTCCGTCCGACTTGAAGACCTGAAAGTGCGGTCAGTTGGAGTGCATAATGAGAGTCTTAGGCCTGTATGCCGGAAAGAATAAATGCTTAATTTTATCGTTGGGTTTCGGAACTAGAACGGTGGTGGGACCCTGGTTCTGCCGGTACACCAAGAATATGCCCTGAGTGCACGGATCGTCGGGCCGCGTGGTTGCTGGTTGTGATGGATTGTTCGTGCGTGAGAGCACAATGTGTGATATATATCTGCCTATGAATTGTTATGCCTGCAGGGAAGGAATACTACTGCCCCGAGAAAGGGGTAGGGTCATTATAAATTGGTCAGCTGAATACTGATCGTTGCCTTGTTTGCCACCGTTGCGTGGGCTGTCATTGTCCAGGTGCTGGTGAGCCGAGCGGGACATATAAAGGCTAAAGTCCATGCTGCTGCTGCTAGCCCTTGAAGGCTAAGCAGAAAAATGTTATGTTTTGTTCACGTGTGGCTGGCCTGCACGCCGATGTTTGGAATACACACTCGTAAAGAGTAACTGTAAGGCCAAAAGGCCAAATGTTATTGTATTTGTTATACAATCCTATATAAATGTGGTTGTTTATATTTATAGTGGACATTCACGATGGAGAGTTCCATATTATGTTAAAATCTTCCTGCTAACAAGCTCTAAGTTAGGGTGCGATTGTGAATTGGTATTAACCCATAAAGTCCCCGCCTGTTTTGTGGCATATTGTGTGGGGCCCAGGCCGGACCTTCTATTATATGCTATATGAACCGATGTAGACGTTACATTTTTGGTATCAGCTGTCTCGGTCTTTCCCTTTCGAATTTGTGGTCAAATTCTTTTGTGGGGTGGCGAGCAAGTGTTAGTGCGAACCGCGTTAACACTAATGAACTCTTGAATGTCCACTTAGGAATGTAAATACACTTTTTTGAGAAATCTGCGCATTCCTAAATCTTTGTAATTGCTTGTACGGGGTCACTAATGTGTGTCTTGTTCCCCTCTAGGTGACCCAGAGTGGTGCTATGCAGTCGGAGCCCCAGCATTCTGATGAGAGTACGATACCAGCTGAGGTGCCTACAGCTCCCCCTTCTGCGGAACTATCCGCTTAGTTGCTGAGGCACTATTTGCAATGTTTCAAGCACATCCTGGTAGGCAAGCGCAGCAGGCAGTGTTGTTAGAATAGGTTGCAGCGAGTCCAGAACCTGTTGCGACAGTTGATCCTCGAGTAGCTGAAAGGCAGATGAAGCAGTTCATGAGCTTCAATCTGTCGACGTTTACGGGTGTGGGATCCCTTACGCAGGAGGAGGACTGGTTGTCGCGCATCAAGCATATCTTGACGGCGATCAGTACGGAGGAAGATCAGAAGGTCACCTTGGACACCTTCTTATCGGAAGGAAAGGCTCGGTTATGTTGGGACGAGATCGAGTTACACAACTTAGCAGGCAGGAAGTTAACACAAGTTTTGATTGAGGAGTTCTCGCGACTCTTCCTGACAAAGAACCTACCAGTGGCACAATGTATTGCCATGGAAAATGAGTTCCAACGACTAACACAAGAAGAAGGTACTGTGAAGACGTACCTGCATGAGTTCATACGATTGGGACAGTATGCGGGCACCATCTTCGCCGATGAGCAGCGGAAAACCAATAGGTTTCTACGAAGGAATGCGGGATAAGTTGCGATTCCTGCTCTCGAGTTCAGTAAACTAAGGGTTTCAGGTATTAGTCGATACTGCGTGTGCGCGGGAGAAGGACATGAAGCGGGTGCAAGGAAAATGGGCCTTGGCTATAAAAAAGCTGGAGTTCAAAGCGCCCCGACCTGGGAAATCATATTATAAAAATAAATGGGCAAGAGGTCCAAGTCGTCTGGACAAGCTCCTTCTACTGTTGCATCAGGTGCAACGTCGGCGGCAACGTCGAGGCCAGAGACTCGTTCTTGCTTTACCTGTGGAAGAGTGGGGAATATAGCCCATGATTGTCGAGTTGCTCATCCAAAGGGTGACAAGAATACAGGAGCATCTTATGCTGAGAAGGGAAAGGCAGTGGTGGAGTACTCTGCATCCCAGGCGCAGCTCCGAGTCTATAATCTTGGCCAGCAGGAGGCCATAAAGCAAAGTTGTTGGAACACCCTATTACTAATTTGGGTCAGGATCACTATGTCTTTAGGAAACCTGTTTTGACCTCATTGTATAGATCTAAAGGTCAATTAGAATTGAGTCTAAGGGTTAGTAGTTAGGTTTGGAAGCTGCGCTGAAGACCAAGGTTTTTCAGTTTGGAGTCTAAGTCATTTCGTCGAGCTCAGTACGACGAATCGTCGAACTCCAATCGATGATCGTTGAGCTCACTTCGACGGATCGTCGAACTCCATTCGACGATCGCTGAGCTCAACTTCAACAAATCGTCGAACGCCATTCGACGATCTTCGAGCTCAGTTCGACGATCTTGACTCCAGTATTGATTCTCTATCTCTGAGCTCAGTTTGACGATAGTTGAGCTCAGATCGACGATCTCTGTTGCTGTCTAAGTCCAAATCGTTGAGCTCAGTTCGACGATAGTAGAGCTCAGTTCGACGTTTTTCTGAAGAGTTAAATGATTTAAAAGATTCAAATTCAGAACAGTTAAGGAGTTATTGTCAGCAATTAATTCAGAAGATCTTGTAGCCGTTTTCATTTATTCTGGAGCAAGTTTCAAGGAATTATCAAGGAATGTTTCATTGGACTTTCCCCCAGAAGACAATTGCAATTAAGGGAGTCAATTAATGACAGGCTAACGGCTATTCTTGACAGAGGATCATTTTCTATTCAGAACAAAAGGAATAAAAGACAAGATTTTTGAATTCTGAGAATCAATCAAGAAGAAGTAGAGAACAAAAAGAAGAACAAAATATTCTCTGCTACAACTCTTCTCTGGAACAACATCTCTTTCTCAACAACAATCACTCAAGAGAAAAAGAAAGAGCTGTAGACATTCTCTATCTCAGAATTCATACAAGAACACACAACCAAGGAGATCAACCAACTGAAATCTTCAGATCTCTTTTGATCCAAGTGTTCAAGGCCATCATCATTCAAGACTCCAGACACCTAACATTTCAGCTGTTGCTGAAATCATCAATTGCTGGAGATCAATTTCTGAAGGCCTATCACCCTACTGCAAAGCTTCATTTCCTGAACAACTACAGATCTCAGGGGGAGCTTTGACAACATCATATCCACATAGTCTTCTCAGCTGCTTTTGAGAAAGAGAAGACTTCCATCACTCTCTCATCCCCACCTCTGTAAAGGGTTTTTCAAACTCCCTTCAAAAGTTTGTGCTTTGTTTTTGAGCACCTTATCAAAAGCTCATTGGTGGCAAGACACCTGATCAAAAAGTCTGATTTGGTTTTTGAGCACCTTATCAAAAGCTCATTGGTGCCCAGGACACCTGATCAACTCATCTTGCAGTGGATTCCTACCTAGGGTAGTAGAAGAGTGGATGTACCCAAGTTTAGGGAAACAACTATAGCTCCTTGTGTCTTCTGGTTGCTTGTCTTTATTTTGTTTATGGCTGTGATCTGTGATTAGTTTCTTTTGTAGATTGTGATTAGATAGCTGCTGCGTTTAGATTTACTATTTGCTTCCCTGTTCACTCTGATTACAACAACTGTTGTAAAAAGTTTTTAAGCACCATACTCTATTCACCCCCCTCTAGAGTATATCAGATCTAGCTTGCACTTTCAATTGGTATCAAAGCGAGGTTGGTTAAAAATACCACATCTCATTGGTTGCACAGGCTAACACCTGAACCCAAAGATCCCTAGTTAGATCTTCTTTTTTAGATTTTGTTATTAGATTATTTCTTCACAAATCATGGCCCAAAACAAAGATTATGCTAGCACCAGACCTCCAGTGTGCAATCTGTCTAAGTTTGTACTTTGGAAAGAAAGGATTAGACTATACATGAATTCTATTGACGAGGACATTTTTAATTCTGTTTTGACAGTTTGTCCAAGACCTCCAGAGAATACAAGCACAAATGTTGTTCCACCTCCATCAGGAACAGATGCTGATATCAAGAAGTGGAAGGTAGCAGATGCAAAGGCTATGAACATCATAGCCCAGACTATGTCTGATGACATTTTTCAAAAGGTGGCTGAATGTAATTCAGTAAAGGAAATCTGGGATAAGCTCTCTGAAATAGTCTCAGGATCAGCTGATGAAAGAAAGGACAGGAGATCCCACCACATATCCCAATATGAGAACTTCAAGAAGGGAGAAGCTGAGTCAGTTGGAGATATGTATAATAGACTCAGTCTGATAGTCAATGAACTCAAGACTTTGGATAAAGAGATCTCACTGACTGAACTAAATGATAAAATCCTAATGTGCTTCCCAAGTACTTGGGACTCAAGGATCTGGCCTATCAAGGATGCCAGAAGTCTGAATGAGATTACAACAGAAGCTCTCTTGGGCAAGCTCAAGTATTATGAGCTGCTCATTAAGAACAGAGAAGAAGAGCAGAAGGCTGCCTCACCAGCCACAAGAAAAGAAAAGACAATAGCTTTTAAAGCCACTGAAGAACAGCCTAAAGACAAGGTCACAGGCAATGATGAGCTGCTTAGTCTATTGGCCAAAAGATTTTACAAGATGGCCAGAAAGGACTTCAGAAAGAGATCATACAAAGAGCATGATAAGCCAAGGTATGATAAATCAAAAAATAAAGAAATTGTTTGCTTTGGTTGCAGGAAACCAGGCCATATTGTGCCTGATTGTCCAGAAAACAAAAACAAGGACATAAGGGACAAGAAAGAAAGAAGAAAGGACAAAGACTTCAAGAAGAATGAGAATGGAAAACCCTCCTCAAGCAAGAACAAACACACAAGGAAGGGATTTATTGCTGAATCTTGGAGTGATACTGAAGAGGAATCAGAAGCTTCATCCAGCTCAAGTGATGATGAAGATGATGCTGAAGAGAAGGAGTTCTGCATGATGGCAATCAATGCCTCTCAACACAATTCAGATGCAGAGGAGTCAGAGTCAGACTCAGAGACTCAACTTGAAGAGGACCAGGTAATTAGTTCTTTTGATTTCAATTCTGAGGACTTTAAGTCTGAGTTTAAAGTATTATGTTTAGACATACTAAAATCTGAGAACGAAATTATTTCTCTCAGAAATCAATTATCTGAACATAGTATCTTAAAGTCAGAAAACCTCAAACTCTCTGAGAAGTTGGAGTGCTGTAGGGAGTAGATAGCTTCACTGAAAGGTGAGCTATCAGAGGCCAAGAAGCTTGAAGAAATCCCTTAATGGGAGAAGTATCAAGCTGATGGACATCACAAGCACAGTGAACTCCAGATTCAATAGTACACTGGGCTTGGGTGCTTCATCCAGCCAACCTATAGTTCTAACAACACCAATTAAGTTTATTTCTGATAAAAGGAAGGGAGTTGTAGAGGTAGCTAGGAAAAATTCTGATCTGCCTAAGAAAACCAAGTTCCAACAGAAATCGTCGAACGGAGCTCGACGATCGTCGAACGCAGATTGACGATCTCAGGAAAAATCGTCGAACTCAGCTCGACGATCTCTAATTCCTGAACTCTGCCACAGTCGACCGTCGAACGGAGCTTGACGATCTGACCCAAGATCGTCGAACGCAGCTCTACGATCGTCGAACAGAGATCAGAGCTCTGGAAATTCTTTTAAGGGCAAATCAAAATCCAATCCTAGGGGTCCTTCATCCCAAAGATTTAATCCTTATACTGAATGGATAATACCTCCAAGGAGATATCATCCTGAAGGATATAAGAGTCAACCAGGGATGTCTTTTATTTCTGAGTTTAAAGGTTATCAACCTAGGCTCAAGGTAAACTGGGTCAAAACCAAGTGAATTATTTTATGTGCCGGTGAAGACCTATCCAACATCAAACCAACAATGGTACTTGGATAGTGGGTGCTCAAAGCACATGACTGGAAATAAGGACAACCTCACATCCTTTAAAGCCAAGCTTGGACCCAAAGTCATATTTGGTGATTCAAACTTTGGACAAACTAAAGGATATGGTGCAGTCCAGATTGGGACAGTGACATTCAAGAAGGTAGACTATGTGGAAGGACTGAAGCACAATTTGATCAGCATCAGTCAGCTATGTGATGAAGGCTACCAGGTGACTTTCAGCAAAGCCTTATGCAAGATCAAGTCAGAGGACAACACAACTGTGTTGACAGGTAAAAGGAAAGGTAACATCTACTTAGTAAATTTTCTTTCAACAGATGTAGACATTTGCCTGTTTAATTCTGTTTGTAGACCTAATGTTTTATGGCATAAGAGACCAGGACATTTAAACCTTAGAACCATTGCTAGGCTATCCAAGGACAACCTTGTTAGAGGACTACCTTCTGGCCCCTACAAGAAGGAAGGACTCTGCAGGGCTTGTCAATTAGGCAAGCAAACTAAAAATAGTTTCAAGTCACTTAATAAGAGTGATTCACCTAGGATTTTGTATCTGTTACATATGGATATTTTTGGACCCATTACAGTACAAAGCTTAGGAGGGAAATCTTACACTTTAGTAGTTGTAGATGACTTCTCTAGATTCACATGGGTGTTCTTTCTGAGGAAGAAGTCTGATAACTTTAAGTGTTTGACAGAGTTTCTCAAATGCATACAGATTGAGTTCAATACTCACATTGCCCTGATCAGAAGTGATCATGGGACAAAGTTTGATTCTCTTCATATGCAAGAGTTCTGTCAGAGTGAAGGGATCAGGCATACTTTCTCAGCTCCTAGAACTCCTCAACAAAATGGGGTAGCTGAAAGGAAAAATATAACCCTTATTGAATCTGCCACTACATTGTTGTCAGATGCTCACTTTCCTCTATCTTTTTGGGCAGAGGTAGTGAACACCTCCAACTATGTGCTGAATTGAAGTTTAATACATAAACTAAAGGGAAAGACTCCCTATGAATTACTCAAAGGGAAGAAACCTAAAGTTGACTATTTTAGAATTTTTGGCTGTATTTGTTATATTCATAAAAATGACTAGAGATATTTAGCAAAATTTTAAGCTAAAACTGATGAAAGAGTGTTTCTGGGATACTCCATGATCAGTAAGGCTTATAGGGTTTATAATAAATCATCTCTTAAAATTGAAGAATCTGTTCACATATCATTTGATGAATCTAACATGTCTTTCAAGGAGAAGAATACTTCTACCATAGAACCTTTGCAGGTACATCCTCTTGCTGAAGATTTGAACAGGTTACAGATCACTCAAAAAGAGGAAGGCAGTGAAGATGAAGAAAGCATTCAACATATTGAAGAGAAATAACTTGAAGAGCCAGTTGTTGTACCACAAGAGGAAACAACAATACAGGTTGGTGAACAATCAACACCCCCTATTGATTTAGTAACATCAAGAGACCATCCAATTTCCCAAGTAATTGGAGACATCTCAGCTGGTGTGCAAACCAGAAATCAGGTCAACCAAAACCTGTTGCACACTTGCTTCCTATCTCAAATTGAACCTCAATCCATTCAAGATGCAGAGCAAGATCCACACTGGATCATTGCAATGCAAGAAGAGTTGCATCAATTTGAAATGAACAAAGTTTGAGAACTAGTACCAAAGCCTAAGGATCACTCCATTGTTGGAACAAAATGGCTGTTCAGAAACAAATTGGATGATCAAGGAGTAATTGTAAGGAACAAGGCAAGGCTAGTTGCCCAAGGGTACTCTCAAGAAGAAGGCATAGATTATGACCAGACATTTGCACCAGTTGCAAGATTGGAAGCCATTAGAATCTTCTTAGCTTATGCAGCACACAAAGGCTTCAAGGTATATCAGATGGATGTAAAAAGTGCATTTCTAAATTGAGACATCAAAGAAGAAGTCTATGTCAGACAACCTCTAGGTTTTATCTCTCTAACTCACCCTGATTATGTTTTTAAATTGAACAAAGCATTATATGGTCTCAACCAAGCTCCTAGAGCATGGTATGAGACCCTAGCATGCTTCCTTCTGGAAAATGAATTTATAAGGGGTAGAGTAGACCAAACTACTTTCATTAGAACCCATAAGTCACATACCCTACTAGTACAGATTTACGTAGATGATATTATTTTTGGCTCTACTGATTCAAATTTGTGCAAACGGTTCTCCAACCTAATGCATTCTAAATTTGAAATGAGTAGCATGGGTGAGCTATCCTTCTTTCTAGGATTGCAAGTCAAACAACATGCTGAAGGCATCTTTATTTCTCAAACCAAGTATGCAAATGAATTGGTCAAGAAATTTGGTATGTCTGAAGCATCTTGTATGAAAACACCAATGCCTACTAATGCTGTATTGGATGCTGATGAACATGGGAAACCTGTTGATCAGACAACATATAGAGTAATGATTGGCTCTTTACTGTACCTTACAGCTAGTAGACCTGACATAATGTTTGCTACATGCATATAAGCTAGATTCCAAGTGAGCCCAAGAGAGTCACACCTAACATTAGTAAAAAGGATTCTCAGGTATGTTAAAAGTTGTCCAAATCTAGGTCTCTGGTATCCAAAAGATTCAGCATTTGAATTAACTGGATTTTCTGATGCTGATTATGCTGGATGCAGAATTGACAGGAAAAGCACCAGTGGAACTTATCAGTTTCTTGGTGACAGACTTGTCTCTTGGTTTTGCAAGAAACAAACTTCTGTGTCAACTTCAACTGCTGAAGCTGAATATATGGCTGTAGTTAGTTGTTGTTCACAAATATTGTGGATTCAAAACCAACTCCTAGACTATGACTACAACTTAGAGAAGTCTAAAATCTTTTGTGACAACACTAGTGCTATTTCTATAGCTCAAAATCCAGTCCTCCATAGTAGGACAAAACACATAGAAATTAGGCATCACTTTTTAAGGGATAATGTTGAGAAGAAAAAAAATTGAAATTCAATATATCCCAACTGATTTGCAAAGGGGAGATATTTTCACCAAACCCTTGGATGAAAAGAAACACACCTTCTTCCTAAATCAGTTAGGAATGTTAGATGGAGGAAGTCTAAAATAAGTTCCAAGATTTTAAAACTATAAAAATTGACCAAGACTAGGCAAACATCTTGATTTTTCTAGTGTCTAGAGTGTATTTCTGGTCTCTGAACTGCGCTCGATGATTTTCACCCAGATCGTCGAACGGAGATCGACGCTTTCCGATATCGTCTACCTGAGTTCAGCGCTTCTCAGATAGTGATCAACTATCTCTTCAGGTCAACGATCGTCGAACGACGCTCAACGATTTTGTTTTCTGAACTATCGTCGAACGGAGCTCGACGCTCCCCAATATCGTCGAACGGAGATCGACGATATTGCAGACCTTTCAGATTCCTTTAAAAGCCCCAATCGTCGAACTGAGTTCAACGATCTTTCCTTTTCTGTGTCGAACCCTAATATAAAATTCATTTTTCGGCCGTCGTTCTCCTTTTGCGCTTTCAATCTCTCTGCAAAAATTCTCTTTCCCTCCAAACATCTCTACACTTGGTCATTTTGTTTGTTGATTTTTGCAGGTAACAATGGCCGTCTCAGTTGCCGTTCTAGCCACAATGAAGTTTGATGCGGGATTTGATATAAACATGGAGTCTTTCAACACCAGTGATCAGGTTTTTCAAGACATTCTAGAACTGTTCAAGGAGCAAAAATTAGATGCCATCATGTCCACAAGAATCAAATTGGCTGCTGATGAGATTAAGGAGTGGGTCTATACTGCTCACAACCAGGACCAAAATACAGTTGTTGGATCCATTTCTGAAACTCAGGTACCTCTGACACCTACCATTCTGACAGAGGTTTTTCAATTAAATTCTGGAAGAGATTCTGCTGAGTTATCTGGAGAAGAATTTTCTGACTTACTTGCTAGAATGGGTCATTCTGATGCAAACCCTAGCAAGCTACTGAAAAAGAACTTAGCTGTTGAATATAGATTTTTAGCTGATGTAGTGGGAAAGGTTCTATTGGCCAAGCATTCAGCACATGATACCATCTCCAGGTATCAGCTGTGCTTGATGGGACCTCTAGTGGATAAGAAACAGTTAAACTGTGGAGAGGTCTTCTTTGACCTGATTAAGAAGAAAATAAATAAGAATTTTGTTAATTATGGGAGGATTCTAGGGCTGTTTCTCCAAAACAGATGCCCTGCCCTGCTAGTATCTTCTGGGATGCATATCAATGCCTCAAAGAGGCTGTCCTATGCCCTGTTTGGCAAATGGGACAGGCAGATAGTGAATCCCAGCAGGCCTTCTACAAGCACCACTTCAGGCACAAGGACTGTAACAGTCTCTTCCCCTCAAGTCTTTGCCCCTGCAGAAGACTTGCCTGCTGCTTCTCCTCCTCCTCCTCCTCTTATCTCCTCTCCACCAGTCACCTCCACCACTCAAATCTCAACCACCATCATTATTTCCAGCCCATCTCCTACATCAATTCCATCTCCAATCCCAACTCCTCCAATAACAGAAGAAATCTTCCACCCATTACACCACTACCCTCAACCAGACATTGACACATCATCTCACCTTCCATCATTAAATCTTCTAGATGATTCCTTCATAGATGATTCACCTTCATCCCCTCCTGAGCTACCCTCCTCATCCACATCATACCAACATCTTCTACAAGATATCATTGATCAACCCTCCTTCACACCTTTTATCTCCATACAACTTTCTTCCATTTCCACAATCCCCACACCTCAACCTTCACTTCTACCATGCACCAGCTCTCCACCACCATCTCCAGTTGCTCCACCATCCTTCTCTACCTCTGCTCCAGTCCCTACTGAGCATGTAGATATCCCAGCCCTAGCTGACAAAATATATGAGCTGATAGCTCCCAGACTTTCACTTCTGTTGGAGACCTCCTTGGCTCCACTCCTAAAGTCAGTTGTAAAACTTTCTGCCAGGCTGTCTTCTCTCCTTACTCAGGCAATCCCTTCATTTGGGTGCCTTGATCTAGCTCTCTCTGAATCTAGGCAGGGGGAGATGCCTCATGAAGATGTGAGATTGCCTGCTGCTGCTGCTATTACCTCAGTCCCTACTGCTGCTGCTGATGTTACTCAAGCTCCAGTTTCAACTCCTCCAGTTGCAGTCTTCTCAGTGGACCTCAGGTCCTTATTATCAGTTTTTGATTCAGTCTACTTCAGCTGTCTTCCAGAGAAAATTGCAGTCCAGCCATCTGAAGATCTTTCCAAGGCCATTGTGCCCTTCTCTAGTTGTGACACCAGTGTTATAAATTCTTTTATACTTTCAGTTTATGCTGCTAGATCTGTTGCTGCTGCTACTCCTGCTGACAAAAATGTTGATGTTTCTGTTTGTTCTGATGCTGTTGATGTTTTAGTTTCTGAAGATATGCAGACAGAGGCATATGACTTTGAGCCTACTGTTATTGCTGATGTTATTACTGATGATATTGCTGCTACTGAAACTATTATATCTGAAACTGCTGATGTTGTTGTATCTGAAAATGTTTTATCTGTATCTGCTGTTGCCCCAGTCACTACTGTTATTACTGCTGCTGTATCTTCTGAGAATGTTGCTCCTGAAAGTTCTGTATCTGCTGTTACTACTGCTGCTACTACAACTGTTGTCACCACTTCCTCATCTGCTCCAACCCAACAACAGAAAGATTATCTGAAAAGGATTGATGCTTTATATGATGAGCAAAGCTCTGAAAGTGATGAATACAGAACTAATTCTGATGATTCTTCAGCCACTATAGCCAGGAAAAGAAAGGCAAGGAGCAAGGCTATGAAAAGAGTTCCCCCAGCCAAAGTCAAAGATACAAATGACATACCTTACTACATTCTTCATGACTGCCCCATTACTGAACATTGGATGCAATATTCCAAGAATCAACTTAAGGCTATGAAGAAGAAGAGGAAATATGAAAAAGGATCTTCTCAGTTTCATCATCCTCATCCTCCTCCACCACCTCCTCCTGATGCAGGTGCAGGTGGAAGCTCAACTGCTTATCCTTCTGCTAGAAGTCAAACCCCCTATCATCCTCATGCAAGATCTCAATATAGGGGAAGCCAATCCAGAGGTTCTCAATCAAGGAGAGGAAATTATAGAGGAAGCCAAAGGGAATTCCAAGTCTACTCCAAAGACTATTCAATGCAACACCCTTACTCTAGGGAAGGACAAGCTTCATCAGATACAACTTCAGGTCCTTTTCCCTACAAGCTGAAAGAAGTAGTCTCATCCAGAGCTCCTCAAGATAATCCTTTTAACAGATATGAGCCACCAGTGCCCTTTGAGGATCCAGAGAATAATCCTACTACATGGACTGCCAGGATGAAAGAATTAGCTGCCTTGGATCAAATCAAGAAAGCCAGAGAACAAGGTAGAGACACCTCCAGCATTACTACCCTATCTGAACAGAGAAAGAAGGAACTTGAAAGATATGCCTCCAGCAAATTTTTTGATTCTGAAAGATACATGGGGCTGCACCCTGAAGCTGTGGTACCAAGGCCTAAACAACAAATTTCTTTAGGTGCAGCTGATGACAGAAGATCAAAGAAAGAAGCTCTTAACCCCAATAGAGAAATTAAACTTATAAAGAGCAAGGGGAAGGAATAATTCTGTAAGGTGACAATTATTCTGATTTATGATCTGTCTGAGATATATCTGTGATTCTGCAATGTTGTTGTTTGTTTTATTGTTGCTTTGTATGTTGTTCTTTAATTTCTCCAATTTCTGTAAATAGAAATCCTAACCCAAATAGGAGGAGATTGTTGGAACACCCTATTACTAATTTGGGTCAGGATCACTATGTCTTTAGGAAACCTATTTTGAACTCATTGTATAGATCTAAAGGTCAATTAGAATTGAGTCTAAGGGATAGTAGTTAGGTTTGGAAGCTGCCCTGAAGAACAAGGTTTTTCAGTTTGGAGTCTAAGTCATTTCGTCGAGCTCAGCACGACGAATCATCGAACTACAATCGACGATCGTTGAGCTCACTTCGACGGATCGTCAAACTCCATTCGACGATCGCTGAGCTCAACTTCAACAAATTGTCGAACTCCATTCGACGATCTTCGAGCTCAGTTCGACGATCTTGACTCCAGTATTGATTCTCTATCTCTGAGCTCAGTTCGACGATAGTTGAGCTCAGATCGACGATCTCTGTTGTTGTCTAAGTCCAAATCGCTGAGCTCAGTTCGACGATAGTAGAGCTCAGTTCGACGTTTTTCTGAAGAGTTAAATGATTTTCAAGATTCAAATTTAGAACATTTAAGGAGTTATTGTCAGCAATTAATTCAGAAGATCTTGTAGCCGTTTTCATTTATTCTGGAGCAAGTTTCAAGGAATTATCAAGGAATGTTTCATTGGACTTTCCCCTAGAAGACAATTGCAATTAAGGGAGTCAATTAATGACAGACTAACGGCTATTCTTGACAGAGGATCATTTTCTATTCAGAACAAAAGGAATAAAAGACAAGATTTTTGAATTCTGAGAAGCAATCAAGAAGAAGTAGAGAACAAAAAGAAGAACAAAATATTCTCTGCTACAACTCTTCTCTGGAACAACATCTTTTTCTCAACAACAATCACTCAAGAGAAAAAGAAAGAGCTGTAGACATTCTCTGTCTCAGAATTCATACAAGAACACATAACCAAGGAGATCAACCAACTGAAATCTTCAGATCTCTTTTGATCCAAGTGTTCAAGGCCATCATCATTCAAGACTCTAGACACCTAACATTTCAGCTGTTGCTGAAATCATCAATTGCTGGAGATCAATTTCTGAAGGCCTATCACCCTACTGCAAAGCTTCATTTCCTGAACAACTACAGATCTCAGGGGGAGCTTTGACAACATCATATCCACATAGTCTTCTCAGCTGCTTATGAGAAAGAGAAGACTTCCATCACTCTCTCATCCCCACCTCTGTAAAGGGTTTTTCAAACTCCCTTCAAAAGTTTGTTCTTGGTTTTTGAGCACCTTATCAAAAACTCATTGGTGGCAAGACACCTGATCAAAAAATCTGATTTGGTTTTTGAGAACCTTATCAAAAGCTCATTGGTGCCCAGGACACCTGATCAACTCATCCTGCAGTGGATTCCTACCTAGGGTGGTAGAAGAGTGGATGTATCCAAGTTTATGGGAACCACTATAGCTCCTTGTGTCTTCTGGTTGCTTGTCTTTATTTTGTTTCTGGCTGTGATCTGTGATTAGTTTCTTTTATAGATTGTGATTAGATAGCTGCTGTGTTTAGATTTACTATTTGCTTCCCTGTTCACTCTGATTACAACAACTATTGTAAAAAGTTTTTAAGCACTATACTCTATTCACCCCCCTCTAGAGTATATCAGATCTAGCTTGCACTTTCAAAAGTGACGTCGTCACAGGTACTATTTAAGTTATTGATTGCTTTGCTTATTGCATGCTTGGTGTGTACCTTGTGTGTGATGTGGTTGCCACAAGCTTTGTTATGATTCGGAACACGTAGGCGAGAGCACTATTTGATACAGGTGCTTTGTATTCATTTCTGTCTAAGGACTTTGTAGCCTAAATTGGAGTACCTAGTCATGTGAAGACAAAGATCGTAAGGGTGTTATTACCGAATGGATGTTTGATGCTTGCGGATAGGGCTTGTGATGTGGCGGTTCAAATTGGAAGTCAGGATTTCTATTTGAACGCATCTGTGCTGCCGATATCGGAGTTTGATGTGATTTTTGGTATGGACTGGCTTGCGTCGCAGCGTGCCTGTATTTATTGCAAGTCAAAAGAGATCACACTGGGCCATAATACCAAGCTTGAGACTACGTTCACTGGTATGCGAGGGGTGAGCGGGACCTTGATGTCTGTACTCCAAGTCGTCAAGGCTGTTCGGAAGGGCGCAGAGGTATTATCCACGCTGATTCAGGCGGTTGAGCCAAAGGCCAGAGTGAGTGATGTTCCGGTTGTATCGGAGTTTGCGGATGAGTTTCTGAAGGATCTTCCTGGGCTACCACCCCAGCGGGAGATCGACTTCACGATTAAGTTGGTGCCAGTTGCGAAACCTGTGGCCCACTCGCCATATAGTGTCGCGCCAAAGGAAATGGCTGAATTGAAAGTCCAATTGCAAGAGCTGCTGGAGTAGGGATATATACGCCCAAGTATGTCACCTTGGAGCGCACCTGTTCTGTTTGTGAAAAAGAAGGATGGTGGTTTGCGGTTATGTATTGAATACCGTGAATTGAATAAGCTGACGAAGAGAATAAATATTTGATTCCGCAGATAGATGAATTGTTCGATCAGCTAGTGGGATCAACCGTCTATTCCAAATTGGATTTGAAATCAGGATATTACCAGTTGAGGATTCAGGAAGGTGACATTCCCAAGACCGCATTTGGAATACGCTACGGGCATTATGAGTTCACGGTAATGCCGTTTGGGCTATGCAATGTGCCATCAGTGTTCATGGACCTAATGCACTGAATGTTCTGAGAGTACTTGGACTTGTTCGTGATTGTATTCATTGATGATATTTTGGTGTACTCTCAATCGGAAGCTGAGCATGCAAACCACTTGTGGTTGGTGGTGCATACCTTGCGGAGGACTAAACTCTATGCCAAGTTCTTGAAGTGCGAGTTTTGGATGTTGTCGGTGGCTTTTATGGGCCATGTGGTAAGTGGTGAGGGCATAACAGTGGATCCGTCAAAGATAAAAGCCATACAGGAATGGCCGATGTTGTCTTCGTTGGCTGAAGTCAGGAGTTTCCTTGGACTGACAGGCTACTATAGACGTTTTGTGGAAAACTTCTCATGGAACGCTTTGCCTCTGACCACACTGACGCGAAAGGATCAGAAGTTCGTTTGAACGCCGCAGTGCGAGCGAGCTTTTGAAGAGCTAAAGAGTCATTTGATCACGACGCCTGTGTTGACATCACCATGTGGTACAGACGGCTATGAGATCTATAGTGACGCTTCGGGGAGTGGCTTAGGCTGCGTTCTTCTGTAGTTTGTAAAGGTGATTGCTTATGGCTCATGCCAGTTGAAAGTGCATGAGCGAAATTATCCCGTCCACGACTTAGAGTTGGCGGAAGTGATCTTTTTCACTGAAGTTATGACGGCATTATCTTTATGGCATAAAAGTGGATATCTTTACGGACCATAAGAGCCTAAAGTACTTGGAGCAGAAGGATCTGAATATGCGACAATGAAGGTGGCTGGAGTTCCTTGGGGACTACACCTTTGAGATTCATTATACTTCCGGGAAGGGAAACGAGGTCGTTGATGCCTTAAGTCGAAGGGTTCCGTCAAGAGCAAATTGGTTGCAGATGCATGATGAGCGTCTGATCCAGGAGTTGGAAGCGTTAGAGATTTCTTGTGTTGACAAGAATTCTACAGCCGATGCATGTTTGAACTAGATGGCGGTACAATATGACCTTGCAGACAGAATTCGACGAGCAACGGAGCTGGATGAAAGTCTCCAATGCTATGCAATGGATGGGCTAGATGGCCAATTCTCCTAGGATGACGGCCTTTTGCGGAAAGAGGGCCGGTTGTGCGTCCCGAGCATGGGTAAGTTAAGAGAAGAATTGATGTATGAGGCGCAGTTTACAAAATACTCAATTCACCCTGGGAGCACAAAGATGTTCAAAGACATGAAAAAGTTATTCTGGTGGCCAAGACTCAAAAAGGACATAGCTCATTATGTGGCTAAATGCCAAATGTGTGCTTTGGTGAAAGCGAAATGCCAGAAGCCTAGTGGTTTCTTGAAGTCGTTGCTCATTTCGGAATGGAAGTTCGATGACAATTCAATGGATTTCGTGCATGGGTTGCCGAGATCTCAACGCAGGAATGATTCAATCTAAGTGATTGTAGACCGGTTGACGAAAGTAGCTCACCTCCTTCCGAACAAGCGAGACGATTCAGTGGAAAGTTTGGCAAAGCTCTATGTGGAGCAGATCATACTGCTACACAGTGTTCCTCGTAGCATCGTGAGTGATCGTGATGGGCAATTTATAACGAACGATTGGAGGCTAATCCATCAATTGTTGGGAACGAAGTTGACGTTCAGTACGACCTTTCATCCCCAAACAGATGGCCAGACTGAGAGGACCAATAGAACCATGGAGGATATGCTCCGAATGTGCGCCCTGGATTTTGGTAAGAGATGGGAAGATCATCTTTATATGGTGGAGTTTGCCTATAACAATAGCTACCAAGCGAGCATCGGTATGACAGCGTTTGAAGCTCTGTATGGTCGCAAGTGCCGTTCACCGTTAGCTTGGGCATAAGCCGGCGAATCCAAACTATATAGGCACAAAGAAGTCGATGAGGCTAACTCAACGATACACGTTATTCGGGAGAGGCTACTGATAGCCCAGGATCGACAAGCAAAATACTACAATACCAAGCACCAGAACGTGGAGTTCATGATGGGCGATTGGGTATATTTGAAGGTCAAACCCTTCAAAGGCGTGTCTAGGATTTGGCATCTGAAAAAGCTAAGTCCGAGATATCTTGGTCCGTTTGAAGTGGTGGAGCGAATTGGGCAAGCTGCATATCGGCTAGCTCTTTCGGCAAACTTGGGTGGATTACATTATGTGTTTCACATCTCTGTGCTTCGAAAAGCCATCAAAGATCCAGCTCAAGTGATCGAGAACGATCGTGTGCTAGTGGAGTATGGGCTAACGACCAAGGTTAGGCCCATTCGAATCGAGGATCGAGACGATAAATAGTTACGTAACAAGACAATCGGGATGGTCAAAGTTTGGTGGGATAACTGTGGCCATGAGGAGCTAACATGGGAGTGAGAGCGTACCATGCGAGCTGAATTTACCGAGTTGTCTATGTAAACTATTGTTGAAAGATATGGTACCTAAACACCTAGGGGGGGGGGGTGAATAGGTGACCTAAACCTTTTTGAAACTTTGTTGGCAGCAAAACAATTATCTCACAGATTTCTACAGCTAACAGCAATAACAAAATATAAACTTCTAATCCACAGCACAGCACATCACAGCAGACACACAAATTTATAGTGGTTCCCCAATCTTTGGGTACATCCACTTTCCCCCTTCGCCTATCTAGCAGTGTACTAGATTCGGCCAAACTTCTCCACTATCTCAGAACCCAACTAGGTTCCTACACCTCAGGCCCAAAGCCTTACACTCAGCCACCAAGGCCTACACTCAGCCACCCAGGCCTACACTCAGCCAATCAAGGCCTACACTCAGCCAATTAAGGCCTACACTCAGAGTTCTTCAACTCCTACACTCAGGCAACCAAGCCCTACCCTCAGCCTTTATAATATAGGCTTACAATTCACTCAGATCCAATGGATCCTACAAGTTAAAATTGAATTACAATAACTAACTCTATAACTCAGAAAATAAGAGAGGAGTTGAGAGTTTCTTGAAGAGTTCTTGGAAGAACTCAGCTAGATCCAAACTGACTTAGCTTCCTTCAAAGCTTCTTGAGTAGAACTGAATTAGTCTGAATCCTCTGCAGTTGATCCTTGACCTCTGCTTCTTGAGATCCAGATGATTCTGAATCCTTCTTCTCAGCCTTAGTTCCAAAGACTGAATTCTTGATTGGAGCTCTCTCTCTCCAACTTCTTAGATCTGCTGTTGGACAGCAAGATCTTCTTGTGTTGATACTCTGTGTACCACTTTTCTGATTACTTGAATAATCTGATCAAATACTTCAAATAGCTTCAACAACAACAACAACAACTTATCCACTGTTTCTGTAAACAGTCTGTGCCTATTTATAGGCCTTCTTCATGGTAACCGGCTGGTCCGGTTCATAACAGACTTCTGACTTCCCTGACAGTTGCTGTAGACCGGCTGGATCGGCAACTGTCATATCAACCAGTCACTTCTTGAAATTCTCTAACTGTCAGATAGTGTCGAGACTTTCTGTTCTTAAGTGTCGACACTTATAGACCAAGTGTCGACACATGTTGTGTAAGTGTCGACACAAGTCTACAAGGTGTCGACACAACTCCTTGTATGTCTCGACACAGATTCTTCTTCAAGTGTCGACACTGAAATTAAGTGTCGACACAAGTACTTGATCTTCTGTAACTTGTTGAATTCTTCTAAGTGTCGACACATCTCCTTTGTGTCGACACATCTTCATGTGTTGAAATTATCAAGTGTCGACACTGCTTCTTGGTGTCGACACAAGTCTTCAATTTTGTTTCTTCAGCTGAGTGTCGACACATTCCCTTAGTGTCGACACTTGTACTTGGAATATTTTGTAAACTTTTCTGTTCTTTGCTAAGTGTCGACACAGCTCCTTGTGTCGACACTTTCTTCAAGTGCAGAGTCTTCAACTGAGTGTCGACACATTGTGCTGGGTGTCGACACTTTCTTCAAGTGTTGACTCTTCTGGTTGTGTGTCGACACATTGTGCTGAGTGTCGACACATACTTCAAGTGTTGACTCCTTTGAGTGTGTGTCGACACATTGTGCCGAGTGTCGACACATTCTTCATATGTTGACTCTGCTGATTGAGTGTCGACACATTATGTTGAGTGTCGACACTTGTCCTTAGTCTCTGCAGAATTTTTGCTGAGTGTCGACACAACACCAAGTGTCGACACTTTCTGATGTAGACTCAGCTCTTCTAGGTGTCGACACTTCTGCTAAGTGTCGACACAGCTTTTTTACATTCTTCTTCACTGAGTGTCGACACAGCTCCAAGTGTCGACACTTTCTGTCTGGTGTCGACTCTTCTTCTCAGGTGTCGACACAATTACTCCAAGTGTCGACACTGCTTGTCTGGGTGTCGACACAAGCTTTCTCAAGTGTCGACACTTTCCCTCTGGGTGTCGACACATGGACTTAGAAACTTTTAGCTTCAGTCCAGTGAATACCTAACCTGCACAAGTAACTCAAACAAACATCAAATACATTATGATGTATATCATTGAGTTAGGTGAGGCTTCTTCAAATCAGGTACATTTGACCAATGTACCCAACAATCTCCCCCTATTTGGAGAAGTCATAACCCTTAGTCAATGATATACACCCCTCATAATTAAAAATTAAAAAATGATGTAAAGCAGGTATATGTCAACAGGGTAAACTTAAACATGTAATAAAGCACACATGTATACTCATTAAACATTGCAGAACAAACAAGAAATAGACACATGCTTCTGAACAATCATGAGATATATTTATCAAAAATTGTTCTAACATTGTTTTAATACATTTCAAAAATATTTCTTATGTAAAAGATTACAACAATGTTTCTTAGTCTAATCTTAGTCTAGTTCTGATCAGGTTCTTTTATAACTATTCCTTTCCCAGCTTGTACTTTGGCCTTTACAGCAGCAGCAGCAGCAGGCTCAGTATCAGCAGTCTTCTTTCCTTTGAGATCGAGCTTATCAGCCTTGATCTTTTGCCTCTCAAAGTAATGATAGGGCTTAGGAAAGTACTTGCTAGGCTCCACAGCTGTAGGAGGTAGCTTTCCTAACTTAGCCTTCCTTCTATACTGGACAATGGCTTCCTGCCTAATCTCATGCTTCCTCCATTCAGCTTCTGAGAACCACTTGTTTCTATCAGCAGTGTTGTCTTTAGCAGCTTTCTAGGCAGTTAGAATGATATTTCTAGAGGTAGGGCTCCACTGTTCAAAATCTGGCTTTTGTTCTGCTAGTTCCCTAAACCTCTTCTTTGACAACCTTGTCTCTTCTTCTTTGTCCAAAGCCTCTTGCATAGCTGCTGTTATAGGTTGAACAACCTTTTCCAGAACAACATTTGACTTTCCAGCAGTTGGGCTATACATTGTGCTTACATCAGCATGAACCATGTCAAAATCTGGAGGTGGATAAATCACTTGAGCTACTTCCTGTTGCTCACCTCCAAGATATGCACTTTGAATCCCTGATTCAGCAACATTATCATCATCACACAGGGGAGGATATCCAAGAGTAGCCCTGATGGAATTTGAGATCCACTTAGCATGGTCTGAGCTTGCTTTGACTAACACCCTCTCCCCCTTTATGACTTTTTGTGCAACATGATCTCTTACATCATCTTTCTGGAACCTGATTTGGCTGTCCAAGTACCTGATTCCATCCTTAAAATAAGGTCTAAGCTTTGTAAGCTGTTCAGAAATGACCTTCTGTGAATCCTTGATTGCAGTCTTGACAGCAGCAATTTCATCTTGAAAAGCTTTATCAAATTCAGCCTTTGCAGCAGCAGATGATGTTGAAGGTTCAGCAGTCTTATTCTTCAGTTCAGTGATTATAGCATTGTGTGAAGCTGTCAGATTGTCATTCATCCTTAGTTGATTTTCCAGCACATAGCCCTGCTTCAATGCTATATCATCTACTTGAGTCTTGATCTTCTTCTGGTGAGTAGCCAAATAGACTACTGCATTCCCACCCTTGTGGAAGCAGTCAGTCATCTCCTTTTTATTAAGGTTCATTTCAAACCTTATTGACTTGATGTCCTGTGCCAGATCAAATTGTAGGGACTTGTGCCCTTCATCCACATATGCCTCTATTGCCTTTCTTTGCTCATCCAACTTGATCTGCATGGCAATCATCATAACACTATAATCAACTGTTGGAGCTTGTTGAACTATAGGCTGTGGGGCAATGGATTGCAAGGCTTTCTTGTAATTTTGACTTCTTCTTTTAAAAACATAGATTTTCTTCTTTTTGGCCCTAGCACTCTCCTCATCTTCAGAGGCAGAGGTGCTGGCAATCTCAACCCTATCCTTAGGGCTTTGTGGTTTTTCTGCTTGCACATCTAGTGCCTTCTCAGTGTCTAGCCTTACAGGCTCTTCCAGAACTGTCATGTGCTCCCCCTCAGTAGCAGCACCCTTCTCTTCAGCAGCAGCAACCTTATCCATGTCAAAATCATCTTGGTCTAGATTCAGAAACAAATCTTCCATTATATATTCAGGTGGAGTCTGTGCAGGAGAAGTTCTTGGTTCTTCAATTACTTGATCAGGAACTACTTCCAGTACAGCAGATGTGTCTTGGATAACAACATCTGGTTCTTGACTGTGTTGCTGAGTTTGCTGATATACATCAGACAAATCAGAATCTACTATAGAAAATTTCAATGTATTTAGATCAATAAGTACCTCTTGGATGATGGTAGTGGCTTGCTCACTGTCCAGAGTAGATGTTTCTTCTACCACTGGAAGCTCCCCCTGGCTGTGATCCCTATGGATGGGGCTAGCATGAGGAAGCTCCCCCTGAATCTCAGCCACATCTTGAGCAGCAGGGGTCTTGACTACTGTCTCCTCCTCTTGATCATCAGGTGTGAACACCACCTGTTCTTCACTTTCTGAACTGCTGGAGGACTCTTGGGCCACAGCAGCAGTTTTTCTCTTCTTCCTGGGAGGAGAATCTTTCTTAGAAACTTGCTTCTCTGGGGTAGGTATTTCCTTAGATAGTACTCTTTCCCACCTGGAAAATATCCTCATATCCATCCTTCTCATATGGTTGATCTTGCTACCAGCAGCATTGCTCATTATCTCTGGTATTGTACCAGCCAGGTAGAGACTAAGTATTCTGCCCAGATTAGGCTTCTTCAGACTTTCTTTAATTTTCTCATACACAACCATTGACCAGTCTGTTTTTAGGTTGAAGATAATTCTGGTCATAACACTGAACATGGAGGCTGACACTCTGTCATGCCCTCCAGTCTTGCTGAGTATAACTTTCCCCACAATTTCAGACAGGAATTTTCCTTGGTTATTCATTCCTTTCCTATTGAATACAGATCCTATCTTCATCTTAGGATCTAGACCACACCAGGTAAGTGCTTCCCTGGTCTTAGATGTGGTCACTTCCTCTTCTGCTTGAATTTTAGGTAGCTGAAGTACCTTTCTCAGAGTTTTGGGTGAAATCTTGACCTTGGTTCCATGCACTCTTGATTTGATTCTGTAACCTGAGTCATCTACAGAAGCTCCAGTAAGGAATTCAAGAACTTCCTTCTTCCATATTTTGGTGGGTTCTGAAACCAAGTACTCCAATCCAGAATCGGTGACTAGGGTTACCACCGATTTGATTTCTTGATCGCCATCGTCGAACGCGCCACGAACCAGTTCATAGCCTTCATTGACGTTCTCCTCGAGCTTGGGAGCCATTAGGGTTTGTAGAATTAGTCTTTAGAAAAGAGAAATGTCGACACAGTAGTTTGGTCTCGAAACTCTGAAAGCGTGTCGACAAACAAAGACAGAATCCTATTTATACCTTTCTGGTTTGAAGACGAACAGGCGGGATGAATTACTAAAGATGTGTCGACACTGGCAATAAGTGTCGACACTGACTTATAATGTCTCGACACTCATGTGTCGACAAAGGTTTAGTCAACAGATTTTATGTGTCGACACTTGGTTAGTCAACAGATTTTATGTGTCGACACATGTTTATGTGTCGACACCACTCTACTCGACTAATCGTCGAGACTTAGAAAATTCTGAGTAAAACTTAAGTGTCGACACCACATTGGATGTGTCGACACCTACTCGACATGTGTCGACACTAACATTCTGAAGTGTCGACACCAACATCCTAGATGTGTCGACACCATTTTCCTGAAGTGTCGACACTTACTATTCTGTGTCGACATAGACTTGTCTATGTGTCGACACCTTTTTACTTAGCCAATTTTTAGTTCTGTAAACTTAGTCTAAGTTTATCATACCTAGTTCAATTTTGAACCTATTGAACTTAGCTTCTTCTAAGGGCTTAGTAAACATATCAGCTATCTGATTATAAGTTTTAACATATTCAAGTGCAATATCATTTCTTTCTACATGTTCCCTAAGAAAGTGATATTTAATCTCAATATGTTTAGTTCTACTATGTGATACAGGATTATTAGCTATTGAAATAGCACTTGTAGAATCACAGAAAAGTGGAGTTCTACTTACCTGAAATCCATAGTCTTCTAGCTGATGTTGAATCCATAGAAGTTGAGCACAGCAACTTCCTGCAGCTACATATTCTGACTCAGCTGTGGAGATAGCCACACTGGTTTGCTTCTTACTACTCCATGAAATGAGTCTTCCACCTAGGAATTGACAGGATCCAGTAGTGCTCTTTCTATCTTCTTTGCATCCTGCAAAGTCTGCATCTGAATAGCCTGTTAGATCAAAATCTCCATTCCTAGGGTACCAGAGGCCTAGATAGGGAGTGCCCTTTAGATATCTCAAAATTCTCTTGACTGCAGTCAAGTGAGACTCTTTAGGGCAGGCTTGATACCTGGCACAAACACATGTAGCATACATAATGTCAGGCCTACTTGCAGTCAAGTATAGTAAGGAGCCAACTATCCCTCTATACAAGGTTTCATCTACAGGTTTCCCTGCATCATCCTTGCTAAGAGACATACTTGACCCCATAGGAGTCTTCATGGTACTGGATGAATCCATACCATATTTCCTTATGAGTTCTAGGGTGAACTTGGACTGACATATGGACAAGCCACTTTCAGTCTGTTTAACTTGGAGACCCAAGAAAAACTTCAGTTCTCCCATACTACTCATCTCAAATTGACTTTGCATAAGCTTTGCAAACTTTTTGCAAAGGCTACTTTCAGTAGACCCAAATATAATGTCATCTACATATATTTGGACAAGTATGACTTTGCCTCTAGATTCCCTAAGGAATAGAGTCTTATCTATTTTCCCCTTGTGAACTTGTTCTCAATGAGGAAACTAGATAGGGTTTCATACCAAGCTCTAGGTGCTTGTTTTAACCCATACAATGCTTTCCTAAGTCTATAGACATAATGTGGAAGAGTAGGATCAACAAAACCTGAAGGCTGCTCCACATATACTTCTTCCTTTAGATTACCATTTAGGAATGCTGACTTGACATCCATTTGGTATACCTTGAATCCTTGATAGGTTGCATAGGCCAAGAACATCCTTATGGCCTCCAGTCTGGCTACTGGGGCAAAGGTTTGATCAAAATCAATACCTTCTTCTTGCCTATATCCTTTTGCAACCAGTCTTGCTTTATTCTTTAATGATGACCCCTTGTTCATCTAACTTATTTCTGTAGATCCACTTAGTTCCTATAACATTGTGGTCTTTAGGCTTTGGAACCAGCTCCCAAACCTTGCACCTTTTGAACTGATTAAGTTCTTCTTGCATAGCTTCAGTCCACTGTGGATCTTGTATAGCTTCTTCAAATTTCTTTGGTTCTATTTGAGACAGAAAACTTGAATATACTACAGCATTCTGATTTCTGCTCCTTGTCTGAACACCTTGTCTTGGATCTCCAATAATCAGCTCTACTGGATGATCTCTTAGATGCCTGTTGGCTGGAGGCATCCTTACTTCTGGTTGTACTTCTACAGCATCTTCATCATGCTGAGTTCCTTGTACTTCTTCAGCTCCTGGTACATGTAGTTCTCCCCCTGGACATAAGCCATCTTCTTCTACTTGCTGTCTTGCAGCAGGTACATCTTCTATGGTTAGCTTGTCCATCTTCTTAGTAAGACCTGTGGGGCTGCACACACTACTAGACAACTCATTGTTAATAAGTTTTGTCTCATCAAAAACTACATGCACAGACTCCTCTACAACTTGTGTAGTCAA
The DNA here is from genome assembly GCA_039583875.1 of Platanthera guangdongensis. NCBI lineage: Eukaryota > Viridiplantae > Streptophyta > Magnoliopsida > Asparagales > Orchidaceae > Platanthera > Platanthera guangdongensis. The sequence continues at coordinate 79,770,524 of CM077158.1, read as the reverse complement.
GTTGTAGACTCTATAAGCCTTACTATTATTGCTGTACCCAACAAACACTCCCTCTTGGGACTTGGCAGCAAACTTAGTTAAGTAAGACTTCCCATTGTTAAGTATGAAGCATTTGCAACCAAAAATCCTGAAATAGGATAGGTTTGGTTTCCTGCCTTTCACAACTTCATAGGGGGTCTTATTTAACCTTTTAGTGATGGTAGCCCTATTTATCACATGGCATGCAGTGTTAACTGCTTCAGCCCAGAAATACTCAGGCAGTGATGTATCACTAAGTAGGGTTCTACCAGCCTCTATCAAGGTTCTATTCTTCCTCTCAGCAATGCCATTTTGCTGAGGTGTTCTAGGTGAAGAGAATTCTTGAAATATCCCAAAGTCTTCACATAGTTTTGTCATGCTTTCAGATTGAAACTCAGTACCATGGTCACTTCTAATTTTGACCACAGTACTATTTAGTTCATTCTGAATTTGCTTGACAAAGTTGTAGAAGACACTAGGTGTTTCAGATTTCTGCCTTAAGAAGAACACCCAGGAAAACCTTGAGTAGTCATCAACAACTACAAAGGTATAGACCTTCCTACCTAAGCTGTGAACTGGCATTGGACCAAAGAGATCCATATGCAAGAGGTATAAGCACCTCACAGCATCTTTGTTCTCAATGCTTTTAAAGGTGGATTTGGTCTGCTTGCCCTTTTGACAAGCTGAGCAAATGCCATCTTTAACACACTTAACTTGAGGACCATTCCTCACTAACTCTTTGCTAAAGAGTTTGCTAATAGTCTTGTAGTTAAGATGAGCTAGCCTCTTGTGCCACTTGACACAATGAGAGACTGTCTCATCAGCTACAAGACAAACAGGAGAACCATTGTTCTCAATCATGATGTCTAGACAGTAGACATTCCTCTTTCTATATCCTGTCAAAATGATCTCTTGATCACTTGACCTCTTGATATGACAACCATTTTTAACAAATGAGATGTCATACCCTACATCACTTAACTGACTTATACTTATAAGGTTGTGTTTCAACCCTTTAACATAAGCCACTTGAGTAATGGTAACAAGGTTTGAAGAAATGTTACCAAACCCTTTGATGATTCCTTTTTCAGAACCACCAAAGGTCACTTTAGGACCATTTTTGATTGGAATGTAGTCCTTCAGTAGTCCCCTTGTTCCAGTCATATGTCTGGAACATCCACTATCCAAGTACCATGTTGGGGTATGGCCACTTGGATTCACCTGCAAAACAAATTAATGAACCTTAGAACCCAAAGTAAACTTGGGTCCTTGGTGATTGTTAGTTTGCAACATGACATAGCTACCTACTGGCTTTCCACCAGGTAGCTTGCTACTCCATTGGCACTTGCATTGTGCCAACAGTCCAAGGCAAAGTGGCCAACTTTGCCACAGCACCAGCATTCAAACTTGTTGTACCTTTGCTTAGGTACAGACTTGGCTGTCTTGACTACAGCAGGCTTATTGAATGTTGGGGCTTTGCCCTTGGACTTGGACTGATCCTGAACAGTCCTAGCTGGTTTAATAAAACCCAGTCCAGCCTTTCTTTATGATGAACAAATTCATCAATCAAGGGTAGCACTGATTTAGGTTTTGAAAACCTAGCAACTAGCTCTCTTTCCTTCTGAAGATTGATCTCCAGTCTCTTAATTTGATCATTTTTATAGGTGATAGTTCCATCTGAATCACAGTAATGTGTTTCAGCCTGGCTACCTCATTGAGCTTTTGATCAAATTTCTTCTCAAAATCTGTTGCAGCTGCCTTGAGATCAGCAATCTCCTTTGCCTGACTTTTGGCTAGGGTCTTGCTTTTCTTATAGGCTTGCAACAGTACTTTATATTCATCTAAGAGCTGATGAATATCTCCCTCAGATTCAGAAACACTTCCATCACTTGATGAAGATGAATCTGACTCTGAACTAGAACTGGAATCTGAACTTTGAGTTGGACTTTGTACCTGACTAGGTCCTGGCTGCTCCAGGATTTGGTACTTTCAGTCAATGCCATCAGTCCTTGGCACTGACACTCTTCTTGTTCATAGATTGATTCCATGATCTGCATAAACTCTTCTTCTTCTTCAGCAAATAGCCCTATGTAGGCTTCAGCATCTGTCTCAGTGTCTGAAGAAGAAATGTCTGAAAGAGTCTTCTCATTCTTTGCAACAAAGGACTTCTCCTTCTTTCCTTTGAAGTGAGTCTTCTTTTTGTCACTGGATTCTTTTCTTCTCTCAGGACAATCTGCAATAACATGACCCTGTCTATTGCAGCAGTAACACACTATCTTAGACCCAGTTGCCTTGCTAGTCTTTGTCTTTTTCTTGTCCTTCTTTGAAGGCTTCTTCTCCTGATACTGGACTTCTTTCCCTTTGGAAAATGAAGGTCTGGACCTCCACTGTTTCTTCTTCAGGAATTTCTGAAAATGTCTGGTGAATGCAGCAAAGTCTTCATCACTTTCACTGCTTGTAGACTTTGTGCTAACAGACTCATCAGATTCTGATTCAACTACCTCTGGAGGAGGAGTTGATGACTTAGTCCTGCCCTTTCTAGGTACTTCTGACTTGAAGGCAACAGTCCTTTCCCTGTGCTCAGTCCTTGTTGATTTTCCTCCTCTTTTCTTACTGACAGCTGCATCTCATAAGACAACAACTTGCCAAATAGTGTGGGAGGAGGAATTTCTCCCAACTTTGCCATTTCTCTGATGGCACAGATCTTGGTGTCCCAATCTTTGGTTAGGGACCTTAAGAACTTATCATTCAATTCATAGTTAGTGAACTCTCTTCCATAGGACATGAGTTCATTAACAATTCTATAGAACTTCTTGTAGCATTCAGTGATGCTATCTCCTCTTCCTTGCCTAAAGCTCTCATACTCTTGATTAAGCAAGGACTTCCTATCTTGCCTAACTTCTTCAGAACCTTCCATATAGACAATGAGAGTATCCCACATCTCTTTTGCTGTTTTACAGTGAATTAAGTTCTGAAAAGTGGCATCATCAATGGCAATTACTATAATGTTTTGTGCCCTCTTGTCCATAGTGGCTAGGACAATTTCATCCTTAGTCATCTCTGAGAAATCCTTTGGAGTTCTCTATGTAGCATCCAAAACTGAAACCTTCATGGGCACATATGGACACTCTTTGACTGTGATGTAGATTCTGGGGTCAGAGGCCTCCATAAATAGCCTAACCCTTTCTTTCCAGATCCCAAAGATCTCTTTTCTGCATATGGGCAGTTTCATTGAACCCAATTCCTTGTGATTCTCTGAAGAACCCATGTTTCTTGATTTTCTTGAAACTGTGTTCTGACTTACACTGAATCTGCCAAACTGGATCTCCTCAGACAGTTAGTCCTTTTTGAGGAACCTTGCTTTGATACCACTTGAAAGATATGGTACCTAAACACCTAGAGGGGGGGGGGGTGAATAGGTGACCTAAACCTTTTTGAAACTTTGTTGGCAGCAAAACAATTATCTCACAGATTTCTACAGCTAACAGCAATAACAAAATATAAACTTCTAATCCACAGCACAGCACAGCACAGCAGACACACAAATTTATAGTGGTTCCCCAATCTTTGGGTACATCCACTTTCCCCCTTCGCCTATCTAGCAGTGTACTAGATTCGGCCAAACTTCTCCACTATCTCAGAACCCAACTAGGTTCCTACACCTCAGGCCCAAAGCCTTACACTCAGCCACCAAGGCCTACACTCAGCCACCCAGGCCTACACTCAGCCAATCAAGGCCTACACTCAGCCAATTAAGGCCTACACTCAGAGTTCTTCAACTCCTACACTCAGGCAACCAAGCCCTACCCTCAGCCTTTATAATATAGGCTTACAATTCACTCAGATCCAATGGATCCTACAAGTTAAAATTGAATTACAATAACTAACTCTACAACTCAGAAAATAAGAGAGGAGTTGAGAGTTTCTTGAAGAGTTCTTGGAAGAACTCAGCTAGATCCAAACTGACTTAGCTTCCTTCAAAGCTTCTTGAGTAGAACTGAATTAGTCTGAATCCTCTGCAGTTGATCCTTGACCTCTGCTTCTTGAGATCCAGATGATTCTGAATCCTTCTTCTCAGCCTTAGTTCCAAAGACTGAATTCTTGATTGGAGCTCTCTCTCTCCAACTTCTTAGATCTGCTGTTGGACAGCAAGATCTTCTTGTGTTGATACTCTGTGTACCACTTTTCTGATTACTTGAATAATCTGATCAAATACTTCAAATAGCTTCAACAACAACAACAACTTATCCACTGTTTCTGTAAACAGTCTGTGCCTATTTATAGGCCTTCTTCATGGTAACCGGCTGGTCCGGTTCATAACAGACTTCTGACTTCCCTGACAGTTGCTGTAGACCGGCTGGATCGGCAGCTGTCATATCAACCAGTCACTTCTTGAAATTCTCTAACTGTCAGATAGTGTCGAGACTTTCTGTTCTTAAGTGTCGACACTTATAGACCAAGTGTCGACACATGTTGTGTAAGTGTCGACACAAGTCTACAAGGTGTCGACACAACTCCTTGTATGTCTCGACACAGATTCTTCTTCAAGTGTCGACACTGAAATTAAGTGTCGACACAAGTACTTGATCTTCTGTAACTTGTTGAATTCTTCTAAGTGTCGACACATCTCCTTTGTGTCGACACATCTTCATGTGTTGAAACTGTCAAGTGTCGACACTGCTTCTTGGTGTCGACACAAGTCTTCAATTTTGTTTCTTCAGCTGAGTGTCGACACATTCCCTTAGTGTCGACACTTGTACTTGGAATATTTTGTAAACTTTTCTGTTCTTTGCTAAGTGTCGACACAGCTCCTTGTGTCGACACTTTCTTCACGTGCAGATTCTTCAACTGAGTGTCGACATATTGTGCTGGGTGTCGACACTTTCTTCAAGTGTTGACTCTTCTGGTTGTGTGTCGACACATTGTGCTGAGTGTCGACACATACTTCAAGTGTTGACTCCTTTGAGTGTGTGTCGACACATTGTGCCGAGTGTCGACACATTCTTCATATGTTGACTCTGCTGATTGAGTGTCGACACTTGTCCTTAGTCTCTGCAGAATTTTTGCTGAGTGTCGACATAACACCAAGTGTCGACACTTTCTGATATAGACTCAGCTCTTCTAGGTGTCGACACTTCTGCTAAGTGTCGACACAGCTTTTCTGCATTCTTCTTCACTGAGTGTCGACACAGCTCCAAGTGTCGACACTTTCTGTCTGGTGTCGACTCTTCTTCTCAGGTGTCGACACAATTACTCCAAGTGTCAACACTGCTTGTCTGGGTGTCGACACAAGCTTTCTCAAGTGTCGACACTTTCCCTCTGGGTGTCAACACATGGACTTAGAAACTTTTAGCTTCAGTCCAGTGAATACCTAACCTGCACAAGTAACTCAAACAAACATCAAATACATTATGATGTATATCATTGAGTTAGGTGAGGCTTCTTCAAATCAGGTACATTTGACCAATGTACCCAACAATTGTACAATGCATCTCTTATTGTAACAGACATGTTTAAAATTATAACATTGTGACTGCTGATTTCCTTACTGTGTGCAAATTTCGGGACGAAATTTCTTGTAAGGAGGGGAGGGTTGTTACACCCCAAATCCCATAGTTGGGTTCAGGCTGGGCTACACGGCCTGGGACATGGGCGTGTCCCAGGGCGTGTACTGCTCTGTAGGGCTGAGCAACCTGTCGAGTGCTCGAGGAACTGCACTCGACGAGTTTTCGAGAGGGAACACGCCCTGCGATATGGGCGTGTTAGAGGGCGTGTCCTACTCTTGTCTACAAACTCCACTCGCCGAAACGCATGCTGGAGGCATGTCTGCAGCCGTGTAAGGGCATACGGCCTGTGACACAAGTGTGTCACATGGCCGTGTCCTTTTCTGGATTTGGCAATGACAGTGAGGCCTGGTGAAAAGGGGCAGGACACGGGTGTGTCTCTGGGTACACGTCCTGTAACACGGGCGTGTCACATGGCCATGTCTTGCTCGGGTTGAGATGGTTGTGTACCACCTGAGGTGCACGGGCTAGACACGGGCGTGTCTGAAGCCGTGTCAAGTCACATGACCTGTGACACGGGCATGCCACATGGTCGTGTACTCTTCTGGATGAGTCGGTTGTGTGCCGCTTAAGGTACACGGCCCGTGACACGGGCGTGTCACATGCCGTGTCAGCCAAAAAATTAGACTTTTGTTTACAAATCATGGTCGTCCATTCCTTCATCTAGGATCTGATGGCCCTGGCTTCTCCCTACTACTTTAAGGCCGAAAAAGAGAAGAGATCTCTCATTATTCACTTGGCCATTCTCTTTCTAAGAAAGCTAGAGAGAAGGGAGAGCAAGGAGGAGGAGGAGGAAAGGAGCCGGCCACCGGTGGAGCTGCAGAGTTCTGATATGAGATCCGAGGCCAGCGTGGTGGAGGCAAGGCCGCTGCTGTGTTTTCCAGCCAGCTAGAATTCCATGGCTCCAAAGAGGTCGTCAAGGGTAACGATCTTCCTTCTTGGATATGTGAAGTCCTTCTTTTTAGCATGTGCATGGATTTCCCCCACCAGAGGGTGGAGTGTGAAGGGATTTCCCTTGGGTTGATTCTTGGAATCCCTAATTATTTTGCATATAGATCCAGAAATGCATAGTACAGAATAGGCATGTTGTGTGAAGCCCATCTGGACAGGTTGGTCTAGATTGGTGATGTTGCATTTGCACACCGAAGAAGACTCCGCAGTTAAAAGTATAGTTGTGGGGTCGATGGGTTGGACCTGTGAAGGGCAGTAGCAGGAAGTACTAGAGTGGTAGTCCAGGAAAATACCCTTGTGATGCTTGTACTGTGTGCTATGGCAAGACCAGTTTTCTGGCACTGCAGGATACTGCAGGGTTTGGGCGGAGTTGGGTGCAGAAAGTGAGTTCTGTGGAACCCGTTAGTCGATCGTGAGACATGCTAGCACGAACTCCCCTGTTGATTGTAAATCCAGTCCGTGGTGGACATTGTGGCTATTGTGAAGCCAGTCCGTGGTGAACATTGTGGCTATTATGAAGCCAGTCCGTGGTGGACATTATGGCTATTGTGAAGACAGTCCTTGGTGGACAGTATGGCTATTGTGAGCTTGATGAGCTCATGAAAGGCCTCATTCCGAACAGAAAAGGTGAAACTGAACCGCGCCTTATATTTGGCCTCGAGTACGTTAGTATTCGGTGATGGCAAGGTGACTTGAGCAACGGGGGATGGCTGATCCGTACCTGCGTTATGTCCGTCGGACTTGAAGACCTGAAAGTGCTGTCAATTGGAGCTCATAATGAGAGTCTTAGGCCTGCGAGCTGGAAAGACTAAATGCTCAATTTTACCATTGGGTTTCAGACCTAGAACAGTGGTAGGACCCTGGTTCGCCGGTACACCAAGAATGTGCCCTGAGCACACAGATCGTCGGGCCGTGTGGCTGATGGTTGTGACGGATTGTTCGTACGTGAGAGCACAATGTATGATATATATATCTACCTATGAATTGCTATGCCTGCAGGGAAGGAATACCATTGCCCTAGGAAAGGGGCAGGGTCGTTATAAATTGGTCAGCTGAATGCTGACCATTGCCTTGTTTGCCACCGTTGGGTGGGCTGTCCTTGTGCAGGTTCTGGAGAGCCGAGCGGGACATATAAAGGCTAAAATCCCTACTGCTGCTAGCCATTGAAGGATAAGCTAAAAAATGTTATGTTTTGTTCACATGTGGCCAACCTGCGCGCCGATGTTTGGAATCCATACTTGTAAAGAGTAACTGTAATGCCATAAGGCCAAACGATATTGTATTTGGAATACATTCCTATATAAATGTGGTTGTTTATATTTATAGTGGACATTCATGGTGGGAGTTCCATATTATGTTAAAATATTCCGCTAGCATGCTCTGAGTTAGGGTGCGATTGTGAATTGGTATTAACCTGTAAAGTCCCTGCCTGTTTTTTGGCATATGGTGTGGGGCCCTGGCCAGACATTCTATTATATGCTATATGAACGGATGGAGACGTTACAAAGCTAACTGAACATGATAATCTGTTATCTGAAAACATTAAGTTAAAAGATAAATTAGTTATAGCTTCAGAACAAATCACTTCTTTAAAAATTAAATTAAATGAGGCAAAGCAATTTGAAGAATCCCTAAATGGGAGAAGCATCAAATTGATGGACATCACAAGTACTATAAATTCCAGTATTAATGGCAAGCTGGCCTTAGGTGCTTCATCAAGACAACCTCACCTAATTCAGAAAAACATTCTCTCAACCCCTATTAAATTCATATAAGAAAAGGACAAAGAAAAGGTAGATGACAATAACAAACCAACTAAACTTAATCAGAAACCCAAGAAAAAGAGAAAGAATAAGAAAAACCTTAATCATAACAATATTCAACAGATTTCGTCGAACTCAGATCGTCGAAATGTATACAGTTCGTCGAACTCAAGTCATCGAACTCTGAACGCAGATTTCTATTATAATTATTCTTCGATCTGCGATCCACGAAACCAATATGGTTCATCGAGCTGAGATCGATGATATTGGGGCACAGAGAATGAATACTTCCATTCTCTGAGCGAAGTTCTACGAACTCGTACCTATTCGTCGAACTCAGATCGACGAACTTATCAAAATTTGTCGATCCTAGTTCAGCATAATAGAAACTTTAATTATCCCAGAACATTTAATCTACCAAAAGAATTTGTTAACCCATTTACCAAATCGATAATTCCACCTAGGAAATTTCACCCTCTAGGATAAAAGAACAAACCTGAATGCTCTTCTATTTCTAGTTTTAAGTTTGAAAAGAATAAAGGACCCAAGGTTACCTGGGTCAAGAACACCTAATTTTTCATTCTGCAGGTGAAGGAATATCCTACCACAGAGGAATAGTGGTACCTGGATAGTGGTTGTTCAAAGCACATGACAAGAAGCAAGGACAAATTAACAAACTACAAGTCCAAGCTTGGTCCAAAGGTGATATTGGTGACTCCAACTATGGCCAAACAGAAGGCTATGGGATTGTCAAGGTTGGAGCTGTCACTTTCAGGAAAGTAGCATATGTGAGTGGTCTAAAACATAATCTGATATCCATATGCTAATTATGTGATGATGGTTATCAGGTATCCTTTAACCATTCTTCTTGCATTATTTTTTCAGTAGATAATAAAATTTCTTAACTGGCCTTAGACAAGGAAACATTTATGTAGTAAACTTCAAATCTGCTAGGTCAGAAATCTGCCTATTTAATCAAATCAGTAATAATAATGAATTATGGCATAAAAAATTAGGGCATGTAAATCTCAAAAATGTTGCTAAACTCGACAGGGAAAATCTTGTTAGAGGATTGTCTTCTTGCCCCTACAAAAAGTAAAGCCAGTCCGTAGTGAACATTGTGGCTATTGTGAAGCCAGTCCGTGGTGGACATTGTGGCTATTGCGAAGCCAGTCCGTGGTGAACATTGTGGCTATTGTGAAGCCAGTCCGTGGTGGACATTGTGGCTATTGTGAAGCCAGTCCGTGGTGGACATTGTGGCTATTGTGAAGCAGTCCTTGGTGGACATTATGGCTATTGTGAGCTTGATGAGCTCATGAAAGGCCTCGTGCCGAACAGGAAAGGTGAAACCGACCCGCACCTTATATTTGGCCTCGAGTACGTTGGTATTCGGTGATGGCAAGGCAACTTGAGCAACGGGGGGTGGCTGATCGATACCTGCGTTATGTCCGTCCGACTTGAAGACCTGAAAGTGCGGTTAGTTGTAGCGCATAATGAGAGTCTTAGGCGTGCGTGCTGGAAAGACTAAATGCTCAATTTTACCATTAGTTTTCGGACCTAGAACGGTGGTGGGACCCTGGTTCGCCGGTACACCAAGAATGTGCCCTGAGTGTACGGATCGTCGGGCTGTGTGGCTGATAGTTGTGATGGATTGTTCGTGTGTGAGACCACAATGTGTGATATATATATCTGCCTATGAATTGCTATGCCTGCAGGGAAGGAATACCACTGCCCCAGGAAAGGGGCAGGGTCGTTATAAATTGGTCAGCTAAATGTTGACTGTTGCCTTGTTTACCACCGTTGGGTGGGCTGTCCTTGTGCAGGTGCTGGAGAGCCGAGCGGGACATATAAAGGCTGAAGTCCCTGCTACTGCTGCTAGCCCTTGAAGGATAAGCTAAAAAATGTTATGTTTTGTTCACGTGTGGCCGGCCTGCGCGCCGATGTTTGGAATCCACACTTGTAAAGAGTAACTGTAAGGCCATAAGGCCAAACGATATTTTATTTAGTATACATTCCTATATAAGTGTGGTTGTTTATATTTATAGTGGACATTCATGGTGGGAGTTCCATATTATGTTAAAATCTTCCGCTAGCATGCTTTGAGTTAGGGTGCAATTGTGAATTGGTATTAACTTGTAAACTCCCTGCCTGTTTTGTGGCATGTGGGGTAGGGCCCTGGCCGGACCTTCTATTATATGCTATATGAACGGATGGAGATGTTACAAAGCTAACTGAACATGATAATCTGTTATCTGAAAATATTAAGTTAAAAGATGAACTAGTTATAGCTTCAGAACAAATCACTTCTTTAAAAATTTAATTGAATGAGACAAAGTAATTTGAAGAATCCCTAAATGGGAGAAGCATCAAATTGAAGGACATCTCAAACACTATAAATGCCAGGATTAATGGCAAGCTGGCCTTATGTGCTTCATCAAGCCAACCTCATCTAATTCAGAAAAACATTCTCTCAACTCCTATTAAATTCATATCAGAAAAGGGCAAAGAAAAGGTAGATGAGAATAACAAACCAACTAAACTTAATCAGAATCCCAAGAAAAAGAGAAAGAATAAGAAAAACCTTAATCATAACAATATTCAACAGATTTCGTCGAACTCAGATCGTCGAAATGTGTACAGTTCGTCGAACTCAAGTCGACGAAATCTGAACGCAGATTTCTGTTATAATTATTCTTCGATCTGCGATCCACGAAACCAATATGGTTCATCGAGCTGAGATCGATGATATTGGGGCACAGAGAATGAATACTTCCATTCTCTGAGCGAAGTTCGACGAACTCATCCCTATTCATCGAACTCAGATCGACGAACTTATCAAAATTCATCGATCCTAGTTCAGCTTAACAGAAACTTTATCTATCCCAGAACATTTAATCAACCAAAAGAATTTGTTAACCCATTTACCCAATGGATAATTCCACCTACGAAATTTCACCCTCTAGGATATAAGAACTAACCTGAATGCTCTTACATTTCTAGTTTTAAGTTTGAAAAGAATCAAGGACCCAAGGTTACCTGGGTCAAGAACACCTAATTTTTCATTCTGCACGTGAAGGAATATCCTACCACAGAGGAATAGTGGTACCTGGATAGTGGTTGTTCAAAGCACATGACAAGAAGCAAGGACAACTTAACAAACTACAAGTCGAATCTTGGTCCAAAGGTGATATTTGGTGACTCTAATTGTGGCCAAACTGAAGGTTATGGGATTGTCAAGGTTGGAGCTGTCACTTTCAGGAAAGTAGCATATGTGAGTGGTCTAAAACATAATCTGATATCCATAAGATAATTATATGATGATGGTTATCAGGTATCCTTTAACCATTTTCTTGCATTATTTCTTCAGTAGATAATAAAACTTTCTTAACTGGCCTTAGACAAGGAAACATTTATGTAGTAAACTTCAAATCTGCTAGGTCAGAAATTTGCCTATTTAATTAAATCAGTAACAATAATGAATTATGTCATAAAATATTAGGGTATGTAAATCTCAAAAATGTTGCTAAACTCTCCAGGGACAATCTTGTTAGAGGATTGTCTTCTTGCCCCTACAAGAAGGAAAGCCTCTGCAGGGCTTGTCAATTAGGTAAGCAAACCAAAAATAGTTTTAAATCTATTAGTAAGAGTGATTCACCCAGGATTATATACCTGCTACACATGGATCTATTTGGACCCATTACTGTACAAAGCTTGGGAGGGAAATTTTATACCCTAGTTATTATAGATAACTTCTCTAGGTTCACTTGGGTGTTCTTCATGAGAAACAAGTCAGTTAGCTTTAAAGTTCTTACAGATTTTCTTAAGAGCATAAAGATTGAGTACTCTAATCCAGTTGCATTGATCAGAAATGATCATGGTACTGAGTTTGTGTTGGATCCCTAGTTGGATTTGGGATAGGTTCACTAATTAGGATGTCTGACCCATACTGTATTGCCAGGGTCATGTATTTGAGTCCTAGAGTTTAGACTACGTCATTAGGTTCAACCTTGATGGACTAGCCAACAGAAGACCTCAGTGGACTCAAGACTTAGAAGAAATCAAAGTTTAGAATTTAAGTTCGATGTTCGTCGAACTCAGCTCGACGATAGTCGTGCTCTACTCGACGAACTCAGAGTTAATTCTCTGAGTTGAGCTCTACAAATATATGTAGATGACATCATTTTTCGCTCTACTGATTCCAAAATATGCAAAAGGATTTCTGACATGATGCATTCCAAGTTTAAAATGAGTAGCATGAGTGATCTTTCTTACTTCTGTGGTCTCCAAGTGAAGCAATCCCCTGATGGCATTTTCATATCCCAATCAAAATATGCTAAGGAGCTAGTTAAAAGATTTGGTATGACTGATGCCTCAGCCAAGAAAACATCCATGACTTCCAATATTGTGATTGATTCTGATGAACAGGGCAAGCCAGTTGATCAGAAAACATATAGGGCTATTGTTGAGTACTTATTATATCTCACAGCTAGTATGCCAGATATAATGTTTGCTACATGTATTTGTGCTAGTTTCCAGGTGAACCCCAAAGAATCTCACTATATTTTACTTAAAGGGATTTTGAGATATATAAAGGGATGCCCAAATCTAGGACTCTTTTATCCAACTGAGTCAGAATTTGAATTAACTGGATTCTCAGATGCTGACTTTATTGGATGTAGAGTGGAAAAAATAGCACATTAGGAACATGCCAGTTCTTTGGTGATAGGCTTTTGTCCTGATTTTGTAAGAAACAACATATGTGTCTACTTCAACTACAGAAGCTGAATACATTGCAACTGGCAGTTGTTGTTCACAAATATTGTGGATTCAAAACAACTCCTGGATTATGGTTACAATCTAAATAATTCAACTATATTTTGTGATAGAACCAGTGTAATTTCCATCGCACAAAATCCAGTGCATCATAGTAGAACCAAACAGATAGAAATTAGACATCATTTCATTATAGATTGTGTGGATAAAAAGAAAATTAATCTTGTCTTTATCTATACTAATTTGCAAAGAGCAGACATCTTAACTAAACCTCTAGATGAGAAGAAACATCTTTTCTTTCTGAGTTAGCTAAGTATGATAAATGGAGAAGGTTATGAAAGAAACAGTGCCTAAACACCTAGAGGGGGGGGGGGGGGGGGTGAATAGGTGCACTTAATCTTTTTAACTTTTAAGGCAGAACCACTGGATTATTAGACATGTTTATGCAATTCTCTACAGCAATTCAGCACAGATAACACAACAATCATACAAGCATACAATCATAGAGAGCACACAGGATTTATAGTGGTTCCCCAAGGTCTGGTACATCCACTTTTCCCCTTCGCCTATATAGTAGTGTACTAGATTCGGCCTAACTTCTCCACTTCTCCTCAGATCCTCAGATCTTACAACTCAGAGCCCCAAATAGGTTCCTACAACTCAGAGTGATCCCACTCCTACAACTCAGGCACCAAGCCCTACCACTCAGTCTTCAACAAGACCTACACTCAGGCACAACAACCCTACCTCAGCCTTCAACAAGGCCTACACTCAGAGAAATGATTCTCCTACACTCAAGCTCACAGGCCCTACCTCAGCCTTTATAGATTTAGGCTTACAACTCAGATCTATACAAGATCCGTATAGAAATTAGAAAATACAAAGTATATGACCACAACTCTGATAGAGAGAGATGAGTTGACTGGCTTCTTGATGAGTTCTTGGAAGAACTTGACTGAGATCAACCTCCCTTGTCTTTCTACAAAGCTTCTTGAATTAGAACACAGTAGGGTTGAGTCTCCTGAAGATGATCTTTGATCAACTTCTGTCTTGAGATTCAGATATCAATCTGAATCTAACTTAGCAGCCCGGTTCAGCAACTGCACTTCTTAGAAGGAGCTCTCTCTCTCCAACTTCTTAGATCTTCACTTGAAGGTCTTCTTCTTGTTGTGTTGTTTTTCACTTCATTGATTGCTTCATTCATTCTTCTGTTGAAGGAATAAGCCTTTATATAAGCTTTCTTCATGGTGACCGGCTGATCCGGTTTCTAACAACTTTCTAACGGCTCTGACAGTAGCAGTTGATCGGTTGAAATGGCAGCTGTCAAGTCATCCAGTCACTTCTTGAAATCTCTGTCACTGTCTGAAAGTGTCGAGACAGATAGTCTTTATGTGTCGACACAAATAGACTAAGTGTCGACACAAGTAGACTCAGTGTCGACACTAGCCTTCATGGTGTCGACACAACTCCTTGTGTTGTTGTAATAGCTTCTCGACACTGCTTCTTCAGAATGTGTCGACACTGATCCTGTGTGTCGACACAAGTCCTTCTTCTTCAATACTTAGTTGATTTCTGCTAAGTGTCGACACAACTCCTTTGTGTCGACACATCTTCTTGTGTTGAAACTTGCTATGTGTCGACACATCTTATTTGTGTCGACACATGCCTTCTGTGTTGAAACTTTTGCTGAGTGTCGACACATCTCCTTTATGTCGACACATTCCTCATGTGTTGAGACTTTGCTGAGTGTCTACACATCTCCTTTGTGTCGACACTTGTACTTAAACTTTGTTGAAGTTTGCTTAGTGTCGACACAGCCTCCTAGTGTCGACACATGTACTTGAACTTTGTTGAAGTTTTGCTGAGTGTCGACACAGCCTCCTAGTGTCGACACTTTTGCTGCAACAAAGTTTCTCTGGGTGCCGACACTGCTTCTAAGTGTCGACACTGATTATGTAGGCATTTCTTCATTGTGTGTCGACACTGCCTGTATGTGTCGACACTTTTCTTCTGGTGTCGACTCTGCCTTCCTGGTGTCGACACAATTACTCCAAGTGTCGACACAACTTCTCTAGGTGTCGACACAAGCCTCCTTAAGTGTCGACACTTTTCTTCTAGGTGTCGACACATGGACTTAGAAAATTTTACTGCAAACCTCCAGTTACTTAACCTGCACAAATAAACTCAAAGCACATCAAATACACCTTGATGTATATCATTGAGTAGGGTGAGGCTTCTTCAAATCAGGTACATATATTCCAATGTACCCAACAATCTCCCCCTATTTGGAGAAGTCATAACCCTTAGTCAATGATATACACCATACATAACAAATTCTCAGTATGATGTAAATCAGTAATATATGAGAGGGTAAGAACTTAAACATGTATAAACAGAACATGTATAAAAAATTATCTCAGAACAATTAATGTAATAGATTTAAACCATGACACAATGTTCTTACAATTTCCAATATTTTCATTAACCATAAGTTTACATAGAGTTTTAATGCAAATGATTACAATTTGTAAACTTAAGAAAATGCTATCCTATGGCTGCTCTGGTTCCTTGATTACAATCCCCTTTCCAGATTGAATCTTTGCTTGAACTGGAGCTTCATTGTCATCAGCAGCAGCCGACTTCTTCCCTTTTAGATCTTTCTTTTTCAGCTCTTCAGCCTTTATCTTCTGCCTTTCAAAATAGTGATAAGGCTTATGGAAATACTTGCTAGGCTCCTGTGCATTAGGAGGTAGCTTTCCAAGTTTAGCCTTTCTTCTATATTGTACTATGACCTCTTGCCTATTCTCATGTTTTCTCCACTCCAGGTCAGAATACCACTTGCCTCTATCCAGGACATTGTCCTTAGCAGCCTTCCAAGCAGTCAAGATGATATTCCTGGAAGTGGGGCTCCATTGTTCAAAATCTGGCCTTAATTCAGCTTGCTCTCTGAATCTTTTCTTAGATAATTGAGCCTCTTGTTCTTTTAACAAAGCCTCTTGTTCTTTTTGTATTGCCTCTGGCATAGACTGGACAACTTTCTCAAGAATTATATTCTAATTACCCTCAGGAGGACTATACATAGACTGTACCTCCTGATGTATCATATCAAAATCTGCAGGAGGATATATCACTTGAGCCACTTCAGCTTGCTCTCCTCCAAAGTATGCAGGATTGATTCCAGACTCTACCACATTATCATCATCATATAAGGGTGGATATCCAAGGGTGGCTCTGATGGAGTTTGAAATCCACTTTGTATGATCAGAGCCTGCCTTGACTAATACCCTCTCCCCCTTTATGACTTCTCTCTCTATGTGATCTCTAAGATCATCCTTTTGGAATCTTATCTGTGCATTCAAATAGTTGACTCCATCATTATAGAAAGGTTTTAACTTTTGTAGCCTGTCAGTAATAACCTTTTGAGAATCTGCAATAGTAGTGTGAACTGCAAGTAGGCTTTCTTGGAGTTGCTTATCAAACTCAGCTTTGGCAGCAGCACTGTGTGCAGTCTGGGCAGTAGCTATATTCTTCATTTCAGTGACTATGGCATTATGAGAAGCAGTCAAGTTTTCATTCATTCTTATTTGGTCTTCTAGAACATATCCTTGCTTGACTGCTAGGTCATCAAGTTTTGTCTTTATTTTCTCTTGATGTGTAGCCAGATAGACCACTGCATTGCCTCCTTTATGGAAACAATCAGTGATTTCTTTCTTGTTGAGATTCACTTCAAATCTGATTGATTTGATGTCTTGTGCCAGATCAAATTGCAGGGATTTATGCCCTTCATCCACATATTTTTCTAGAGCTTGCCTTTGCTCATCCAGCTTAATCTGTAAAGCCACCATTAGTGAACTGTAATCAGTAGATGGGGCAGGCTGTGGAGCAATTGTCTGTAGGGCTTTCTTATAGTTCTGGCTTCTTCTCTTGAAGACCTAGAACTTCATTTTCTTGGCTCTAACAGCCTCGTCATCCTCTGAAGCAGATGTGCTGACTATGTCTACTCTTTCCTTAGGACTAGGATGTGAATCCTTCTCAGTCCTTGGTAGTCCTTCAGCATCTCTTGGCTCCTCAGGCTCCTTGCTTGCAGTTTCCTCTAAAATCTCCACATGCTCCCCCTCAATATGGGCCTTCTACCCCTCAACATCAACTATTTCTTTCTCAAGATCAGTTTGTAGAAGATCAGGGAACAACTCTTCTAATGTAAATTACTGCTGAGAATGGGCTGGAGAATCTCTGATCTCATCAACCACTTTATCAGCAACAGATGTGTCCTCCATGACAAAATCTTGTGGTTGAGGTTGTATCTGTGTTTGCTGATGAACATGATGTAATTAATCAGTCAAAACTTCATCCTCAATAGTGAAATCTATTTGATTAATTTCAGTGATTACCTCTAGAATGGTTTGGGTAGCCCTTTCACTCTCTAGTGGAGTTGGCTCTTCCACATGTAGAGGCTCCCCCTGGAGTGGATCCAGGTGAATTGGGCTAGCTGGTGGTAGCTCCCCCTACCTCTGTGCTTATTCTAGTCTTGCTGGAGACTGGCCAGCATTTCCAGTCTCTTCATCATCAGGAGTAAAGACAACTTGCTCTTCAGAGCTGCTGGAGGATTCTTGAGCCACAATGGTTGTCTTCTTCTTCTTCTTCTGAGGTGTGTCCTTTACTGGAGTTGGCATTTCTTTTGTCAATACTCTATCCCACCTAGAGAAAATTCTCAAATCCATTCCCCTTATATGGTTTATCTTGGAACCTGCAGCCTGGTTCATCACTTCAGGTAGACTACCAGCTAAGTATAGACTCAGAATTCTACCCAGATTGGGTTTCTTCATACTTTCTTTTATCTTATCAAACATAACTGTAGACCAATCAGTATCAAGTTTGAAGATAATCGTGGTCATCAAACTGAACATCTGAGCTGAAATTCTGTCATGTCCTCCAGGCTTGCTCAGGATGACCTTGCCAACTATTTCAGATAAGAATTTCCCTTGTATATTCATTCCTTTCCTATTGAAAACTGATCCAATTTTCAGGTTTGAATCCAGTCCACACCATCTCAATGCCTCTCTAGTATTAGAAGCAGATACATCTTCTTCCTCTTTTGTTCTTGGTAGTTGAAGTACCTTCCTTAGACTTTTCTGTGTGACCTTGACTTTGGTCCCATGAACTCTGGACTTAATCTTGAGTCCAGTATCATCAATTGAAGCTGCACCCAAAAATTCAAGGACCTCCTTCTTCTAAATCTTGAATGGTTCTGATACAAGGTATTCCAATCCAGTCTCGGCAATTAGGGTTACCACACCTTTGATTTCAGGTTCCGCGTCATCAAAGGCGTGTCACACGAGCTCATATCCTTCATTAATGTTCTCTTCTAGCTTGGGCGCCATTAGGGTTTGAAGAAATTTTGAATTTATAGAAGAGAGATGTCGACACACAAGTTTGGTCTCGAAACTATGGTGAGCGTGTCGACAAACACTGGGGAAAACCTATTTATACCTTTTTAGAATCGAAGGTGAAAAGACGCGTCAAAATACTTAAATTGTGTAGACACTGTTGAAAAGTTTCGACACTTACTGCTAATGTCACGACAACTATGTGTCGACACAAGTATAGTCGACAGAATATATGTGTCGACACTTATATATGTGTCGACACCACTCAGCTCGACACTTAGTCGATACTCTACTAGACTAATTCTGTGTAAATCCTAAGTGTCGACACCACCTTGGATGTGTCGACACCTACACTGCATGTGTCGACACAATTTCTCTGAAGTGTCGACACAGACTTCCTAGATGTGTCGACACCATTTCTCTGAAATGTCGACACCACTTCTATGTGTCGACACAGACAACTCTGTGTGTCGACACCATTTTACTTAGCCAATTTTTTGTAAACTAGTCTAAGTTTATCATCCCTAATTCAATTTTAAATTTATTGAATTTGGTTTCATCTAAGGGCTTAGTAAACATATCAGCTAACTGATTTTCTGTCTTAACATACTCTAGAAAAATATCTTCTTTTTCCGCATGTTCTCTTAGAAAATTGTATTTTATTTCTATGTGCTTAGTCTTACTATGAGAGACAGGATTATTTGCAATAGAAATGACACTAGTAGAATCACAAAATAAAGGTGTTCTACTTACTTGAATACCATAATCTTCTAGCTAGTGGTGTATCCATAGAAGTTGAGCACAACACCTTCCTGCAACCACATACTCTGACTCAGCTGTGGAGATAGCCACACTGGTCTGCTTTTTGCTACTCCAAGACACCAGCCTTCCACCTAGAAATTGACAGGTTCCTGTGGTACTCTTTCTATCTTCCTTGCAGCCTGCAAAGTCTGCATCTGAAGAACCTATCAGTTCAAAATCTCCATTCCTAGGGTACCAAAGGCCTAGATAAGGAGTGCCCTTAAGATATCTCAAAATTTTTTTGACTGCTGTCAAGTGAGATTCTTTAGGGCAAGCTTGGTACCTAGCATAAACACATGTAGCATACATGATATCTGGTCTACTAGCAGTCAAATACAATATGGAGCCAACTATGCCTTTATACAAAGTTTCATCTACAGGTTTCCCTGCATCATCTTTGCTTAGAGACATGCTTGACCCCATAGAAGTTTCATGGTAGTGGATGATTCCATACCATACTTCCTTATCAATTCTAGGGTGAACTTAGACTGACATATGGATAAACCATCCTCAGTCTGTCTAACTTGGAGACCCAAGAAGAACTTAAGTTCCCCTATACTGCTCATTTCAAATTGTCCTTGCATTAGTTTTGCAAACTTTCTGCAAAGACTACTTTCTGTAGACCCAAATATGATGTCATCTACATATATTTGGACTAAGATAATCTTACCTCTGGATTCCCTAAGAAATAGAGTCTTGTCTATTTTCCCCCTTGAGAATTTGTTCTCAATGAGGAAACTAGACAGGGTTTCATACCAAGCCCTAGGGGCTTATTTTAACCCATACAAAGCCTTCCTAAGTCTATATACATAATCAGGTTTAAGAGAATCTACAAAACCTGATGGCTGCTCTACATAGACTTCTTCCTTCAAGTTTCCATTAAGAAAAGCTGACTTAACATCCATTTGATATACCCTAAATCTGTGATAAGTTTCATAGGCAAGGAGCATCCTTATTGCTTCCAGTCTTGCTACTAGAGCAAAGGTTTGATCAAAATCAATACCTTCTTCCTGCCTATATACTTTTGAAACTAGTCTAGCTTTATTCTTTATAATAATTTCATTCTCATCCAACTTGTTCCTAAAGATCCACTTAGTTCCAATAATGTTGTGGCCCTTTGGTTTAGGAACAAGCTCCCAGACCTTGCATCTTTTGAACTGGTTTAGCTCCTCTTGCATGGCCTCAATCCAATGAGGGTCTAGGATTGCTTCTTCAAATTTCTTTGGCTCTACTTGGGATAGAAAGCTGGAGTAGAGAACTGAACTTAGATTCCTGCTCCTTGTTTGTACCCCTTGACTGAGATCTCCAATAATTTGATGGGCTGGATGATCTTTTAAATGCCTATTTGCTGGAGGCAGCCTGTCTTTTGGTTGTACACCTTCAGCTTCTTCATTCAGCTGCTCCTCTTGGTCTTCTTCAGCAACAAGAGTATCTTGTACTCCCCCTGGACAGAAGCCACCATCCTCCACTTACTGACTTGTAGAAGGACCTTCTGTTAAGGTAAGCTTGTCCATCTTCTCAGTTACACCTGTAGAGCTGCAAACACTTCTAGGCAATTCATTGTTAATGAGTCTACCTTCATCAAAAACTACATGAACTGACTCTTCTACAACTTGAGTAATCAAGTTGTAGACCCTATAAGCCTTACTGTTGTTGCTGTACCCAACAAAGATTCCCTCTTGGGATTTGGCAGCAAACTTCGTTAGATAAGACTTACCATTGTTAAGGATATAGCACTTGCAACCAAAGATCCTGAAATAGGATAGATTTGGTTTTCTGCCCTTCATAATCTCATAAGGGGTCTTCTTGTGGCTCTTGGTGATAGTAGCCCTATTGATCACATAACATGCAGTATTAACTGCCTCAGCCCAGAAATATTCTAGGAGAGATGTGTCACTCAATAGGGTTCTACCAGCCTCTATTAAGGTTCTATTTTTCCTTTCAGCAATACCATTTTGCTGAGGTGTTCTTGGTGAAGAAAATTCCTGAAAGATTCCAAACTCTTCACACAGTTTTGTCATACTTTCAGACTGAAATTCAGTACCATGGTCACTTCTGATTTTGACCACTGTAATGTCCAATTCATTCTGAATTTGTTTAACAAAACTATACAAGATACTTGGTGTTTCAGATTTTTTCCTTAGGAAGAACACCTAGGAATACCTTGAGTAGTCATCAACTACCACAATTGTGTAGACCTTCCTACCTAGGCTGTGAACTGGCATAGGACCAAAAGATCCATATGCAAGAGGTATAAACACCTCACAGTATCTTTGTTCTCAAGGCTATGAAAGGTGGATGTGGTCTGCTTGCCCTTTTGACAAGCTGAGCATATCCCAACCTTTATACACTTAACCTGAGGACCATTCCTCACTGTTAAAGTAGCGAACAAACGACCAAAAAATAAGCCGGAGTTTTGAATAATTGAAAGTTTTATTATCCAAAAAGATATCTATTACAAAGGTATGCCCTCCCTTATATAGAATGGAGGAGAGATGAGAGAATACAAATATGAGATGTGAGACTAAAAATTTACAGGACTAAGCGGACTATACAAAACAAACCGCACAAGCCGCGCGGTTAGACAGAAGGGCTAACCGCACGGCTACCACCAGAGAGAAAGAGAGATTGCCAGGGTAGACCGCTAGACCGCCCGGTCTCCAAGCCGGCTGAGACAAACCGCCAGACCGCGCGGTCTTCAACCCGCCAAGACAGACCGCTAGACCGCCCGGTCACCAACTTCAACACTCCCCCTCAAGCTGGAGCATATATATCGATCATGCCCTGCTTGTCACAAACATGAAGAAATGAGGCAGAAACTGGCTTGGTGAAGATGTCAGGCAACTCTTTATCAGAAGTGACAAAGGGAGTGCAAATTTGTTCCTTTAAGATCTCTTCACGAATGAAATGACAGTCGACCTCAATGTGCTTTGTTCTTTCATGGAAGACCGGATTTTTGGAGATGTATATGACGGCCTTGTTATCACAGAACATAGGTAGAGGATGGTTGTAGACCTCTCCTAAATCTAGCATGAGAGCCCGCAACCATTTTAACTCACAAGTGGTTGACGCCATACTATGATACTCAGCTTCTGCACTGGACCTGGAGACAACAGACTGCTTCTTACTCTTCCAGCTCACCAGATTTCCACCAACAAAGGTGCAAAAACCTAAGGTTGACTTGCGATCCCCTTTGTCATCAGCATAACTTGCATCTGAGTATGCTTCAATCCTCAGATGACCATTCTTCTGAAAAAGTAATCCTTTCCCAGGCGCTGCTTTGACATACTCCAAGATCCGCAAGGCGGACTGTAGATGGCACTCCCTAGGTGCTTGCATGAATTGACTCACCTTGCCCACAGCATAGGAGATGTCGGGCCTGGTCACTGTGAGATATATGAGCTTACCAACCAGACGCCTGTACCGCGAACTATCTAAAAGAGGAGGCAAATCATCTGTCCAGGTTTTGTCTTCTCCAGTTGCCATGGGGCATCGGGCAGGTTTTGCTCCAGTCAATCCTGCCTCTTTTAAAAGATCAAGGGCATACTTACGCTGAGAGAGAACTAGGGAGTCGGGCTTCCGAGAGATTTCAATCCACAGAAAGTACTTTGGAGAGCCCATATCTTTCATGATCAGATGTTGGCGAAGATGTCGCTTTGTCAGGGCTACCCCTTCCTGGTCATCGCCAGTGAGAAGAATATCATCGACGTACACAGCAAGAACAACCAGCCCCGAAGGAGTTTTGCGAATAAATAGAGAGTGATCGGCAGAGCTTCGCGCAAAACCAACGGCCGACACGATGCCGCTGAACTTGTCAAACCAAGCTCGAGGGCTCTGCTTGAGGCCATAAATTGCCTTCTTCAGCCGGCATACTCGTGCCTCCACCTGAGCAACATACCCAGGAGGTTGCTCCATGTAAACGGCCTCGTGAAGATCACCATAAAGGAAGGCATTCTTGACATCCAGCTAGGAAATCGGCCAATCCCTATTTACCGCCACAGAGAGAAGGACCCGGATAGTGCTGAGATGAGCCACGGGGGAGAAGGTGTCAAAGTAATCAACCCCATAGGTCTGAGTAAAGCCCTTAGCAACAAGCCGAGCCTTATAACGATCTACAGTGCCGTCGGGGCCAAATTTGACCACAAAGACCCAGCGACAGCCAACCACATCAGTGCCGAAGGGAGGAGGAACAAGAGTCCAGGTACCCCGCTCAGTTAGGGTCGCCATTTCCTCATCCATGGCCATCTTCCAATGAGGAATAACAAGGGCCTCCTGGTAGGAGCGGGGTGTGGCAGTGGCAGAGATAGCCAGTGCAAATGTCCTGCGAGAAGGGGTAAGACGATCATAGGAAACAACAGCAGCAAGGGGGTGTAGGGTACACGTCCGCACCCCTTTGCGAAGAGCTATAGGAAGATCCAGGTCAGCGGGTCCCGCGGCATCCGGAGCATCCGTGGTAGAGAAAGCTGGCCCGGGAGTAGAGAGCGACGGCGGCAGAGATGAGGGAGAGGGTGGCGGAGGAGGGAGAGAGAGAGGTGGAGGGAGAGGAGTGGATGGAGACGGTGTAGGGGTGGAGATCGTAGTAGGAGGTGAGGGAACGAAGGGAACGACAGGAGAATCAGAAGCTGGGAGAAGAGCAGAGGAGTCATCCGAGAAGTAGGAGGTATTCTCGAAGAAGGTGACGTCAGCAGAGACGAACTGCTTACGAAGGACGGGATCAAAGCAACAATAGCCTTTCTGAGTGGTGGAGTATCCCATAAAGACACATTTGCTGGAGTGAGGGGAGAGCTTATCACTGGTGGCAGAAGGGGTATGCACAAAGGTAGTGCATCCAAAGATTTGGAGAGGTAGAGGAAACGACTCCTTGCCCGGATACAGAATGGAGAATGGGGTTTTGCCGTGGAGAACCGTGGAGGAATGCGATTGATAAGGTAGCAGGCAAGGAGAACAGCATAGCCCCAATAGGAGCTAGGAACATGCATCTGGGTCATCAAGGTGCGAGCGACATCGAGGAGGTGACGGTTTTTGCGTTCGGCCACACCATTTTGTTGTGAAGTATAGACACAACTAGTTTGATGAATAATCCCATTTTGCATGCAGAATGTAGAAAAGTCATGACTGATATATTCTTTGGCATTATCAGATCGAAAAACTTTGATAGAAACATTAAACTGAGTTTGGATCATGAGATAGAAGGACGTCCATACAGAGAATAATTCGGAGCGATCTTTTAATAGATACACCCACATACAGCGAGAGAAATCATCAATGAATGTGACAAAATGTGAACTACCCCGACCAATGGTAAGAGTAGGAGAGGGACCCCAAATATCGGAGTGGATGAGATCAAACGGACGGGTAGAGCCACGAACGTGCTTTGGAGGGAAAGAGGAGCGGTGATGCTTGCCAAGCTGACAGGCCTCACAGTTGAGAGGAGGACTTTGTGGAGGAAGGTGGGGCAGAAGTTGACGAAGAAGACATGGAGGAGCATGACCAAGGCGGAGATGCCATTGGAGAATATCTGTGGAGGTGGTGGAGAAGGTGGAAAAAGCAGAAATGTTGTCCAGGAAGTATAGGCCGCCACTCTCAGTCCCAGTAGCAATCGTCCGGATCCTGAAAAGAGCAAGAAGTAGAAGTAAATATGACTGAACACTGTAATTGCTTGCATAGAGAGGTAACAGATAATAAGTTGCACGGGAACTGGGGCACATATAGAGTATCCGCTAAGTGAAGAGATGGAGTGACATGAACTATCCCCGTCCCATGGACCGATGATGAAGAGCTGTCAGCGAGAATAACCGAGGGCAACCGATCATGTGTTTCTAGGAGAGAAAAACACTGGAGATTGCCGGTCATATGATTTGTAGCACCGGTGTCGATCAGCCATTTTCCTTGAGTAACAACGTGGGCACTGCTAGAAGACGTGACAACCGAGGCGAATGGCTTGGAGGAGTATATAAAAGCCATGAAGGGAGGAATAAAAACTGCAGCGGTCTCGGTGACAGCACACCAGCGGCAAGAAGGGCCACGACCAAGGTGCAGAGCAAGGCAAAGGGCAAGAAGAGGGAAGCACAAGCCGCGCGACTTAACAGGAGGTTGCGGCGACTAACATGCAGGAGCGGCTAAAGGAAGAAAGGCAGAGAGGCTGCCGAAACAAGGAAGAACCCGCGCGAACAGAGAGAAAATGCAGCGGTTAGAGAAAGAGATCTGCAGCGGTCACGATGATAGATACCAGCGGCCAGAAAAACGACGACCAAGCCGCAGAAGCAAGCAGAGGGAAAGAAGTCGAGCGGCTAGAAATCAGCCCGCGCGAAAAGAAGAAAGAGACACCACGCGAACAGAGAAAAGTCTGCTGGGAGGCAAACAGGTCGCAGCAAGAAGAAGAAGAAACAAAGAGGTCGCGCACACAAAGGGAAACGATAAGGAGAGAAGAAGCCACGCGAACAGGCCGCAAGCAGGCGGAAGAAACAAGCCGCGGGGATAGGCCGCAAGAAGAAGAAGCAAGCCGCGCGGACAGGTCGCGAGGTCAGAGAGGGCGCACAGAATCAGGAGGAGAAAACCTCCCTCTGATACCATGTTAAAGTAGCGAACAAACGACCAAAAAACAAGCCGAAGTTTTGAATAATTGAAAGTTTTATTATCCAAAAAGATATCTATTACAAAGGTATGCCCTCCCTTATATAGAATGGAGGAGAGATGAGAGAATACAAATAAGAGATGTGGGACTAAAAATTTACAGGACTAAGCGGACTATACAAAACAAACCGCACAAGCCGCGCGGTTAGACAGAAGGGCTAACCGCACGGCTACCACCAGAGAGAAAGAGAGATTGCCAGGGTAGACCGCTAGACCGCCCGGTCTCCAAGCCGGCTGAGACAAACCGCCAGATCGTGCGGTCTTTAACCCGCCAAGACAGACCGCCAAACCGCCCGGTCACCAACTTCAACACTCACTAACTCTTTGCTAAAGAGTTGGCCAATTGTCTAATAGTTAAGATGAGCCAGCCTCTTGTGCCATTTAACATAATGTGAGACTTTCTCATCAGCTACAAGACAAATAGGAGAAACAATGTTCTCACACATAATATCTAGACAATAGACATTTCTCTTCCTATATCCTGTCAGAATGATCTTTTGATCACTTGACCTACTGATATGACAACCATCCTTGACAAATGAGATGTCATATCCTAAATCACTCAGCTGACTTATGCTAATGAGGTTATGTTTCAAACCCTTTACATAAGCCACTTGAGTAATTGTAATAAGGTTGCTAGAAATGTTACCAAAGCCTTTGATGATTCCTTTTTCTGAACCACCAAAGGCAACTTTAGGACAATCCTTGATTGGTGTAGAGTCCTTCAGTAATCCCCTAGTTCCAGTCATGTGCCTGGAACATCCAATGTCCAAGTACCATATAGGGGCATGACCACTTGGACTCACCTGCAAAACAGATTACTTAACCTTAGAACCCAAATAATTCTTGGGTCCTTGGTGCAGGTTAGTATGGCTTTTAGCAAAACAACCTGTAGCTTTTCTAGCAGGCAGTTTGCTACTCTCCTTGACACTAGAATTGTGCCAGTAATATATGGAAAAATGGCCTACCTTGTCACAACACCAGCACTCAAATCTGTTATACCTTTGTTTAGGTACAACCCTGACTGTCTTATCTACAACAGGCTTCTTGTTGAGTACAGGGGCTTTGCCCTTAGACTTGGACCTAACTGTCCTGGCAGGTTTTGTAAACCCCAATCCAGTCTTACCCTTTTGAGGGATAAACTCATCTATCAAAGGTAAAACTGATTTTGGTTAAGAAAAACTTGCAACAATCTCTCTCTCCTTCTGAAGTCTAACCTCCAGATTCCTAATTTGATCATTCTTAAATGTAATAGTTCCCATCTGAATAACTGTAATGTTCTTCAGCCTGGCTATTTCATTTATTTTTTGATCTAACACTTTATCTGAATCAGCAGCTGCCAACTTAAGATTAGCAATTTCCTTAGTCAGTGTTTTGACCAGATGTTTGCTCTTCTTAAGTGCCTGCAATACATCTCTATATTCATCCATCAACTGATGAATATCTCCCTCAGATTCAGACCCACTCACATCACTTGATGCAGATGTATCTAATTCCGAATCAGTACTATAATCTGGAAGACATTGTACCTTACTTGGTCCAGGCTGATCCTGGATCTTGTCTCCTTCTGTTAAGGCCATCAGTCCATTGCACTGGATGTCCTCATGCTCATAAATTGAGTTCATTAGCTGCATGAACTCATCTTCCTCTTCTTCAGCAAACAGTCCAATATAAGCTTCAGCTTCTGAATCTGTTTCTGAAGATGACTGATCAGTCAAAATCTTATCCTTCTTGGCAACAAAGGACCTTTCCTTTTTGCCTTTGAACTGAGTCTTCTTCTTGTCAGTTGACTCTTTCCTCTTTTCTGGACAGTCAGCTACTATATGCCCTTGTCTATTGCAACAATAGCATACTATCTTTGAGGATGTATTTTTACTTGGCTTGGACTTTCTTTTCTCATTCCTTGATGACTTCCTGTTTTGATAATAGTCATCTTTAGACTGTGAAGTGGATGTCTTAGACCTCCACTGCTTCTTCTTCAGAAACTTTTGAAACTGTCTTGTAAAGGCAGCAAAATCCTCATCACTTTCACTGCTGTCTGAGTTCTAGTTCTCTGAATTTTCTGAAGCAGTCTCAGCAACTGTTTGTGGTGGAGATGGAGACTTGCTTCTGTACTTCCTAGTGGCTTCAGTTTTGAAGGCCACAGATATTTCCTTGTGCTCCATTCTTGTAGTCTTCTCTTCGTCCTTCCTAACCATTAGCTGCATCTCATATGATAACAGTTTTCCAAACAATGTTGGAGGAGGTATATCTGCTAGTTTGGCCATTTCCCTTATAGCACAAATCTTAGTATCCCAGTCCTTAGTTAGGGATCTCAAGAACTTATCATTCAGCTCATAATTGCTGAATTCTCTTCCATAGGACATCAATTCATTGACTATCCTATAGAATTTCTTATAACACTCAGTAATGCTATCAGACCTTCCTTGTCTGAAGCTTTCATACTCCTGATTTAACAAAGACTTCATGTCTTGTCTTACATCTTCAGATCCCTCCATGTAAACTATCAGTGTGTCCCACATTTCTTTTGAGATTTTATAATGTATTAGGTTCTGAAATGTGGCATCATCAATTGCACTTACAATAATATTCTGAGCCCTCTTGTCCATAGTGGCTAGAATTATTTCATCTTTAGTCATTTCTGAATAGTTTTTGGGAGTTCTCTGATTTGCATCCAGAAAAGATACTTTCATTGGCACATATGACCCTTCCTTGACTGTGATGTATATTCTTGGGTCAGATGCTTCCATAAAGAGTCTAACCCTCTCTTTCCATATGCCAAATATCTTTTTTCTGCAGATTGGCAACTTCATGGATCCTAGCTCTTTGTGATTCTCAGTAGAACCCATTTTCTTGATTCTTGATTAGTCTGATTCTGCCTACAGGATCTTTACTCAGACTGTTATGTCCTTTTTGAGTAAACTCCCTCTGATACCACTTGAAAGAAATAGTGCCTAAACACCTAGAGGGGTGGGTAAATAAGTGCACTTAATCTTTTTAACTTTTAAGGCAGAACCACTGGATTATTAGACCTGTTTATGCAATTCTCTACAGCAATTCAACACAGATAACACAGCAATCATACAAACATACAATCATAGAGTGCACACAGGATTTATAGTGGTTCCCCAAGGTCTGGGTACATCCACTTCCCCCCTCCGCCTATCTAGTAGTGTACTAGATTCGGCCTAACTTCTCCACTTCTCCTCAGATCCTCAGATCTTACAACTCAGAACCCCAAATAGGTTCCTACAACTCAGAGTGATCCCACTCCTACAACTCAGGCACCAAGCCCTACCACTCAGTCTTCAACAAGACCTACACTCAGGCACAACAACCCTACCTCAGCCTTCAACAAGGCCTACACTCAGAGAAATGATTCTCCTACACTCAGGCTCATAGGCCCTACCTCAGCCTTTATAGATTTAGGCTTACAACTCAGATCTATACAAGATCCTACAGAAATTAGAAAATACAAAGTATATGACCACAACTCTGATAGAGAGAGATGAGTTGACTGGCTTCTTGATGAGTTCTTGGAAGAACTTGACTGAGATCAACCTCCCTTGGCTTTCTTCAAAGCTTCTTGAATTAGAACACAGTAGGGTTGAGTCTCCTGAAGATGATCTTTGATCAACTTCTGTATTGAGATTCAGATCTCAATCTGAATCTAACTTGGCAGCCCGGTTCAACAACTGCACTTCTTAGAAGGAGCTCTCTCTCTCCAACTTCTTAGATCTTCACATGAAGGTCTTCTTATTGTTGTGTTGTTTTTCACTTCATTGATTGCTTCATTCATTCTTCTGTTGAAAGAATAAGCCTTTATATAAGCTTTCTTCATGGTGACCGGCTGATCCGGTTTCTAACAACTTTCTGACGGCTCTGACAGTAGCAGTTGACCGGTTGAAATGGCAGCTGTCAAGTCATCCAGTCACTTCTTGAAATCTCTGTCACTGTCTGAAAGTGTCGAGACAGATAGTCTTTATGTGTCGACACAAATAGACTAAGTGTCGACACAAGTAGACTAAGTGTCGACACTAGCCTTCATGATGTCGACACAACTCCTTGTGTTGTTGTAATAGCTTCTCGACACTGCTTCTTCAGAATATGTCGACACTGATCCTGTGTGTCGACACAAGTCCTTCTTCTTCAATACTTAGTTGATTTCTGCTAAGTGTCGACACAACTCCTTTGTGTCGACACATCTTCTTATGTTGAAACTTGCTAAGTGTCGACACATCTTCTTTGTGTCGACACATGCCTTCTGTGTTGAAACTTTTGCTGAGTGTCGACACATCTCCTTTGTGTCGACACATTCTTCATGTGTTGAGACTTTGCTGAGTGTCGACACATCTCCTTTATGTCGACACTTATACTTAAACTTTGTTGAAGTTTGCTGAGTGTCGACACAGCCTCCTAGTGTCGACACATGTACTTGAACTTTGTTGAAGTTTTGCTGAGTGTCGACACAGCCTCCTAGTGTCGACACTTTTGCTATCGACAAAGTTTCTCTGGGTGTCGACACTGCTTCTAAGTGTCGACACTGATTATGTAGGCATTTCTTCATTGTGTGTCGACACTGCCTGTATGTGTCGACACTTTTCTTCTGGTGTCGACTCTGCCTTCCTGGTGTCAACACAATTACTCCAAGTGTCGACACAGCTTCTCTAGGTGTCGACACAAGCCTCCTTAAGTCTCGACACTTTTCTTCTAGGTGTCGACACATGGACTTAGAAACTTTTCCTGCAAACCTGCAGTTACTTAACCTGCACAAATAAACTCAAAGCACATCAAATACACCTTGATGTATATCATTGAGTAGGGTGAGGCTTCTTCAAATCAGGTACATATATTCCAATGTACCCAATAGGTTAATTTAATTTCTATCTGTGGTCGAAGAATTAGCCACAGCTCGTTCAACGGAGATCGACGATCTGAAAACTATTCTTGAGAAATTTCGTCGACCTGAGATCGACGAACTCTCTGCGTGAAGTTATTTTCGTCGAGCGGAGATCGACGATCTTGCTTCAGAAAAGTTTTCGTCGACCTGAGAACGACGAAAATTTTTCCCCGCTTCCAACTGAGATCGATGATATCATTTCTTTATGAAATTTTTCGTCGACCTGAGAACAAAGATTTTTTTTTCTTTTTCTCAGGACAGAGTTTGCCACTTCATATTCTGAAAACCCTATAACTAGGTTTTCTTCGAGCTCTATCCCGCGCTTTCTAGTTCTCTTGCACATGATCTCTCTCTCATTTTTGCAGGAAAACCATGGCGATTCTGACGACTTCTCTCTCCGACATGAAATATGATACAGGATTTGACATCGACTTCGATTCATTCAGCCATACCAATCAGATATTCACTGATATTATGCAACTATTTGAAGAACAGCAACTGAGGAAACTTATGACCACTAGGATCAAACTTCCAGAGACTGAGATAAGAGAATGGGTCTACACATCAACTTTCCCAGATGTAGAAACAATGATTGGTACCATCATAGGCCATGAGGTTACTCTAACACCTGCTATTTTAACTGAGATTTTTGATTTGGTTAATAGAGAAGAAGATATAAAATTAGACAGTTCTGAGTATGATTCTATGCTGATTAAGATGGGTCACTCAGATTGAAACCCTAATAAATTGTTAAAGAAAAACTTGTCTGTAGAATAAAGGTTTCTGGCTGATGTAGTAGGGAAAGTGTTGCTAGGAAAGCACACAACCCATGATTATATTACCAGGCACCAATTCTTGGTGATGTGTGCCCTGGTTAATAAGAAATTAGTAAATTGGGGTTTGTTGCTGTTTGAATTAATCAAGAAGAAAAACTCAAAGAAATAAGTATGTTTTGGGAGGATTCTGAGAATTTTCCTGCAGGCCAAGACTCCTGAACTTTTGGTCTCCCAGACCATGTTCATCAATGCCTCCAAGAGGCTAACCTCTGCCTTATTTGGTAGATGGGAGAGGACCATCTCTAAGCCATCCAGGGCTTCCTCCTCTTCCAGAGCATCAGAGAACACCAGGATAGTAACAGTCACTCCCTCAGCTGAAGTAGAAGCTCCTGCTCCTCCTCCATCTCCACCACAATCCACAGTTCCTTCATCAACTCCCCTCCAACAACCATCCACTTCCTCTCAATCTCCTACTGCCTCACCATCACAATCTCATTCCCCACTTTCGTAATCTCCAATCCACAAACAAGAGGATTCTCCATCCCCACCTCCTCAATCTCCTATACCACCTCACCTTGATGACATACCACCCCCTCAATCTTCTCTGTCATTTCCAACTTTTGATCTTTTACCATCTCAATCACCATCTCCTCAACATCAACTATCTCCATCTCAGGACGAAATCATGCCAGTTTCATTCCTCCCTCTTCTTCCATCCATCCATCTGTATCCACTCAGACACCACCTGAGATTATACAATTGGATTTCCCCCCACATCCACTATCTTGGAGCTTATCTCTCTAACTATTAGGCATCTCATAGTAGAGGCAATTTCTCCTCTAACTGCCTCCATAAACTCTCTTGCTACTCTTCTTGCTTCCTCTTCCTCTATCCCTTCTTCTTTCCACGGTCTGGCTTCAGTACCCTATGAATCCAGGCATGGGGAGATGTTCCAGGAAGAAGCTATAGCTCCAGCTCCAGCTCCAGCAGCAGCAACAACAATTTCTCCAGCAGCAACAACAGACTCAGTTTGTACAGAAGCAGTTCCAGAGATTACCACTATTGGTGATTGCAGCATCAATCCCACAGTGAATTTAATTTATTTACTTAATTCTTTTAATTAAGTTTATAGAAATTTTTTACCATGTTTTGATGTTCATCACTCCCAAGCCATAATGTGTTATACTGCTCCAATAAGTCCTGCAGTTGTGAATCAACTAAGGGCAAGTTTTGTTGTTCCAGAGATTACAGAAAGCCTAGTTGTTGATGATTCTTATTAAACAGTTCCTGTTTCTGTGCCTCAGGCATTCTCTCCACCAACTTATGGCTGGTGTGAATCCCCAATGCTAGATATGGATGAGATTATGTTTGCTGATATGGAAGAAGAGCATGAGCCTTTTTAGGATCAAACTATTTCAGAAACTCCAACAGTTCAAAAATAGTCTTCGGTTCCAGGAATCTCAGCAGAATGGCTAAAACAATTGGATGATATCTATGATAATCCTCCTGATTCACCTGATGATGATGAGGATTCTGATGATTAAAGTTCTAAGAAAGAAAAGTCTAAGAAGAGAAAGGCTCCTCCCAAGGCTGTTCCTAAGTCACCTTATTGTTGATATCCCTTACTACATTCTGCACAATATTCCTCTCACTCGAGATATGGCTCACTGGAAGAGATTCTCTAAGAATGAGCTCAAGGAAAGAAAGAAAAGGAAAAGATACAGTTCCCCACCTAGGCAGACCAGGAGAGGACCTCCTCCTCCGCCTTCTCCTACTGCTGGTGCATCAGGAAAAGTTGCTAAGACTCAGAAACTAGCCTCAAGTAGTTCTCAGTCTCCAAGGCCAGCCTCCCATCAGTCTTCCAGACCAGCCGGGAAGTATAGTCAATGCAGACCTCCAAGGTCTTATTATTCAAGCCAACCTCAGCTGTGTGTCCCTCAAACCAACTTTCAACAGCAATCCATTATTTTTAGAAATCCTCAAAAGTCTTCTCAGGATGCTCTTAAATCTAATCTAAAGAGACCTCTCCCTCCAACCCATGAACCTGAATTAGATCCAAATTTCAGGATGCCCAAATTCCAAGAGCTGATTGGGCTATCTCAAATTAATAGAGCCAGAGCTGAAGGAGCAGATCCATCTAAATTCACTACAATGTCTACCTATAGACAGAAGGAGTTTGATAAATTTCAGGTAAACAGAAATGTATTGACCCTAATGAATATATGCTGATCCATTCAGAAGCAATAGTGCCCAGAGCTGCATCTATAACAATTCTTGGGGTTCAAGTCCTGAAGATGTCTCAGAAGGAAGCAGAAAATCCAAACAGGATAATTGCTTTTGCTAAATCATCTTCTGCTCCTCCCTTTAATAGATCTTAAGCAATTTTTTAATTTTGATTTGCTATGTGTAATGAACTTATCCATATCATATCTGCTGAATAGTTTAAATTCTGTCAGATATTTATATTGCTTTGTGTTTGTATGCTTTTTTATTTCTTTCAGTGACCTCACCCAAATAGTGGGAGATTGTTGGATCCCTAGTTTGGATTTGTGCTAGGTTCACTATTAGGTTTTTGACCCATCATGTATATCCTAGGGTCAATTTGTTTGTTCTATGGTCTAGGTCTGTCTGACTAGGTTAGACATCTTTGTTCCAGCCCTCAGAAGTATTCAGAGATTCAGACATAGAAGAAATACAGTTTTAAAGAGTTCAAAAAATTAGTTCGATGTTCTTTGAACACAGCTCAACGATCATCGATCACAGATCGACGAACTCAGAGTGTCAACTCTGAGGTGAGCTCGATGAAATACAAGCTCAGGTCGACGATCTTCCTTCTTCTACTCAGATTCTTTGGTCGACGAACTTGGAACTCAGTATTGACAGATATCTTCCAGATTAATGATCTCTGAGCTCAGCTCGGTGAAGGAGATTTCTCAGCTCAACAAACTTGGAATTCTGTTCGATGAAAACTATCATGTGTTCGATTAATTTCTTTTAGTATCAGTTTGACGTTTTCTCTCTCATTTTGTCTTCAATTTGTATTATTCTAAAGCAGTAATTCTCTGATAATTAATGCTCATATTCTCAAGGATATAGCCATTTCTTAGCAGCATTAATTATGGTATTCACATATTTAATTACTTGACTTATTTACTGGGATAGTTGAGGAAACTCATTAAATGCCAAAATCCAGCTGTTCAACTCTCGGAATCTCAGCAGTAAATTCAGAATTCTAGTTCAAATTTCAAAAGGCTGAAATCTCTCAGGATATAAAAGCAATTCTTCTCTCTTCAAAAGGATAACAGAACAACAACATTCATTGATACATTTTTCAGAAGAAAGCATTGATATTGTTCTTACAGGAAATTGAAGAAGAACATCAACACTCAGATCATTAGTCTTCTTCAGTTTCTACTTCAGGATTTTTCTAGAGACAACAGTCAACATCTGTCTAAAAGTTTCTGAAGATCAGCAAGCCAACTTCAAGGCCTACGCCTTATGCAAAGCTCTCATCTTCCTGAACCTTTCTTCATCTCAGGGTGAGCTTTGACAACAACATCCACTAAGTATTCTTAGTTGTTTAAGAAAGAGAAGACAACATCATTTTCTTTTTCCTACTGTAAAAAGGTTTTTTAACTCCCTTCAAAAGTTATCATCTGGTTGTCAAGTCTTCTTATCAAAAGACTTGGATTGGTTTTTGGGAAACTGATCAAAAGCTCAAAGGGTTATGAGATCTCCCTTGAAATAGATCTTGTGGTGACAGGACACCTGATCAAAAACATATGGTGGCAGGACACCTGAAAAAAACCTGTTAGTGGATTCCTATCAGGATGGTAGAAGAGTGGATGTACCCAGTTTTGAGGAACCACTATAAAATCTTTTTGTCGTCTGGAATGCTCTATTCTTTTATTTGTTGTGCTATGATTGTTTTTGTTTTTATTTCTCTTTATTCATATAGATATCACTTATTTTAATTCCACTATAAAAAACTAATCAAAGTTTTAAAATACTATATTCACCCCCCTCTAGAGTTAAGACTGATCTGTCCTTCACTTTCAAACTTCTTTAGTGGGGATTTTGTCATACCATGGTTTGTATTCATTTCTGGATGATCTTCTTCTGAAGTCCTTCCTGGCCATTTTGCAGAATATTTTGGCTAGAAGACTCATGAGGTCTTCATTTGCTGGAATAGCTTCTCATGCAACTATAGCCTGGAAAGCGATGATCTTTTCATTCCTGGGAGATGGTGAAGCTATTTGCTCAGCTTCTCTTATCTTGATAAGCTGCTTATAGGACTTGAGCTTTCCCTACAAGGTCTCTGTTGGGATCTCATTCAAGCTTCTGGCTTCCTTGATTGACCAGATCCTAGAGTCTCATGTGCTAGGGAAGCACATAAGGATCTTGTCATTTATCTCTATTAAAGAGATGTCCTTGTCAAGAGTTTTCAGCTCATTGATGATGAGACTGAGTCTGGTGTACATGCCAACAACTGATTCTGATTGACCCTTCTTGAAGTTCTCATATTGAGAAATTAAGTGGGACCTTTTGTACTTTATTTCATCTGCTGAGCCAGCAACCGTTACATTTAGAGAATCCCAGATATCTTTGGCTGAAGAGTATTCAACAACTTTCTGGAAAATATCATCAGATATTATCTGAGCTAGGATGTTCATAGCTTTTGCATCAGCTATCTTCAACTTCTTCTGAGCCTCTGTCCACTCAGGTGGTGGAACTACTGAGGTGCTTGTTATTGCCACTGGTGGTGGGGGACCTGTCAAGATAGAGTTGTAGATGTCCTGATCAATAGAATTCATATATAATTTGATCCTTGCCTTCCAGAGAGCAAACTTATTTAAGTTGTACACTGGAGGTCTCGTGCTTGAGTACTCTTTGTTTTGTGCCATGATAAAAAGAACAAACTAGAATAAGATAGATCTATCAAGGATCTCTTTGGTTCAAGTGTTAGCCTGTACAACCAATTAAACCCAACCTGACTCTCTGATACAAATTGAAAGTGAGAGATAGATCTATCTTAACTCTATAGGGGGGGGGGGGGGGGTGAATGGAGTATTTTAAAAACTTTGATTAGTTTTTATAGCGGAATTAAAAAAGTGATATCTATATATATAGAGAGAAATAAAAACAAAGACAATCACAACACAATAAATAAAAGAATAGAGCAACCCAGACGACACAAAGATTTTATAGTAGTTCCCCTAAAACTTGGGTACATCCACTCTTCTACCACCCTGGTAGGAATCCACTATATGTTTTAGATTAGGTGCCCTGCCACCACAGGTTTTTGCTCCGGTGCCCTGTCGCCACAAGATCATTTTTTCTAAGGGAGATCTAGCAACCCTTTGTGCCCAAAAACCAAATTAAGTCTTTTGATCAGGAGACTTAACAACGAAAGGGGTTAACTTTTGAAGGGAGTTATAACCCTATACACAGTTGGAAATAAAAAGATGGTGTTCTTCTATGTCAACAATCTGAGAGAAAACTAGTGGATTTTGATGTTGTCAAAGCTCCCCCTTAGTTATAGATCTGATCAGGAGAATGGAAGCTTTGCTCAGGGTGTAGGACTTCAAATTAAAAACTGCTACTTCCAGTATATGTATCTGAGAAGTTCTGAAGTTGATCTCAGAATAAAGATTGTATGCTGGAAGGAAGGCTTGAAGAAGAAGAAGATGAAGATGAACAAGATGTTCTTGTTGTCTGTACTGTTCTATTCTTGTCTTCAATCTTCTGAAATTTTCCTTTATATATGATTGCTGATTTGAAATTCAAATTCCTTTGCATATTCTTTGGGAAATGAAACAACTGTAATTTTGTGTTCAATGTGTTTCCTCAACTGTCCCAGTAAATTTGCCAAGTAATAACTCTGTGAAATTTTAATTAATGCTGCCAGGAACAGCTATATTCTTAGGAATATGAGCATTAATTATCAGAGTATTACAGACTTAATCCTTAAATTCAAATTGGCTTAGACGATCAGAGAAACTGCATAAAGATAGTCAAATAGAATCTAGATAGAGTTAGTCGAACACAGGAAAGGATTCGTCGACCTGAGCTCCATGATTGTCGAGCTGAGATCCAAGATCATCGAGCTGAGAATGGCACTTCATCGAGCTGAGATCCTGATATAAGCTCACAGTTCGTCGAACTGAGCTAGACTTTCGTCGAGCTCAACTTAGAGAATAAATTTTGAGTTTGTCGATCAGAGATCGAAGATCGTCAAGCTGAGTTCAACTATCGTCGAATGAATAATTCTACTATCTTCAAAACTGTCTTGTCTCTTAAGTCTTGAATTCTCTGAAGTCTTCTGAAGATATGTCTCAGTATACTGACCTAAGAGATTGACGTAAAGACCCTGGGACTAACAAATGATCCTAGACTATATATGGTGGGTCAGCAATCCTAATACTGAACCTAGCCCAAATCACAAGTAGGGTTATAACATAGCTATTATTGTAGGTGAACCCCACCATATAGAGATGATCTTCCCATCTCTTTCCAAAATCCAAGGCGAACATTCGAAACATGTCCTCTATTGTTCTGTAGGTCCTCTCAGTTTGGCCATTCATTTGTGGATGAAAGGCCGTACTGAATGTTAACTTTATCCCCAACAACTGATGGATTAGCCTCCAATCATTCGAAGTTAAGCACCAGTCTCAATCACTTACGATGCTACGGGGAACATCGTGTAATCATAGTATTTGTTCAACATACAGCTTTGCCAAAACTTCCACTGAATCGTCCCTCCTATTCGGAATGAAGTGTACCGCTTTAGTCAACCGGTCCATGATCAACCAAACCAAATCATTACTGCATTGAGACCTCGACAAAGCGTGCACGAAATCCATGTAAATATCATCAAACTTCCATTTCGGAATAGTTAGAGACTTCATGAAACCTCCAGGCTTCTGGCATTCAACTTTCACTAAGGCACAAGTCTGACATTTAGCCACGTAAAGTGTAATGTCTTTCTTCATGCACGGACACTAGAACAACATTTTCTTGTCTTTATACATTTTTATGCTCCCTGGGTGAATTGAGTACTTTGTAAAATGAGCTTCATACATTAATTCATCTCTTAACTTCCCCATATTCGGGATGCACAAATGACCATTATTCGCAAAATGCTGTCATCCCAGGATAATTGGCCATTTACTCCATCCACTACATAGCATTACAAACTTTCATCAAGTTCCGTTGCCCGCCGAACCCTGTCCGCCAGGTCATACTGTACCTCCATCCAGGTCAAGCATACATTTTCTGTGGAATTTTTGTCAACACAAGAAATCTCTAAAGCTTCCAACTCCTGGATCAGACGTTCATCATGCCTCTGCAACCAATTTGCCTTTGCTGGAGTCCTCAGACTCAAGGCATCTGCGACCCCATTTCCCTTCCCGGGGGTATAGTGTATTTGGAAGGTATAGTGTCCGAGTAACTCCATCCACCTTCGTTGTGATATGTTCAGATCCTTCTGATCTAACAAATATTTTATGCACTTATGGTCAGTGAATATATCCACCTTTACGCCATATAAGTAATGATGCCACAGTTTAAGTGCAAAAATCACCGCTGCCAACTCCAAGTCATGAACGGGATAGTTCCGCTCATTGACTTTCAAATGGCATGAGCTATAAGCGATTACCTTGCAAAACTAAAGAAGAACGTAGCCAAAGCCGCTCCATGACGCATCACTATAAATTTCATAACCGTCCGTACCACATGGCGACGTCAAGATGGGCGCCGTGGTCAAGCGACTTTTCAGCTCTTCAAAAGCTCCCGCGCACGCCGGCGTCCAAACGAACTTCTGATCCTTACTCATGAGCGTGGTAAGCGACAAGGCGATCCGTGAGAAGTTTTCGACGAAATGTTGGTAGTAGCCCGCCAGTCCAAGGAAACTCCTGACTTCGGCCACAGAAGACAACACTTTCCACTCCCGAATGGATTTTATCTTTGACGGATCCACCATAATGCCCTCTCCACTCACTACATGGCCAAGAAAAGCCACTAACGATAGCCAAAAATCAAACTTTGAGAACTTGAAATAGAGCTTATTTCGCCTCAGGGTGTGCAACACCATCCGTAAATTATTCGCATGATATTCTTTAGACTGAGAGTACACCAAGATGTCATCAATGAAGAAGATCAAAAACAAATCAAAGTACTCTCTAAATGTTCGATGCATTAATTCCATGAACACCGAGGACACATTACATAACCCAAACTGCATTACAGTGAACTCATAATGCCCGTAGCGTGTTCCAAATGCTGTTTTGGGAATGCCACCATCCTGAATCCTCAACTGGTAGTAACCCGACTTCAAGTCCAGTTTAGAATAGAAGGTTGACCACACAAGCATATCAAACAAGTCATCGATTCGAGGTATTGGATACCTGTTATTCTCCGTCAGCTTATTTAACTCGCGATAGTCGATGCACAACCGCAAGCTACTGTCCTTCTTTTATACAAAGAGAACAAGTGCGCTCCAAGGTGACATACTTGGGCGTATATAACCCTGTTCCAACAACTCTTGTAGTTGCACTTTTAGTTCCGCCATTTCCTTTGGCGCTACTCGATATGGAGAGCGGCCACAGGTTTTGCACCTGGCACCAACTCTATCGAGAAATCAATCTCCCGCTATGGTGGTAATCCCGGAAGCTCCTTTTGAAACACATCAGCAAACTCCGAAATAATCAGAACATCACCGACACTGGCTTTTGGCTCAATAGCCTCAATAAGCGTGAAGAACAACACTGCACCTTTCCGAATTGCTTTGACCACTTGGATGGCAGACATCAATGTCCTGCTCGATCCTCGCATACCAGCAAATGTAGTCTCTCATTCAGTGTTCTGTCCCAGTGTGACCTCCTTTCAATTGCAATCTATATAGGCACGCTGCTCCGAGAGCCAGTCCATACCAAAGATCACATCAAATTCTAATATTGGTAGCACATATGCTTCCAATCTGAAATCCTGACTTCGTATTCGTACCTCCACAAAGCAAGCTTTATCCACATGCATCACACATCCGTTTGGTAATAACACTTTCACACTATCTGCCACCATACAAACCGACACACCGATCCGTAACATGAAGTCCACAGATAGAAATGAATGTGAAGAACCCATATCAAATAGTGCTCTCGTTGGATAGTCTTGAACCAGGATAAAGCCTAAGACAAACACATCATACGCAAGCTACATACAAGGTATGAAGTATCAAAAGCATAACAAAGTATCTTAGCACGTACCTGTGACGACATCACTTTGCTTTATGGCCTCCTGTTGGCCAAGATGATATACTCGGGGCTGCGTATGGAATGCAGAGGATTCCACCACTGTCTTTCCTTTTTTGCATAAGTCATTCCTGTCTTCTTCTAACCCTTAGGCGGACCAAGCCGACAGTCATGGGCAAGATGACTCACCTTACCACAAGTATAGCAAGCACGAGACTCTTGCCTAAAAGTTGCTCCAGATGCAACACTCGAGGGAGCCTGTGAAGAAGACTTGGATCTCTTACTACATCTCTTGCGGTAGCCCGACTTTCCCAGGTGCGGCGCTTTGAACTCAGGCTTTGTCACAGCCAAGTCCCTCTTGCCCTGAACCCGCTTCATGTCTTTCTCCAACGCATGAGCCGTATCCACCAACGCTTAAAACCCCTGGTTCACAGAACTCAAGAGCAGGAATCTCAGCTCATTAGGCAACCCTTCGTAGAACCTATTGGTTTTATGCTCTTCGTCAGCAAAGATAGTTCCCGCATAGCATCACAACCTTGTAAATTCATGAAAGTAGGTATCCACACTACTTTCCCCTTGGGTTAGATGCTGGAATTCACTCTCCATAGCTATGCGCTGAGCCGATGTAAAATGCTTTGCCAAGAATAGTCTCGAAAATTCCTCGATCGAGACTTCCGTTAGTTGTCTGCCCGCCAAGTGGTGCAACGCTATCTCATCCCACCATAGCCGAGCCTCTCCTTACAGCAAGAAGGTGGCCAAGGTGACTTTCTGTTCTTCCTCCGTCCTTATCGTCGTCAAAATCCTCTTGACGCATGCAGGCTAATCCTCTGTTTGCATTGGGGATCCCACCCCCATAAACGTAGGAGGATTGAAGCTCATAAATTGCTTCAACTGTCGTTCAGCTTCTCGCGGATCAACAACAGCCTCAATAGGTTCTGGCCTCAGACCACCCTGTTCTGGCACCACCGCAGGCCGCGCCTGCCCAGTCGGTTGTGCTTTGATCAAAGCAAATAGGGCCTCAGCAACTAAACGTACTATCTCCGTAGAAGGAGGAGGTGTCGGCACCTCAGCTGGTGCCGTACTCTCATTAGAACGCTGGGGCTCAAACTGCTCCACACCACATCGCGTCACCAATACGTGGAAAAGACGCACTTTGGCGACTTGGCAAAAGCAACAATAACAATATAGGAACTCACAGGTTCCTCAAACAAGTGTATTTACATTCCTTAGTGGGCATTCTTGAGTTCATTTTGAGTTATCATGGGTCGCACAGACATGTGCTTCGCCACTCCGCAAAAGAATTCAATCACGAATTCGAAGGAGGAACAACAGAACAAGCTAATACCAAATTGTAACACCTCCGTCTGTCACATGAAATATAACAGAAGGTCCGGCCGGGGCCACACGCCATATTCTACAGACAGTCGGGGACATTACTTATGAATATCAAAACCAGTATACACATCCTAACTCAGAGCATTCTAGCGGAAGCATTAGGGCTTAGACTTGAACTCATTAGCCATTAATGTCCACTATATATATAAACCACCATATTTATATATATCACATAGGAATGTACAAAAATTACACCAAAGTG
This sequence comes from Platanthera guangdongensis, assembly GCA_039583875.1. Lineage (NCBI taxonomy): Eukaryota > Viridiplantae > Streptophyta > Magnoliopsida > Asparagales > Orchidaceae > Platanthera > Platanthera guangdongensis. Next base: position 79,728,113 of record CM077158.1, on the reverse strand, counting down.
TTTGACCTTAAGACCCTACAAGTGTTCTTCATACGTGTGGATTACATACATCGGCACACAGACCGGCCATACATGACAATCACAAAACACTTTTCTTTCATTGGCCTTCGAGGGACAACATAGCAGCAGCACCAACAATAGTAGTAATGGCTTCAGCCCACTATTTTTCGCTCGGCTCTCCAGCACCTGCATGGGGACAATCCACTGCAATAGTGACAAACAAAGCAACGGTCAGCATTCAGCTGACCAATTTATAACGAACCTACCCTTACCCGGGGCAGCGGTATTCCTTCCATGCAGACATAACATTTCACAAGCAGATATATCACAAGATGTGAACTTACGCACCATCAATTTATCACAAACGTCGACCACACGACCCGACGCTTAGTGCACTCAGGGCACATTCTTGGTGTACCGGAAAACCAGGATCCCACCACCGTTCTTGGCTTCAACCCAACGATAATCATGAGTATTGTGCTCCACGACCTACAACCGGAGACTTTAGTATTAATGGCATGCAGTCCTAAGACTCTCATTATGTGTTACAATGAATGCCCAATAACCCGGGCAACTCAAGTTGACAACCATAACGCGGATACAGTTCAGCCCTTGCCCGTTGCTAAAATCGGTAGTTCAATGTCTAGACTAAAGCAGGTCGGCATCCCCTTGTCCGTTCGGCAAGAAGAATTTTAAGAGCTCATAGCGCCCGACAGCCACAATGTCTGCCAAGGACTGACTTCACAATCAAAAATGGAGTTAAAGCCAGCGTTCATTACAATCGCTTGGCAGGGTCCACAGCTCTGCGCCCAAACTCAACCCAAACCCTGCAGTAACCTGCAGTGCCAAAAAACTGGTCTTTCACATAACAAATAGCTCTCTGAGAGCTATCGCTGTCAGTGACACCCACTGTCGCCCGACGATATTAACAGTTACCAAAACTGTGATTTCACCCGGGTATTTTCCTAGAGATCCTCTCCAGTACATCCTGTTACTCCACTTCACAGGCATAACCCAGAAACTCCATAAAATACTCATTTATACGCGGAGTATTCTCCGATTCACAAAAGAAAACATCACTAATCTAGACCAACCTGTCCAGATGTGCTTCACACAAAATGCCTATTCCGTACTACATATTTCCGGATCTATATGCAAACTGAATTGGGGATAAGAGTATGAAAGAATTAGTGTCTAACCACCTAGAGGGGGGGGGGGGTGAATATGTGTAATTCCTTTTTCTTCTAAGGCAGCAAATCTATTCAGTTAATTACTTAACAATAAATAATTCTATAGCTAACACAACACAGATTCACAGAATCACAACAACACAGATTGCACACAGATTTTATAGTGGTTCCCCAAGGTCTGGGTACATCCACTTTCCCCCTTCGCCTATCTAGCAGTGTGCTAAATTCGGCCTAACTTCTTCTCTTCACCTCAGATCCTCAAATCTTACAGTAGCTCAGAACACCAACAGGGCTCCTACAACTCAGATTGAGTCCACACTCCTATAGCTCAGGCAAACTGCCATACCTCAGCCTTCAACAAGGCCGACAACTCAGAGATCACAATCTCCTACAACTCAGGCTCACAGCCCTACCACTCAGAGATCTAAATCTCCTACAACTCAGCCTTTATAAAACAGGATTAGAGCTCAGATCTTAAACAGATCCTACAGAAAAATAGATTTAACAAATGTATTTTACCCCACCCTGGTAGAGAGAGAAATGATGGATAGCTTCTTGATCAGTTCTTGGAAGAATCTGATGGCAGAGAACAACCTCTCTTAGCTTTCTTCAATGCTTCTTGAATCTGAACTCAGTAGGGTTGAACTCCTGTGAAGATGATCTTCAATTAGCTTCTTTCTTGATATTCAGATCTCAATCTGAATCCTTCTTGGCAGCCTGGTTAAGCAACTGCACTTCACTTAAATAAATGGAGCTCTCTCTCTCTCTCCAAATTCTCCTTATATCTTCTGACGAAAATCTTCTTAATTCTGTATGTGTATATTCTTTTTCAGTCCTCTTGATCAGTCTTCATTTGTTGAAGGAGAATGTCTTTATATATACTTTCTCCATGGTAACCGCCTGATCCGGTTTCTAACAACCTTCTGACAGCTCTGACAGTTGCAGTAGACCGGTTGGTAACGACAGCTGTCAAGTCATCCAGTCACTTCTTGAAATTCTGTCTGTCAGTAAAGGGTCGAGACTGAACTTCATCATGTGTCGACACAAGTAAACTAAGTGTCGACACAAGCCTTGGTGGTGTCGACACAGCTTCCTTAGTGTTGACACTGCTTCTCGACACTGCATCTGTAGAATGTGTCGACAATGATTCTGTATGTCGACATAATTACTTCTTCTCTTTAACTTTATTGAAACTCTACAGTATGTCAACACAAGTCTTGTGTGTCGATACAGTTGATGTCGACAAAGTCTTCTGTGTGTCGACACTGCCTCTGTGTGTCGACACAGTCACTTCTTTTCATTAACTTTTTTGAAACTCTGCAGTGTGTCGACACAAGTCCTATGTGTCGACACAGTTGATGTCGACAAAGTCTTCTGTGTGTCGACACTGCCTCTTTGTGTCGATACAGCTGATGTCGACTAAGTTTTTTTGTGTGTCGACTCTGCCTCTGTATGTCGACACAGTTTCTTCAGGTGTCGACACAGCCATTCCAAGTGTCGACACAATAAACTCCAAGTGTCGACACAGCTTTTCTCTAGTGTCGACACAAGCCTTCATAAGTGTCGACACAGCTTCTTCTGGTGTCGACATATGAACTTAGAAACATTTTCCTGCATTCTTGCATTTTCTTAACCTGCACATATAAACTCAAAACAACATCAAATACAACTTGATGCATATCATTGAGTAAGGTGAGGCTTCTTCAAATCTGGTACATATTTTCCAATGTACCCAACAATCTCCCCCTATTTGGAGAAGCCATAACCTTTAGTCAATGATATACACCATTCAAAACAAATACACATTATGATGTATAACAACATTATATGACAGGGTAATTTTTAAACAAAACATACATCACAAGTCATCACAGAATAATAATGCAACCAGAATAAGCATTAATTATTGTTTTGTTTCAACTTCCAATAGTTTCTTATCAAAAGGTACATAGATTTCAATACTAAAGATTACAAAGTTGTAAAATCTTAGTAAATCTATCCTAAGGCTGCTCAGGCTCCTTGATGACTATGCCTTTGCCTGATTTGATTTTGGCTTGTACAGGAGCATCAGTATCATCAGCTGGCTTCTTGCCCTTTTGATCTTTCATATTTTGCTCTTCAGCCCTTATTCTTTGTCTTTTAAAGTAATGAAAAGGCTTTGGGAAATATTTGCTTGGCTCTTGAGCATTAGGAGGTAGCTTCCCAGCTTTAGCCTTTCTTCTATATTGAACTATGGCTTCTTATCTGGCTTCATGCTTTTGCCATTCTTGCTCTAAGTACCATTTGCCCCTATCATTGGTCTGGTCCTTTACAGCTTTCCAAGCAGTCAATATAATGTTCCTGGATGTTGGACTCCACTCCCCAAAATCAGGCTTCAACTCTACCTGTTCTCTGAATCTTTTCTTAGACAATAGAGCTTCTTGCTCTTTGTTCAAAACTGCCTCTGGCACTTGCATATCTACTTTCCAAAGGATAATATTTTGAGCACCTTCTGGAGGGCTGTACATGGACTATACTTCTTGGTGAATCATTTCAAAATCAGCTGGAGGATAAATAATTTGTGCAACTTCAGCTTGATCACCTCCAAAATAAGGAGGGTGTATACCTGACTCAGCAACATTATCATCATCACAGAGGGGTGGATATCCAAGGGTGGCTCTGATGCTATTAGATATCCATTTAGCATGATTAGAGCTTGCTTTGACTAACACTCTCTCCCCCTTTATGACTTCTCTTGCAACATGATCCCTGAGGTCAACCTTTTGAAATCTAATTTTCTCATCAAGAAAGTTTACACCATTTTTATAAAAAGACTTTAACTTCAATAGCTGTGCAGAAATAGTCTTTTGAGAATCCTTAATAGCTGTTTGGACAGTAGGTAGTCCTTCCTGTAATTGCTTGTCAAAATCTGCCATGGTTTTAGTGCTTGCTGCAGTCTGGGCAGTAGCAATATTCTTCATTTCTATAACAATCACATTATGTGATTCTGTCAGATTATCATTCATTCTAAGTTGATTCTCTAGAACATAGCCTTGCTTCACAGCTATATCATCAACTTGAGTCTTGATTTTTTCTTGATGTGTTGCTAGGAAAACCACAGCATTGCCCCCTTTGTGAAAGCAATCTGTCATCTCCTTCTTATTCTGATTCACTTCAAATCTTATGGATTTTATATCCTGAGCCAAAGAGAATTGTAGGTCTTTAAGAGTTTCATCCATATATTTCTCCATGGCAATCCTTTGCTCATCTAGCTTTACTTATAATGAGACTAATAAGGAACTATAATCAGTAGCTGAGGCTGATTTTGGTGCAGTTTGTAATGCCCTCTTATAACTCTGGCTTCTTCTTTTGAAAACCATTAGCTTTCTTTTCTTAGCCTGAATTTTTTCTTCCTCTTTAGAATTTGAAGTATTGGCTATATCAACTCTCTCTTTAGGACTAGGAGTCATTTCCTGTGCAGTCCTAGGTAGCTCCCCCTGAGTCCCTTGCTCCTCCCCCACAGTACTTACGTGCTCCTTCTCAATGTTGACTTGCTCCCCCTCAAAGTCTGCTTTCTCCCCCTCAAACTCAGTCTGCCCTAGATCAGGGAACAACTCTTCATGGGTAAACTCTTGTTGAGTTGGGACTGGAGATACTCTTATCTCTGGAGCATTATCAGTAGCAGATGTATCTTTCATGATAACATCATGTGCTTGACTGTTTAGTTGAGTTGGCTGGTCAACATCAATCAAAGATTCACTTAGTGTTTCATCTTTATCAATGAGAATTGATTGATTAACCTCTTGGATGACCTCAAGTATAGTCTGTGTAGCCATTTCACTTTCTAAGTGGGTTGGCTCTTCCTCAAGGTGAGGCTCCCCCTGCACCTGAGCACTGTCTGCAATATCTTGTGCAGGTGATTTTTCAGGAATCTCTTGCCTTTATTCCTCAGGCATATCCTTAGTTAGGACCCTATCCCACCTGGATATAATCCTTATGTCCATTCTCCTCATATGATTAATCTTTGGACCAGCAGTCTGTGTCATTACATGTGGAATTATTCCAGCTAAGTAGAGACTCATAATCCTTCCCAGATTTGGTTTCTTAATACTTTCCTTAATCTTTTCAAATATTACTGCTGACCAATCAGTGTTTAGTCTGTAGATGATCCTGGTCATCACGCTAAACATATAGGCAGAAATCCTATCATGCCCCCTGGCTTACAGAGAATAACTTTGCCAACTATTTCTGAAAGAAATTTGCCTTGTTGATTCATCCCTTTTCTATTATTTGCTGATCCAATCTTCAAGGTGGCATCCAATCCACACCATTGAAATGCTTCCCTTGTCTTGGATGAGGTAACTTCTACTTCTTCTTGAGTTCTTGGAAGTTGAAGAATTTTCCTCAAGCTCTTCAAGATTAGTTTAACTTTAACTCCTTGAACTAGAGATTTAATCTTAAGTCCAGTTGAATCTACAGTAGCTGCGCCATAGAAATCTAGTACTTCTTTTTTACAAATCTTTGTTGGTTCAAATACAAAAAATTCTAACCCATTCTCAGCAATTAGGGTTACTATGGCTTTTATTTCGGGTTCCGCATTATCAAAGGAATTGCGTACCAGCTCATAGCCTTCATTGACATTGTCTTCTAGCTTCGGCGCCATTAGGGTTGAGTGAAAGCATGGATTGAGAAGAGAGAAGTTGTCGACACAAGGTTTTTGTCTCGAAACTATGGAGAGTGTGTCGACAGACATTGTTGTTGACCTATTTATACCTTTCTTAATAAGGAAGGTCAAAAGGCTCATCAAAATACTCTTAATGTGTCGACACTATTGAAATGTGTCGACACAGACTTCTAATGTCTCGACATAAGTGTTGACATCTATGTGTCGACACTTATTCCATTTACACTCGACGAAATCTGTGTTGATCCTAAGTGTCGACAATACTTCTGGATGTGTCGACACCACTACTGGATGTGTCGACACCACTTCTCTGAAGTGTCGACACTTATTCCCTAGATGTGTCGACACCACTTTTCTGGAATGTCGACACCAACTACTATGTGTCGACACAGACAACTTCTTGTGTCGACACAGTTTTACTTAGCCAAAATTTTGTAAACTAATGAATGTTCAACATACCTATTTCAATTTTGAAATTGTTGAATTTAGTTTCATCTAAAGGCTTAGTAAACATGTTAGCTAGTTGTAAATCAGTACTAACAAATTCTAAAGAGATATCCTCTTTCTCTACATGGTCTCTAAGAAAATGGTACCTTATTTCTATATGCTTTGTTCTACTATGAGAAACTGGATTATGTGCAATAGAAATAGCACTAGTAGAATCACATAATAATGGGGTTCTACTTACCTGGATACCATAGTCTTCTAACTGATGTTGTATCCATAATAGTTATGCACAACAACTTCCAGCAGCAACATACTCTGACTCAGCTGTGGAAATAGCCACACTGGTCTGCTTCTTATAGCTCCAAGACACCAATCTTCCTCTTAGAAATTGACAGGTGCCAGTAGTACTTTTCCAATCTACTTTGCAACCTGCAAAGTCTGCATCTGAATAACCCATTAGTAGAAAATCTCTATTCCTAGGATACCAAAGGCCTAGATTAGGGGTGCCCTTAAGATATCTCAAAATCCTTTTTACTGCAGTAAGATGAGATTCTTTAGGGCAGGATTGGTACCTAGCACAGACACATGTAGCATACATGATATCTGGTCTACTAGCAGTCAGATATAGGAGGGAGCCAATTATCCCTCTATACAAAGTTTCATCTACAGGTTTCCCTGCATCATCTTTGCTTAGAGACACACTTGTCCCCATTGAAGTTCTCATGGTAGTGGATGATTCCATACCATACTTCTTAAATAACTCCAGGGTGAACTTAGACTGGGATATGGACAAGCCATCTTCAGTCTGTCTTACTTGGAGAACCAAGAAGAACTTAAGTTCTCCCATACTGCTCATTTCAAATTTTCCTTGCATAAGTTTTGCAAACTTTCTACAAAGATTACTTTCAGTAGACCCAAATATTATGTCATCAACATATATTTGGACTAGGATTTTCTTTCCTTTGGATTCCCTAAGGAATAGAGTCTTATCTATTTTCTCCCTTGAGAATTTGTTCTCATTGAGGAAAGTAGATAGGGTTTCATACCAAGCCCTTGGAGCTTGTTTTAACCCATACAAAGCTTACCTAAGTCTATAGACATAAGTAGGATAGAGTGGATCAACAAAACCTGAGGGCTGCTCTACATATACCTCCTCTTTTAAGTCTCCATTTAAGAATGCAGACTTAACATCCATCTGGAACACTTTGAAGCCTTGATATGCTGCATAGGCTAGGAATAGCCTGATAGCTTCCAACCTAGCCACTGGAGCAAAGGTCTGATCAAAGTCTATGCCCTCCTCCTGTCTGTATCCTTTGCCAACTAGTCTTGCCTTGTTCTTCACTATGATCCCACTCTCATCAAGCTTGTTTCTGTATATCCACTTTGACCCTATGACATTGTGTCCCTTTGGTTTTGGAACCAAATCCCAGACCTTGCACCTTCTGAACTGATTTAACTCTTCCTGCATGACATCAATCTAGTGTGGGTCCTTAACTGCTTCTTCAAATCTCTTGGGTTCCACTTGAGATAAGAAGCTAGAGCAAAGAACTGTGTTCCAATTCCTGCTCCTTGTTTGTACTCCTTGTCTAGGATCACCAATGATCTGGTGTGTAGGATGATCCTTCAACTGTCTAACTGCTGGAGGTAATCTATCAGCAGTTTGGTATTCTCCAATCTCTTCAATATGCTGCACCTCATGGTCTTCATCAGCATCTTGAGTGTCTTGTACTCCCCCTGGACAACAACTACCATTTTCCACATCCTGCTTTACAGTTGGTACTTCTCTGATAGTAAGCTGATCCATCTTCTGCTGTATACATGGAGAACTACAAGAACTACTTGGCAACTCACTGTTAATAAGTCTAGTTTCATCAAAGATGACATGAACTGACTCTTCTACAACTTGAGTAGCCAAGTTGTAGACCTATAGGCCTTACTATTATTGCTGTACCCAACAAATATCCCATCTTGGGATTTGGCAGCAAACTTAGATAAGTGATATTTGCCATTGTTAACTACATAGCACTTGCAACCAAAGATCCTAAAATAGGATAAGTTTGGTTTTCTGCCTTTCACAACCTCATAGGGTGTCTTTTTGTGGCTTTTGGTGATGGAAGCCCTATTGTGCACATGACATGGAGTGTTAACTACCTCAGCCCAGAAATATTCTGGGAGAGAAGTATCACTCAATACTGTTCTTCCAGCCTCAATTAATGTCCTATTCTTTCTATCAGCAATGCCATTTTGCTGAGGTGTTCTAGGTGAGGAGAATTCTTGATGAATCCCAAACTCTTCACACAGCCTCGTCATACTTTCAGATTGGAATTCAGTTCTATGGTCACTTTTGATTTTGACCACTGAACTATTTAATTCATTCTGAATTTGTTTGACAAAATTGTAGAAGACCTTTGGGGTTTCAGATTTCTGTCTCAGAAAGAATACCCATGAGAATCTAGAATAGTCATCTACAACCACAAAAGTGTAGACCTTCCTACCTAGACTCTGAACTGGCATAGGACCAAATAAATCCATATGCAAGAGGTACAAGCACATCACTGAATCTATAGTTTCAAGGCTATGAAAGGTGGATCTAGTCTGCTTGCCTTTTTGACAAGCTGAGCATATCCCATCCTTAACACACTTAACTTGAGGACCATTCCTCACTAACTCTTTGCTAAAGAGTTGGCCAATGGTCTTGTAGTTAAGATGAGCTAGCCTCTTGTGCCACTTGACACAATGAGAGGCTTTCTCATCAGCCACAAGACAGATAGGAGAATTTTTATTCTCACACACAAAGTCTAGGCAATATACATTTTTTTTCTATATCCAGTCAATATGACCTCTTGATCACTTGAACTTTTGATATGACACCCGTTCTTGACAAATGAAATGTCATAACCTAAATCACTCAGCTGACTTATGCTAATAAGATTATGTTTCAAACCCTTAACATAGGCCACTTGAGTGATTGTAACTAAGTTATTAGAAATGTTACCAAAACCTTTGATGACTCCCTTTTTAGAACCACCAAAGAAAGCTTTAGGCCCATTCAGCATAGGTGAGTAGTCCTTCAGCAATCCCCTTATTCCATTCATATGCCTGGAACATCCACTGTCCAAGTACCATATAGGGGCATGACAACTTGGACTTACTTGCAACAAAGATTACTTAACCTTAGAACACAAATAACTTTTGGGTCCTTGGTTCAAGTTAGTCTGAAATTTAACAAATTTGCCTGCAGCTTTTCTAACAGGCAGACTGCTACTCTCCTTGACACTGGAATTGTGCCAACAGTCTAAGGCAAAGTGGCCTATCTTGCCACAGCACCAGCACTCAAACTTATTAAACCTTTGTTTTGGTATAATCTTAGCTGCAGTATTTACAACAGGTCTTATGTTTTGTGCTGGGGCTTTGCCTTTAGAATTGGACTATGCAGCCCATGCAGTTTTTTTATAGCCTAATCCTGCCTTACCCTTTTGAGACACAAACTCATCAATCAAGGGTAATACAGATTTTTGCTTAGAAAAACTAGCCACTATCTCCTTTTCTTTTTTAAGTCTGTTTTCCAGACTTTTAATCTGATCATTCTTGAATGTGATTGTTTCCATTTGAATAACAGTTATGTTTTTCAATCTGGCAATCTCATTCAACTTTTTATCCAGCATCTTCTCTGATTCAGATGCAGCCAACTTAAGAGCTGCAATTTCCTTAGCCTGATTTTTGGCCAGATTTTTGCTTCTCTTAAGTGCCTGCAATAAATCTCCATATTCATCTATCAGCTGATGAATATCTCCTTCAGATTCAGACCCATCTTCATCTTTTGATGAAGATACATCTGATTCTGACCCAGTGAAGTAATCAGAATCTACAGATACATATTTTACCTTACTGGGGCCAGGCTGATCCTAACACTAGTCTTCTTCAAAAACTGCCATCAATCAATTGCACTGATGGTCTTCCTGCTCATAGATAGAGTCCAGTAATTGCATGAACTCATCCTCTTCTTCTGCAAACTGACCAATATATGCCTCAGCCTCAGATTCTGACTCTGAAGTTGATTGATCTGTCAAGCTTTTCTCTTTCTCAGCAACCAAGGATTACTTTTTCTTGCTCTTGTACTGTGACTTCTTTCTATTAGCAGACTCATTTCTCTTATCTGGACAGTCAGCCACAACATGTCCAACTTTGTTGCAGTAGTAGCATATAATCTTGGATGTAGTAGACTTGCTTGGCTTTGTCCCATTCCTGTCCTTCCTGGATGATTTTCTCTTTTGATAATAATCATCCTTGGACTGAGATGTGGAAGGCTTAGATTTCCACTGTTTCTTCTTCAAGAATCTCTAGAACTGCCTTATAAATGCTGCAAAGTCTTCATCTGAATTGCTGCTGTCTGAACTGGGATTATCTGAATTGTCTGAGATAATTTCTGCATCTCTCTTAGGAAATGATGGAGACAATTTCCTATTCTTTCTTGTAGCTTCAACCTTGAAAGCCACTGACTTTTCTTTATAGTCACCCTTTATGTTTTTCTCTTCCTCCTTTCTAGCTAATAGCTGCATTTCATATGACAGCAATTTTCCAAACAGTGTTGGAGGAGAAATCTCAGCCAGTCTGCCACTTCTCTTATGGCACAGATTTTTGTATCCCAATCCTTAGTCAATGACCTAAGGAATTTATCATTTAACTTATAAGTACTGAAAACTCTTCCATAAGACATTAGTTCATTGACTATCCTATAGAACTTCTTATAGCATTCAGTAATACTTTCAGACTTAGCTTGTCTGAAACTCTCATATTCTTGATTAAGCATAGATTTTCTATCTTGCCTAACCTCTTCAGAACCCTTCATGTAGACTATCAATGTGTCCCACATTTCCTTAGAGGTTTTGCAGTGTATTAGATTCGGGAATGTGGAATCATCAATGGCACTTACTATAATATTCTGGGCTCTTTTATCCATTGTTGCCAAGATGATTTCATCCTTAGTCATTTCTGAAAAATCCTTTGGAATTCTTTGATTGGCATCAAGTACAGAAACCTTCATTGGAACATAAGGTCCTTCCTTAACTGTTATATAGATTCAAGGATCAGATGCCTCCATAAATAATCTGACCCTTTCCTTCCAGATTCCAAATATTTCCTTTCTGTAAATAGGCAATTTCATTGCACCAAGTTCTTTATGGTTTTCTCCTGAACCCATTTTCTTGAACTTAATTCTTCCTTACAGATCTCACTCAGGCTGTTAAGTCTAACTTTGAGTAACCTCCCTCTAATAACACTTGAAAGAATTAGTGCCTAACCACCTAGAGGGGGGGGGGGTGAATAGGTGTAATTCCTTTTTCTTCTAAGGCAGCAAATCAATTCAGTTATATACTTAACAACAAATAATTCTATAGCTAACACAGCACAGATTCACAGAATCACAACAACACCGATTGCACACAGATTTTATAGTGGTTCCCCAAGCTCTAGGTACATCCACTTCCCCCTTCGCCTATCTAGCAGTGTGCTAGATTTGGCCTAACTTCTTCTCTTCACCTCAGATCCTCAGATCTTACAGTAGCTTAGAACCCCAACAGGGCTCCTACAACTCAGAGTGAGTCCACACTCCTACAGCTCAAGCAAACTGCCCTACCTCAGCCATCAACAAGGCCTATAACTCAGAGATCACAATCTCCTACAACTCAGGCTCACAACCCTACCACTCAGAGATCTAAATCTCCTACAACTCAGCCTTTATAAAATAGGCTTACAGCTCATATCTTAAATAGATCCTACAGAGATATAGATTTAACAAATGTATTTTACCACCACCCTGGTAGAGAGAGAAAGGATGGATAACTTCTTGATCAGTTCTTGGAAGAATCTGATGGAAGAGAACAACCTCTCTTAGCTTTCTTCAAAGCTTCTTGAATCTGAGCTCAGTAGGGTTGAACTCCTGTGAAGATGATCTTCAATCAGCTTCTTTCTTGATATTCAGATCTCAATCTGAATCCTTATTGGCAGCCTGGTTCAGCAACTGCACTTCACTTCAACAGATGGAGCTCTCTCTCTCTCTCCAAATTCTCCTTAGATCTTCTGACAAAAATCTTCTTAATTCTGTATGTGTATATTCTTTTTCAGTCCTCTTGATCAGTCTTCATTTGTTGAAGGAGAATGCCTTTATATAGACTTTCTCCATGGTAACCGGCTGATCCGGTTTCTAACAACCTTCTGACAGCTCTGATAGTTGCAGTAGACCGGTTGGTAACGGCAGCTGTCAAGTCATCCAGTCACTTCTTGAAATTCTATCTGTCAGCAAAGTGTCGAGAATGAACTTCATCATGTGTCGACACAAGTAAAATAAGTGTCGACACAAGCCTTGGCGGTGTTGACACTGCTTCTCGACACTGCATCTGTAGAATGTGTCGACAATGATTCTGTATGTCGACACAATTACTTCTTCTCTTTAACTTTATTGAAACTCTGCAGTGTGTCGACACAAGTCCTGTGCATAGTTGATGTCGACAAAGTCTTCTGTGTGTCAACACTGCTTCTGTGTGTCGACACAGTCACTTCTTTTCATTAACTTTGTTGAAACTCTGCAGTGTGTCGACACAAGTCCTGTGTATCGACACAATTGATGTCGACAAAGTCTTCTGTGTGTCGACTCTGCCTCTGTATGTCGACATAGTTTCTTCAGGTATCGACACAGCCATTCCAAGTGTCAACACAATTAACTCCAAGTGTCGACACAGCTTTTCTCCAGTGTCGACACAAGCCTTCATAAGTGTCGACACAACTTCTTCTGGTGTCGACATATGGACTTAGAAACCTTTTCCTGCATTCTTGCATTTTCTTAACCTGTACATATAAACTCAAAATAACATCAAATACACCTTGATGCATATCATTGAGTAAGGTGAGGCTTCTTTAAATTTGGTACACATTTTTCAATGTACCCAACAGAGTATCAACCCAAAAGAATCTTCTTAACAGTCCACCTTTTGGTGGAGGACTCCAAACACATGCCAAATTAGGACTTCACTTATTCAAGAAGGAAGATCGTTACCCTTGTAGTTTTCTTTGAAGCCATGGTGAAGCTTTTCTCCTCGGATGGAAAGAAGCATGTTGTTCTCCTCTTCGCGAATCTATCCTCAGATCTGACCTCCAACCACAAGATCTCCTTCAGCGAACTAACAAAGCTCAGCCCAGCACTTCCTTAGCTTCTTCTTTTTTACTCAAGGGAAATTAAGAAATGAGAGAGAGAGAGAGAGAGAGAGAGAATGAAACCTCCTTCCTATTCTTCTCTAGTTATGTGGATTCGGGATTAATCCCAGCCAGACGATCTCTCATTCAAAATAAAGCAAAGGCCAAGATTTGAGTAGACTAGTCTACTTTGGCGATATTGCATGGCGATATCGACTGTCGCCACTTGGCGACATCGTTCACCGCTTTGACCTCTTTGATCCAGGTCAACCATCACTTATTTGCTGCTAAATAGCCTATCTGACATGTGTCATACGCCATGTGGTACTATCGCCCAGAAACACCCACTGTCGCCCGCGATATCACTCCACTCAATGCTTTCAGGCATCGAGTGCGTTGAGAGTATCGAGAGCATCGAGTGCCGACTCAACGCTTTATTGTTATTGTCATCTGGCGATACCCACTATCGCCCAACGTTAGCAAAGCAGGTAACTCACTCAACGCTTCTAGGCATCGAGTGCCTGAGCTCACTCAATGTTTTATGGCATTGAGTGCCATCACTATCACCATTTGGAGATACCCATTGTCGCCACTCAGCAATATCAGTTTGACGATTTGTCGAAACCGTTGAGTTCGTCGAGCGCGGATCGACAAACGCCACTATCACCATCAGGTGATACCCACTGTTGCCCGGTGACAGTGACAAAAGTTCTGATGTCAATTTTGGGGTGTTATAATACTGCATGCAATAAAAAAGTAAAACGTTCTAGTGGGCATCCATGTGATGATGTTTATGCATCCCATACTACATAACCGTTATATGTTGTCACCTATGGTGGATTCATATACAAACACATATTATGCATCTCATACTACATAATAGGCCCTGTATATTTCTTATCATGCTATGAGTGTAGTATTCATGCTTCCATCAAGATCTACTGATGACATATCTGTATGTGTATGTAATGAATTGACACAATTAAAGTTTTGCTTAAGGGAAGTGGTCATCTGACTCACTTGTCAATCCAACCAACCCTCTCGCAAAACCTCCCTCTGAAACCAACTGTCATAACCTGCATTTTCTTAGTATTAAATACTATTAGAGTGAGAGAAAAATATGCGATTGTGATGCCACATCATACATGGGACAACAACATACGTTCATGCAGCCTTGTCCTTTCATTTATTTTTATAAAAAGGCTTATGATTTATGTTTTAAAACATCGTTATATTATTAGGTTTACTGACCGCGTCCCTCGATCTGGTGGAACAACTAGTCCACGAGTGTGAAAATATAGGTTTACACAGCGGAAAATTATTAAGTTTGATTCATTCGTTATCCTAAGAGAGGATGAAGAGTCAACATATAATGCAACGAAGATGTGACTTCTAAATTTATTATAAGTAGGAAAATAGTTTTGTAACTCTTAAAATAGTAGTTTCTCAGTTTAAAAGCATGCTATAAAACTACGCAAAAATGCACTTTTATAGTTAAAAATAACTAATGTGCATTTTAACATAAAATCTTCCCAGAGAGCAAATATAAAACTAATAGTATGTAACAAAAGTACAATTAATAAGTAGATAACACTATGGGCATCAACAAACTGACACGAACCCATAGGAAACCAATCCGATATTATACAAAAGGTAACTAACTCATAAATAGGAGGCGAAACAAACAACAACAACTAGCCGCAGCCCTGAATCCACAAACTCAACCAGTCAAACCTGCTACTGCTCTGAACTTGAGGCATTCAAAAGAAGAACACCTTAGAAGCAAGTTACAAGTGGTGCAAAAAGAAGTAAAATAACCTTACAAGCCTCCAAGTAGGTCAGAATCAACAGACAAGCTAGCAAAAAAAGTCAGTGCAAATCAATAGAAAGCAGAACAAGGAACTAGCTATGCGGTATAAGTCAAAGTAACTCAAAACAAGAGCTAAGGGAGCTGTATATACATATATAGATATCTTAACAAATTTCATATTCAAATTATATTCAAATTTCAAAATTTTCAAATGAGACTAATTAGCTCGAGAAAAAGGATCATAACACTGGGCAAGCCTGGGTGTATAATCCACAACCAAAAAGGTGTACTATGCTAGGGAAAATGGTCTACAATACGCGTAGCACAGACCTAGAGAACAAGGTACTATATCGAGGGATTTACCCAAACGCGCATATCTAACAATCAAGGCACTGTGCCGCGGGATTTACCCCAATGCGCACTGCCCAACAAACATTTTATATTCATTATATTATAAGAGTTTTGTCATAACTTCTAGTTTATACGGTCAATAACAGACTTTGACTAAAACCTTAACACATCCGACAAAATTTCAAAAGTCACACAATGGTTTGGACTGCCTGACATAATTGCAAGGGTCACATAAGGAAAGGGACGATCAAATCACAAGACACAACATCCAACGAATTGACGAAAAGAAAAATTTCACTTAAGATTTTACCTAGACAACCACCCATTACCCAAGATCACGACAAAAGGCCGCATTTAACATTTAGACCAGAATTAAAGGAAAACAAGGGAGATAAACAAGGCGAGCAAGGGGCGGAACACTACTTTCCTCGATTTTTACTCGAATCCGTCCTCCGAATTACTCCACGTCGCAGATTGGTCCAACAGAGGCGCGAGAAAGCGAAACCTACATTGATTTGGCCAAAACGGAGGTTAGGGTCGAAAAACCCTAACGCTAGAAGTTCACGAAATGAAGAAAAACTTATCGCGCATGTGTAGCCCACAGAGAGAGCTTTCCAGATCTATGTTCCTTTGAAGATTTCGAGTACCGGAGCTCTGTCGATGGACACCGGAAGATCCACGAAAATCTCGCTCTCGGTCTCTCCACTCTGGTTCGACTCAAATGAAGAAGAAGTTGTCTCTTTTTCTTTTTACACACACACACACACACACATATATATATATATATATATATATATATATATATATATATATATATATATATATATATATATATATATATATATATGTATGTATAATATTAAGAAATCATTAATTGTTAAACAGCACATATTCTTACCTTAAGAGCAGGGGTGCCGAAAACGAGATTAGAGGCTTAAGATGGCTTCGAATTGAAAAGTGATCGACATGAAAGTAGTAGATCTTGTAGAGACGAACAAATTTTATTTTAACTGTTGGATCCCTAGTTGATTTGTGCTAGGTTCACTAACTCGGATAATTGACCCACCATGTATAGCTAGAGTCATGTTTGTGTCGTGGAGTTTAGGCCAAGTCCTTAGAATCAACCACACATGGAGCAGCCAACAGAAGAAAGCAGAAGATTCAAAGACTTAGAAGGAAATCAGTTCAGAAAGTGAGTTCGACGTTCGTCAAACTCAGCTCGACGAAAGTCGTGCTCCGCTCGACGAACTCAGAGTAAATTCTCTGAGTTGAGTTCGATGATATTCGAGCTCAGGTCGACGAATTATGGGAAATCAACTTCAACTCATTAAGTCCAGAAAACTTTCTCTGAACTCAGGTCGACGAAGTTATGTTATCAGCTCGACGAACTTAGAGCACAGAATTGGGAAGTTTACTCAAAAAGCAGTTAGATGATCTCAGGTCGACAAACTTGGTTCTCAGGTCGACGAACAATAATTCCCAGGTCAACGAACACGATTTCTCTGGTCGACAAACTTTGATCTTAGGTCGACGAAATCTGTTCTCTGGTCGATGATTGTTGTGCGGTTCCAGACTTGGAATTTTTCCCTCATTTTATTCTTATTCTATAGCAATAATTCTTGAGTGATTAATGCTTATATTCTCCGAATATAGCCGTTAGTGACAATATTGATTATGGTCTTCATCAGGAATATTACTTGCCATTTTTAATGAGACAGTTGGTGAAATTCATTAATGATATATTCTCTCCAGCCGCATTTCCATTCTCCAGGTAGTCAACATTTAATGCTAAAGGATTTCAAAATTCAGTGGAGAATTAGACAGAGATATATAAAAGAGATTTTCTCTTTCAGTCATATGTAAGAGACAGAACACAAGAAATCATTCAAGAAAAAGAATTCTGCTCTGTCTTCATCAAGTGTTCATCCTCCAGCAAGCTTTTAAGAGACAATCAACTTCAATCTGTCTACAACTTTCTGGAGAAATCTTTAGAAGACCTACTCACCCTGCAAAGCTCTCATTCTTCCTGAACAGATCTGTTGGAACACCCTATTACTAATTTGGGTCAGGATCACTATGTCTCTAGGAAACAAATGTTTGACCTCCTGTATAGCTCAAAAGGTCAACTAGAATTGAGTCTAAGGGTTAGAAGTCTAAGTTTGGAAGCTGCCCTGAAGACCAAGACTTTTTCAGTTTGAAACTAAGTCATATCGTCGAGCTCAGCACGACGATTCGTCGAACTCCGATCGACGATCGTCTAGCTCAACTTCGACAGATCGTCGAACTCCATTCGACGATCGCTGAGCTCAACTCCATCATATCGTCGAACTCCATTCGACGATCGGTGAGCTCAGTTCGACGATCTTGACTCAGCTTTGGATCTCTATCTCTGAGCTCAGTTCGACAATCTTTGAGCTCAGATCGACGATATTTTGCTGTTGTATAAGTCCATATCGCTGAGCTCAGTTCGACGATAGCAGAGCTCAGTTCGACGTTTTTAGATGACTTCAAGGATTCTTCCAGATTCAAATTCAAATCAGTTAAGGAGTTATTCTGCAATTAATTCTGAAGATTTCCCAGTCGTTTTCATTCATTTCTGGACTACGTTTCAAGGGATTTTCAAGGAATATTTCTATGGACTTTCCTCCAGAAGAGATTTTGCAATTAAGGATGCAATTAATGCAGACCAACGGCTATTCTTGACAGAGAATGTTTTCCATTCAGTATCAGAGAATAAAAGAGAAGAATTTTTTTTTGAATCTCTCAGACAGAATACAGATCACAGATACACACACAGACAGACATCAATATTCCTTAGAACAAGAACAAAATATTCTGTCTCAAAGAATTCTCAAGAACACACATCCAAGGAGATCAACTTTTTCTGAAATCTTCTGATCTCTCAGTCTCAAGTGTTCAAGGCCAACATATTTCAAGACTCCAGACATCCAACATTTCAGTTATTGCTGAAATCATCTATTGCTGGAGTTCAACCTTTGAAGGCCTATCACCCTACAGCAAAGCTTCTCTTCCTGAAGATCTTAAGAACTCAGGGGGAGCTTTGACACCATGAATCCACATAGTCTTCTCAGCTGATCTGAGAAAGAGAAGACTTCCATCACTCTCTCACCCCCTTTATGTAAAGGGTTTCTCAAACTCCCTTCAAAAGTTTGAGCTTGGTTTTTGAGCACCTTGTCAAAAGCTCATTGGTGGCAAGACACCTGATCAAAAAATCTGCTTTGGTATTTGAGCACCTTTTCAAAAGCTCATTGGTGCCCAGGACACCTGATCAACTCATCCTGCAGTGGATTCCTACCTAGGGTGGTAGAAGAGTGGATGTACCCAAGTTTAGGGGAACCACTATATTTCCTTGTGTCTTCTGGTTTTGCTTGTCTTTATTTTTGTTTCTGGCCTTGATTATTCTGTGATTAGCTTTTGATTAGTTTAGTTCTGTAATTAGATTTTGAATTGCTTCCCTGCTCACTCTCATTACAACAATTGTTGTAAAAACTTTTAAAGCACCATATACTCTATTCACCCCCATCTAGAGTATATCAGATCTAGCTGCACTTTCAATTGGTATCAGAGCCAGGTTGGTTAAACATACCACACCTTGGTGGTTGCACAGGCTAACACCTGAACCCAAAGATCCCTAGTTAGATCTGTTTTCTTTTGTAGTTTATTATTAGATTTTGTTTTCTCAAATCATGGCCCAAAACAAAGATTATGCTAGCACCAGACCTCCAGTGTGCAATCTATCCAAGTTTGCACTTTGGAAAGCAAGGATCAGACTATACATGAATTTTATTGACGAAGATATTTTTAACTCTGTTTTGACAGTATGTCCAAGACCTCCAGAGAACTCCAGTACAAATGCTATTCCACCTCCATCAGGAACAGATGCTGACATCAAGAGATGGAAGGTAGCTGATGCCAAGGCTATGAACATCTTAGCCCAGACAATGTCTAATGACATATTTCAAAAGGTGGCTGAATGCAATTCAGCAAAGGAAATTCGGGACAAACTCTGAGAAATAGTCTCAGGCTCAGCTGATGAGAGAAAGGATAGGAGATCCCACCTCAAATCTCAATATGAGAATTTCAAGAAGGGAGAAACTGAGTCAGTGGGAGATATGTACAACAGGCTCAGTCTAATTGTCAGTAAACTCAGGACATTGGATAAGGAGATCTCACTAACTGAACTCAATGACAAAATTCTAATGTGCTTCCCTAGCACTTGGGATTCAAGAATCTGACCAATTAAGGATGCCAGAAGTCTGAATGAGATCACCACTGAAGCTCTATTGGGTAAGCTTAAATCTTATGAGCTACTTATCAAAAATAGAGAAGAAGAACAGAAGGCTGCCTCACCAGCCACAAGAAAAGAGAAGACCATAGCCTTCAAGGCAACTGAAGATCTGCCTGAAGACAAAGTCGCAGGCAATGATGAGCTGCTTAGTCTGTTGGCCAAAAGATTTTATAAGATGGCCAAAAAGGACTTCAGAAGGAGATCATACAAGGAGCATGATAAGCCAAGGTATGACAAGTTCATTAATAATAATAAAGAAATTGTTTGCTTTGGGTGCAGGAAACCAGGGCACATAGTTCCTGACTGTCCAGAAAACAAAAACAAGGACAGAAGGGACAGGAAAGAAAGAAGAAAGGAGAAAGACTTCAAAAGGAATGGCAATGGCAAACCTTCATCAAGCAAAAAGAAACATACAAGAAATGGGTTTGTTGCTGAATCCTGGAGTGAGACTGAAGAGGAGTCAGGAGCCTCATCCAGCTCCAGTGATGATGAGGATGATGCAGAAGAGAAAGAGTTCTGCATGATGGCAATCAATGCCTCACAACATAATTCAGAAGAAGAGGAGTCAGAGTCAGACTCAGAGACTCAGCCTGAAGAAGTTCATGTAATTAGTTCTTTTGATTTTAATTCAGAGGACTTCAAATCTGAATTTAAAGTACTTTGTTTAGACCTGCTAAAATCTGAGAAAGAAATTATCTCTCTCAGAAATCATTTATCTGAACATAATACTTTAAAATCAGAAAACCTCAAACTCTCTCAGGAGTTGGAGTGCTCTAGGGAACAGATAGCTTCACTGAAAAGTGAGCTCTCTGAGGCCAAGAAGCTTGAAGAATCCCTTAATGGGAGAAGCATCAAGCTGATGGACATCACAAGCACAGTGAACTCCAGATTTAATACAAGGAGCAGGATAAGCCAAGGTATGACAAGTCCATTAGTAATAATAAAGACATTATTTTCTTTGGTTGCAGGAAACCAGGGCACATAGTTCCTGACTGTCCAGAGAACAAGAACAAGGACACAAGGGACAGGAAAGAAAGAAGAAAGGAGAAAGACTCCAAAAGGAATGGCAATGGCAAACCTTCTTCAAGCAAAAACAAGCATACAAGAAAAGGGTTTGTTGCTGAATCCTAGAGTGAGTCTGAAGAGGAGTCAAAAGCCTCATCCAGCTCCAGTGATGATGAGGATGATGCAGAAGAAAAGGAGTTCTGCATGATGGCAATCAATGCCTCACAGCATAATTCAGAGGAAGAGGAGTCAGAGTCAGACTCAGAGACTCAACCTGAAGAAGATCAGGTAATAGGTTCTTTTGATTTTAGTTCAGAGGACTTTAAATCTGAATTTAAAGCACTGTGTTTAGACCTGCTAAAGTCTGAGAAAGAAATTATCTCTCTCAGAAATCAATTATCTGAACCCAATACTTTAAAGTCAGAAAACCTCAAACTCTCTCAGGAGTTGGAGTGTTGTAGGGAACAGATAGCTTCACTAAAAAGTGAGCTCTCTGAGGCCAAGAAGCTTGAAGAATCCCTCAATGGGAGAAGCATCAAGCTGATGGACATCACAAGCACAGTGAACTCCAGATTCAACAGCACACTGGGCTTGGGTGCTTCATCTAGCCAACCTATAGTCCTAACAACTCCAATCAAATTCATTTCTGACAAAGGAAAGGGAGTTGTAGAGGTTGCTAGGAAAAATTCTGATCTGCCCAAGAAAACCAAGTCCCAGCAGATATCGTCGAACGGAGATCGACGATCGCCGAATGAAGATCGACGATCGCCGAATGCAGATCGACGATCTCAGCCAAAATCGTCAAACTCAGGTCGACGATCTCAAGTACCTGAACTCAGCCATAGTCGACCGTCGAACGAAGCTCGACGATCTGACCCAAGATCGTCGAACGCAGCTCCAAGATCGTCGAACGCAGCTCCAAGATCGTCGAACAGAGGTCAGAGCTCTGGAAAGCTTTTCAAAGGCAAATCAAAATTCAATCCTAAGGGTCCTTCATCCCAAATCTGTAACCCTTATACTGAATGGATTATACCTCCAAGGAGATATCATCCTGAAGGATATAAGAGTCAACCTGGGATGTCTTTTATTTCAGAATTTAAAGGTTATCAACCTAGGCCCAAGATAAACTGGGTCAAAAATAAATGAATTGTTTTATGTGCAGGTGAAGACCTATCCAACATCTAACCAGCAATGGTACTTAGATAGTGGGTGCTCTAAGCACATGACGGAGAACAAGGACAACCTCACATCCTTTAGAGCCAAGCTTGGACCCAAAGTTATCTTTGGTGATTCAAACTTTGGACATACTAAAGGATATGGTGCAGTCCAGATTGAATCAGTAACTTTCAAGAAGGTAGCTTATGTGGAAGGACTGAAGCACAACTTAATAAGCATCAGTCAGCTGTGTGATGAAGGCTACCAGGTGACCTTCAGCAAAGCCTTATGCAAAATCAAGT
The DNA here is from genome assembly GCA_039583875.1 of Platanthera guangdongensis. Lineage (NCBI taxonomy): Eukaryota > Viridiplantae > Streptophyta > Magnoliopsida > Asparagales > Orchidaceae > Platanthera > Platanthera guangdongensis. Next base: position 79,705,693 of record CM077158.1, on the reverse strand, counting down.
CAGAGGACAACACAACTGTGTTGACAGGTAAAAGGAAAGGTAACATTTTTCTAGTAGATTTTCTTTCAACTAATGTAGATATTTGCTTGTTTAATTCTGTCGGTAGACCAAACATTTTATGGCATAAGAGACTAGGACACCTAAACCTTAGAACTATTGCTAGGATATCCAAGGACAATCTTGTTAGAGGACTACCTTCTGGCCCCTACAAGAAGGAAGGACTCTGCAGGGCTTGTCAATTAGGCAAGCAAACTAAAAACAGCTTTAAGTCACTTAATAAGAGTGATTCACCTACGATATTGTATCTGTTACACATGGATCTTTTTGGACCCATCACAGTACAAAGCCTAGGAGAGAAATCTTACACTTTAGTAGTTGTAGATGACTTCTCTAGATTCACTTGGGTGTTCTTTCTAAGAAAGAAGTCTGATAACTTTAAGTGTCTGACAGAGTTTCTCAAATGTATACAGATTGAGTTCAATACTCACATTGCCCTGATCAGAAGTGATCATGGGACAGAGTTTGATTCTCTTCTTATGCAAGAGTTCTGTCAGAGTGAAGGGATTAGACATACTTTCTCAGCTCCTAGAACTCCTCAACAAAATGGGGTAGCTGAAAGGAAAAATAGAACCCTTATTGAATCTGCCACTACATTGTTGTCAGATGCTCATCTACCTATATCCTTTTGGGCAGAGATAGTGAACACCTCCAACTATGTGTTGAATAGAAGTTTGATACATAAGCTAAAGGGAAAGACTCCCTATGAATTACTCAAAGCGAAGAAACCTAAAGTTGATTATTTTAGAGTCTTTGGTTGTATTTGTTATATACATAATAATGACAAGAAATACTTAGCAAAATTTCAAGCTAAAGCTGATGAAGGAGTGTTTCTGGGATACTCCATGATCAGCAAGGCTTATAGGGTTTATAATAAATCATCTCTAAAAATTGAGGAATCGGTCCATATATCATTTGATGAATCTAACATGTCTTTCAAGGAGAAGATCCCTTCTACCATAGAACCTTTGCAGGAACATTCTCTAGTTGAAGAATTGAACAAGTTACAGGTTACCCAAAGGGATGAAAGCAGTGAAGATGAAGACAATGCTCAACATATTGAAGAACAACTTGAAGAGCCAGTTGTTGTACCACAAGAGAAAACAACAACACAGGTTGGTGAACAATCAACACCCCATGTTGATTTAGTAACATCAAGAGACCATCCAATTTCCCAAATAATTGGAGACATCTCAGCGGGTGTGCAAACCAGAAATCAAGTCAACCAAAACCTGTTGCACACCTGCTTCCTATCTCAAATTGAACCTCAATCCATTCAAGATGCAGAGCAAGATCCACACTGGATCATTGCAATGCAAGAGGAGTTGCATCAATTTGAAAGGAACAAAGTATGGGAACTAATGCCAAAGCCTAAGGATCACTCCATTGTTGGAACAAAGTGGGTATTCAGAAACAAATTGGATGATCAAGGATTAATTGTAAGAAACAAGGCAAGGCTAGTTGCTCAGGGATATTCTCAAGAAGAAGGAATAGACTACGACCAGACCTTTGCACCAGTTGCAAGATTGGAAGCCATCAGAATATTTTTAGCTTATGCAGCACATAAAGGCTTCAAGGTATATCAGATGGATGTCAAAAGTGCATTTCTAAATGGAGACATCAAAGAGGAAGTATATGTCAGACAACCTCCAGGTTTTATCTCTCCAACTTATCCTGATTATGTTTTTAGATTAAACAAAGCATTATATGGTCTCAAGCAAGCTCCTAGAGCATGGTATGAGACCCTAGCATGCTTTCTTTTGGAAAATGGATTTATAAGGGGTAGAGTAGACCAAACTCTTTTCATTAGAACCCATAAGTCCCATACCCTACTAGTACAGATTTATGTAGACGATATTATTTTTGGTTCTACTGACTCCAAATTGTGCAGAAGGTTTTCCAACCTAATGCATTCTAAATTTGAAATTAGTAGCATGGGTGAGCTATCCTTCTTCCGAGGATTGCAAGTCAAGCAACATGCTGAAGGCATCTTTATTTCTCAAACCAAATATGCAAATGAATTGGTTAAGAAATTTGGCATGTCTGAAGCATCTTGTATGAAAACACCCATGCCTACTAATGCTGTATTGGATGCTGATGAACATGGGAAACCTGTTGATCAGACAACATATAGAGCAATGATTGGCTCTTTACTGTATCTTACAGCTAGTAGACTAGATATAATGTTTGCTACATGTATATGTGCTAGGTTTCAAGTAAGCCCTAGAGAGTCACACCTAACACTAGTAAAGAGGATTCTCAGGTATGTTAAAAGTTGTCCAAATCTAGGTCTCTGGTATCCAAAAGATTCAGCATTTGATTTAACTGGGTTTTCTGATGCTGATTATGCTGGATGCAGAATTGACAGGAAAAGCACCAGTGGAACTTGTCAGTTCCTTGGTGACAGACTTGTCTCTTGGTTTTGTAAGAAACAAACTTCTGTGTCAACTTCAACTGCTGAAGCTGAATATATGGCTGCAGGCAGTTGTTGTTCACAAATCTTGTGGATTCAAAACCAACTCCTAGACTATGGCTACAACTTAGAGAAGTCTAAAATCTTTTGTGACAACACTAGTGCTATTTATATAGCTCAAAATCCAGTCCTCCATAGTAGGACAAAACACATAGAGATTAAGCATCAATTCTTAAGGGATAATGTTGAAAAGAATAAAATTGAACTACAGTATATCCCAACTGATTTACAAAGGGGAGATATTTTCACCAAGCCCTTGGATGAAAAGAAACACACCTTCTTCCTAAATCAGTTAGGAATGTTAGATGGAGGAAGTCTTAAATAATATCCAAGATTTTGAAAGAAAAAAAATTGGCCAAGACTAGGCAAACATCCTGATTTTTTCTTAGTGCCTAGAGTCTTTCTGATCTCTGAACTGAGCTCGACGATTTTCCCCCAGATCGTCGAACGGAGATCGACGATTTCTGAAATTGTCGACCTGAGTTCAGCGTTTCTCAAATAGTATGAACTATCTCTTCCGGTCAACGATCGTCGAACGGAGCTCGACGATGTTGTTCTTTGAACGATCGTCGAACAGACCTCGACGCTCTCCAATATCGTCGAACTGATATCGACGATATTGAAGACTCTTCAGTTTCCTTTAGAAGCCTCGATCGTCGAACTGAGTTCAACGATCTTTCCAATTCTGCGTCGAACCCTAATATAAAATTCATTTTTCGCCGTCGTTCTCCTTTGCGCTTTCGATTTCTCTGCAACAACTTTCTTTCCCTCCAAACAGTTCTGTACTTGGTCGTTTTGTTTGTTGAATTTTTGCAGGTACACATGGCTGTGTTTGTTGCTGTTCTCGCCGCCATGAAGTTTGATGCTGGCTTCCACATCGACATGAAATCCTTCAGCACAGCCGACCAGGTTTTTCAAGATATTATAGGGTTATTCAAAGAGCAGAACCTGACAGCAATCATGACCACCAGGATTAAGCTTGCATCTGATGAGATCAAGGAATGAGTCTACACTGCCCACAATCAAGACAACAACACCATTGTTGGATCAATATCTGGCACACAGGTACCTCTGACCCCAGTAATTTTAACAGAAGTTTTTGAGTTGAGAACTGGTGGAGATTCTGCTGACTTGACTGGAGAAGAGTATACTGACCTGCTTGCCAGAATGGGTCATTCAGAGCCTAACCCTAGCAAGCTCTTGAAAAAGAACCTTTCTGTGGAATACAGATTCCTGGCAGATGTAGTTGGGAAAGTGCTACTGGCTAAGCACTCTGCTCATGATACAATCTCAAGGTATCAGCTCTGCCTCATGGGAGCCCTGGTAGACAGGAAGAATTTGAATTTGGGAGAAGTATTCTTTGACCTTATCAAGAAGAAGCTAAACAAAAGTTTTGTAAACTTTGGAAGAATTATAGGGGTATTTCTGCAGCACAGGTGCCCTGCTTTGCTGGTCTCTTCTCGAATCCACATTAATTCATCCAAGAGACTGTCTTGTGTCCTCTTTGGAAAGTGGGACAGACAAATCAGCAAGCCCAGCAGGCCCTCCTCCAGCACTCCTTCAGGCACAAGGACTCTCAGAGTCACTTCCCCATAGGTCTTTGCCCCTGCAGATGATCTGCCTACTAATGTTGCCTCTCCTCCTCCTCCTCCAATTCCATCTCTTCCCATACCATCTACCATTCCAACTCCATCCACCATCCTCATCTCCAGCCCCTCTCCAACATCTACACCATCACCAGTCCCTACTCTTCCACTCACAGAAGAATAATTCCATCCCTTATTCTCCTACCCTCAACCAGATGCCACTTCCTCACGCTCCCATCCTTCCTTCACCCTCATTGATGATTCCTTTATGGATGATTCAAGATCCTCTCCTCGTGAGCTACCCTCATCCTCAACTTCCTATCAAGATCTTCTACAAGAGATCATTGACCAACCCACATTCACCCCATCTATCTCCATTCCACTGTCCTCCATATCCACCTTACCCACACCTCAACCCTCCCTGCCCCACTACTCCAGCTCTCCACTACCATCACCAACAGCTGCTCCTCCATCTTCTACCTCTGCTCCAGTCACCCTTGAGCAAGTAGACATTCCAGCCCTTGCTGACAGGCAGTATGAATTGCTAGCCCCCAGGCTATCTCTTCTTTTGGAGACCTCCTTGGCTCCATTACACCTGTTAGTGGCAGCCCTCTCTATCAGGCTCTCATCTCTTTTCCCTCAGGCAGCCCCTTCTGCAGTATGCCTTGATCCAGCCTTGTCTGAATCTAGGCAGGGGGAGATGCCTTATGAAGTGAGTCTGCCTGCTGCTGCTGCTGCTGTCTCAGTGAGCCTGCCTACTGCTGTTTCCTCAGTTCTTGTTGCTTCTGTGTCTCAAGATCAAATTCCTCCTGCTGCAATCTTTGCACTAGACCTCAGGTCTTTGCTTTCAAACTTTGATCAGTTATATTTCAGCTGTCTGCCAGATATAATTGCTGTCCAACCCCCAAAGGATCTGTCCAAGGCCCTTGTGCCATTCTCTTGCTGTGACCCAAGCATCATCACCTCTTTTGTCCACTCAGTTTATGCTGCTGCTTCTTCTGCTGAAAGCATTGCTGTTGTTTCTGATGTTGTTGCCCCTACTGCTGCTGAATATTTTGATACTGCTGTTGATATTTCTGTTATTGATGTTGATCCAATCTCTAAGGAAATTCTTATGTCAGAGGCACCTGAGTTTGAGCCTTCTGCATTTTCTGATGATATTCCTACTGTTGATGTTGCTGTTAGTGAAACTGTTGCTGCTGCTGTTGTCACTTCTCCAGAACCTGTTGCTGTTGCTGTTGTTTCTGCTTCCACTTCTATTGCAACACCTTCTGTATCTGCTGCTGTCATTTCTGCTACTGCTTCAACATCTGCTGCTACACCCTCTGCTGCCTCATCTGCTTCTATATAGCTTAAGAAGGATTTGATGAAGAAAATTGATGCCCTGTATGATGACCAGAGTTCTGAAAGTGATGAGTACAGAACAGACTCTGATGATTCTTCTGCTACCATTGCCAGGAAAAGAAAGGCAAGGAGCAAAGCCATGAAGAGAGTACCTCCTGCCAAGGTCAAAGATAACAATGATATTCCATACTATATTCTTCATGATTGCCCTATCACTGAACACTGGATGCAGTACTCTAAGAATCAGCTGAAAGCAATGAAAAAGAAGAGGAAATATGAAAAGGGTTCTTCACAATTCCAACACTCTCATCCTCCTCCACCACCTCCTCCTGATGCAGGTGCAGGTGGAAGTTCTGCTGCTCAACCCCCTGCTAGAAGTCAGGCCCCATATCAGCCTCATGCTAGATCCTATAATAGGGGAAGCCAATCCAGGGGTTCTCAATCCAGGAGAGGAGGATACAGAGGCAATCAAAGAGAAGTCCAAGTCCACTCCAAAGGATACTCAAGGCAACACCCATACTCCAGGGGAGGACAAATTTCTTCTGACACCACATCTGGTCCTTTTACATATAAATTTAGGGAAACTGTGTCATCCAGGCCTCCTCAGGACAATCCTTCTAACAGATATGAGCCGCCAGTACCTTTTGAAGACCCTGAGAACAATCCAGCTGCTTGGACTGCAAGAATGAAAGAACATGCTTCACTGGATCAGATCAAAAAGGCTAAAGAGCAAGGAAGAGATTCCTCTAATATCTCTACAATGTCTGAACAGAGACAGAAAGAGCTAGAAAGATATGCATCAAGCAAATTTTTTGATTCTGACAGGTACATGGAACTGCATCCTAAAGCTGTAGTTCCCAGGCCTAAACAGCAAACATCTTTAGGTGCAGCAGATGATACCAGATCAAAGAAGGAAGCCCTCAATCCCAACAGAGAAATCAAACTTGTTAAGGGCAAGGAAAAGAAATGACAATGTAAGGTGAAAATCTCTGGGATTTCTGATTATTATCTGGGATGATATATATATATATATATATATATATATATATATATATATATATATATATATATATATCTGTGGTTCTGTTGTCCAGTTTTTCTTTTTGTCTTTCTGTATTGCTGCTTGTATGTTGTTATTAAATTTTTCCAAAGTTTGTAAATAGTAATCCTAACCCAAATAGGGGGAGATTGTTGGAACACCCTATTACTAATTTGGGTCAGGATCACTATGTCTCTAGGAAACAAATGTTTGACCTCCTGTATAGCTCAAAAGGTCAACTAGAATTGAGTCTAAGGGTTAGAAGTCTAAGTTTGGAAGCTGCCCTCAAGACCAAGACTTTTTTAGTTTGAGACTAAGTCATATCGTCGAGCTCAGCACGACGATTCGTCGAACTCCAATCGACGATCGTATAGCTCAACTTCGACAGATCGTCGAACTCTATTCGACGATCATTGAGCTCAACTTCATCATATCGTCGAACTCCATTCGACGATCGGTGAGCTCAGTTCGACGATCTTGACTTAGCTTTGGATCTCTATCTCTGAGCTCAGTTCGACGATCTTTGAGCTCAGATCGACGATATTTTGCTGCTGTATAAGTCCATATCGCTGAGCCCAGTTCGACGATAGCAGAGCTCAGTTCGACGTTTTCAGATGACTTCAAGGATTCTTCCAGATTCAAATTCAAATCAGTTAAGGAGTTATTCTGCAATTAATTCTGAAGATTTCCTAGCCGTTTTCATTCATTTCTGGACCAAGTTTCAAGGGATTTTCAAGGAATATTTCTATGGACTTTCCTCCAGAAGAGATTTTGCAATTAAGGATGCAATTAATGCAGACCAACGGCTATTCTTGACAGAGAATGTTTTCCATTCAGTATCAGAGAATAAAAGAGAAGAATTTTTTTTGAATCTCTCAGACAGAATACAGATCACAGATACACACACAGACAGACATCAGTATTCCTTAGAACAAGAACAAAATATTCTGTCTCAAAGAATTCTCAAGAACACACATCCAAGGAGATCAACTTTTTCTGAAATCTTCTGATCTCTCAGTCTCAAGTGTTCAAGGCCAACATATTTCAAGACTCCAGACATCCAACATTTCAGTTATTGCTGAAATAATCTATTGCTGGAGTTCAACCTTTGAAGGCCTATCACCCTACAACAAAGCTTCTCTTCCTGAAGATCTCAAGGACTCAGGGGGAGCTTTGACACCATCAATCCACATAGTCTTCTCAGCTGATCTGAGAAAGAGAAGACTTCCATCACTCTCTCACCCCCTCTATGTAAAGGGTTTCTCAAACTCCCTTCAAAAGTTTGAGCTTGGTTTTTGAGCACCTTGTTAAAAGCTCATTGGTGGCAAGACACCTGATCAAAAAATCTGCTTTGGTTTTTGAGCACCTTTTCAAAAGCTCATTGGTGCACAGGACACCTGATCAACTCATCCTGCAGTGGATTCCTACCTAGGGTGGTAGAAGAGTGGATGTACCCAAGTTTAGGGGAACCACTATATTTCCTTGTGTCTTCTGGTTTTGCTTGTCTTTATTTTTGTTTCTGGCCTTGATTATTCTGTGATTAGCTTTTGATTAGTTTAGTTCTGTAATTAGATTTTTAATTGCTTCCCTGCTCACTCTCATTACAACAATTGTTGTAAAAACTTTTAAAGCACCATATACTCTATTCACCCCCCACTAGAGTATATCAGATCTAGCTGCACTTTCAAGATCTTTATCTCAGGTGGAGCTTTGACACCATTAAGGATCCACAAGTCTTCTCAGTTGCTTTGTGAAAAGAGAATACAACATCTAGTTTTATCTGCTTTACCCCACTGTATACAGGGTTCTAGCTCCCTTCAAAAGTTAAACACTTGGTTGCAAGTCTCCTGATCAAAGGACTTGATTTGGTTTTTAGGCACCTGATCAAAAGCCTGAAGGGTTTTTTGATCTACCTGAAGCAGACCTTATGGTGACAGGCACCTGAGCAAAAACCTGATTGGTGGCAGGGCACCTGATCAAAAACCTGAGTGGATTCCTACTAGGGTGGTAGAAGAGTGGATGTACCCAAGTTTTAGGGGAACCACTATAAAAATTCTTGTGTCGTCTATGATGCTCTCTCATTTTTATTGTGTGATGCATGCTGTGTAGTTTAGTTTTTATTTTTGCACTCTCTGATTACACTTATAAGTATCATTATTTTACTTATGCAATAAAAATCTGATAAGATTTTAAAACACTCTATTCACCCCCCTTTAGAGTTAAACAGTCTAACCTCACAGGTGGTATCAGTGCATACCACCACTTTTAATTGGTATCAAAGGAGGTTATCTTTGGTTTCACAAATTCACATCTGAACAAAGATCCTTGTTAGATTAATTCTCAATTCTTTAGGTTTTCTGTTATTACAGCAACGACACAAAATAAAGATTATGCTAGCACCAGACCTCCAGTCCGCAACTTAAACAAATTTGCAATCTGGAAGGTAAACATCAAGCTATACATGAATTCTACTAATGAGGATATTTTCAACTCTATTTTGACACGTCCTACACAACCTACAACATCTACATCTACTGCAAATTCTAGCACTCTTGCAGTTCCACCACCTAAGTGGACTGATACACAGAAGAAAGCCAAAATAGTTGATGCTAAAGCTATGAATATATTGGCTCAAACTATGTCAGATGATATCTTCCAAAAGATGGCTGAGTGCACCTCTGCAAAATAAATTTAGGATTCTCTAAACCAGATGGTGGCAAGCTCAACAGATGAAAGAAAGGATAGAAGATCCCTCCTAATATCTCAATATGAGAACTTCAAGAAGGAGGAATCTGAAACAGTGGCTGAGATGTATAACAGACTTAGTGTTATCATCAATGAATTGAACTCCCTAGACAAAGATATCTCCTTGACTGAGATTAATGACAAGATACTGATGTGCTTACCCAGCACTTGGGATTCCAGGATCTGGCCAATCAAAGAAGCCAGAAGCATGAATGAGATATCCAGTGAGTCTCTCTTGGGAAAGCTCAAATCCTATGAGCAATTAATCAACACCAGAGAGGCTGCTGAACCGAAGGCCTCAAACTCTTCAAGGAAGGAACACAATATTGCTTTCAAAGCAACAGAAAAATCTAAAACCCTTCCAGCCAATGAAGAGCTGATGAGCTTGCTGGCCAAAAGATTCTACAAACTGGCCAAGAAAGATTTCAGGAGAAGACCATCCAAGAGTGATGACAAACCTAAGTATGACAGAACTCCTACCAAGGAGATTGTCTTCTTTGGATGCAGAAAGCCTGGTCACATTCTTCCTGAATTCCCAGAAGCTCAAAAAAGAGACAGGAGAAAAGAGAAAGAGAAAAAGAAGAACTCTAGCAGGCATTCAAACAAACACTCCTCCAACAAATATTAAAGAAAGGAAAAATGTTTCATTGTTAAAACCTGGAGTGATACTGATGAAGAGACCTCATCTTCTAGCTCCAGTGAAGATGAAGAAGAAGCCATGCAAGAGAAGTTTGCCTCATGGCAATTAATGCCTGATGCAGCAGACCCCATGCTGAAGACCACGCAGAAATCCATTCGAAGGAATCAGAAGAGGAATCTGAGATAGAAGAGGATCAGGTAATCTCTTCCTTTGATTTTAATTCTACTGATTTTAAAAAGGAGTTCAAATCATTATGCAATGACCTAATAAAATCTGAAAAAGAAATCAAATTGCTAAGAGATAGGCAATCAGAATTCAATAATTTATTTGCTGAAAACACTAGGCTTAAGGATGATTTAGTTTTAGCAAATGAACAAATTATTTCCCTAAAAATTGAATTATGTGAGGCTAAGTAACTTGAGTAATCTCTCAATGGGAGAAGCCTTAAGCTGATGGACATCACAAGTACAGTCAATGCCATACTAAATGGCAAACTGGGCTTAGGTACTTCATCAAGCTAACCTCCCATACTTAAGAAAAATATACTATCAACCACCATAAAATTTGTTTCAGCTAAAGAAAAAGAAGTAATAAACAATAAGCAACCCACAGAAGACTTACTTAAATCTAAAAATCAACAGAACAGAAACAAGAAAATTCTAAATAAAAACAAAGTTCAATAGATTTCGTTAAACTCAGATCGATGAAATGTGGCTAGTTCGTCGAACTCCGATTGACGATCTACGAATGACAACTTTAGCCATAACAATTCATCTTACTATGATCGACAAATCCTGTATGGTTCATCAAGCAGAGATTGAACGAACTTGGGGCGTAGAAAATGAATATGTTCATTCTCTGAGCAGACATCGACGATCTCATCCCATTTTGTCGAACTCCGATCGATGAACTTACAACCTTTCATCGAACCCAGTCAGACTTAACAAAAATCACAATTTTAACGGAAACTTTAATCAACCTAGAAAACCTTTTAATCCTTTTACTAATTGGGAAATTCCACCTAGGAGATATCATCCTTAGGATATAAATCCCAACCTGAATTTTAAGTTATATCAAGTTTTTCTTATCAGAAAAATAAAGGACCCAAGGTAATCTGTGTCAAGAACAACTAATTGTTTTCTTTGCAGGTAAAGAGCAGTCCTGCTTTAAATCAACAATGGTATCTGGACAGTGGATCCTCCAAACATATGACTAGGAACAAGGACAATCTAAATAATTATAAGTCTAAGCTGGGACCAAAGGTAATCTTTGGTGACTCAAATTGTGGTCAGTTTGAAGGTTTTGGAGAAGTTAAGATTGGAGCAGTCACTTTCAAAGTGGTTACATATGTAAGTGGACTAAAATATAACCTCATCTCCATAAGTCAACTATGTGACGAAGGTTATCAGGTATATTTTAACTCCAGCTCTTGTATTATTTATACTAAAGAAAACCAAACTGTTTTAATTGGAAATATACAAGGCAACATATATGTAGTTGATTTTCATTCTGCAACATCAGATATATGTTTACTTAATCTTGTTAGCAATCAAAATGATTTATGGCATAAAATATTAGGACATGTTAATATGAAAAACATTACTAGGTTATCTAAATACAACCTTGTTATAGGTTTGCCTTCTGGTACCTACAAGAAGGAAGGCCTCTGCAGGGCTTGTCAATTAGGAAAGCAAACAAAATCTAGTTTTAAATCAGTTAATAAAGGTGATTCACCTAAGATCATGTACTTGCTACACATGGACCTTTTTGGCCATATTGCTGTACATAGCCTAGGAGGGAAATCTTATACTCTAGTTATAGTAGATGACTTCTCAAGATTCACTTGAGTGTTCTTTCTGAGATCAAAGTCAGGTACATTCATGGTTCTTACAGATTTTCTCAAGACCATACATATTGAGTACTCTACTCAAGTTGAATTGATCAGAAGTGATCATGGTATTGAGTTTGAGTCTCTTCTTATGCATGAGTTCTGTGAGAAGGAAGGTATCAGACATTGCTTCTCAGCTCCTAGAACTCCTAAACAAAATAGGGTAGCTGAAAGAAAAAATAGAACCTTAATTGAAGATGCAGACACATTACTTACAAATGCTTATATGCCCCTATCCTTTTGGGCAGAGACAGTGAGCATAACAAACTATGTACTGAATAGAAGTTTGATATAAACTTAAGAATAAGAATCCGTATGAATTGCTTAATGGGAAGAAACCTAAAATCACCTATTTTAAAATATTTGGTTGTATATGCTATATTCATAACAATGACAAGAAATACATTATAAAGTTTGAAGCTAAGGTTGCAGAGGGAATTTTTCTAGGATATTCCCAACTCAGCAAATCTTATAGGGTGTTTAATAAATCTACTTTAAAAATTGAAGAATCTTTTCATGTGACTTTTGATGAAGCTAACATGTCTTATAAGGAGAAAGAAATTTCTACCAACAGCACTTTGCAGGTACCTCACTTGTGTGAGAGATTGTATGATCTAAGCCTCACCCAAGAGGTTTAAATACATCCATCTCCACAAGTTGAAGAAGAAAGTGAAAAAAAAGCATAGAGGTGATTGAACCCTTTCCAACAGCTAATGAAATTCCACAAGAGGAATTTATTCCCCAAGCTGTTGCCCAACCAGCTCCTCCCACTGATTTTGTCACACTTAGAGATCACCCTATATCTCAAGTGATTGGAGACATTTCAGCTGGTGTGCAAACAAGCCATCAACTCAACCCTATCTTGATGATTGCTTATTTCCTCTCTCAACTTGAGCCCCAATCCATTAAAGATGCAAAGCAAGATCCCCACTAGATCATTGCAATGCAAGAGGAGCTCAATCAATTTTAGAGATGTAGAGTTTGAGAATTGGTTCCTAGACCCAAAGACTACCCAGTCATTGGAACCAAATGGGTATTCAGAAATAAATTGGATGCAGAAGACAACATTATGAGGAACAAGGCAAGGCTGGTAGCTCAAGGCTATAGGCAAGATGAAGGCATTGATTATGATCAAACATTTGCTCTTATTGCAGGACTTGAGGCTATAAGAATCTTCCTTGCATATGCTGCATTCAAGAAGTTCAAAGTCTATCAAATGGATGTTAAAAGTGATTTTTTGAATGGAGAACTCAAAGAAGAAGTATTTGTGGAGCAACCACCAGGTTTTATCTCTCCAACCTATCCCTCTCATGTCTTTAGATTGCATAAAGCTCTCTATGTTTTAAAGCAAGATCCAAGAGTTTGGTATGAGACCTTAGCTAGCTTCCTATTAGAGCATAAATTTTCTAGAGGTATTGTAGATAGGACTCTTTTTTATTAAGCATCATAAAGATAAAATCTTATTAGTACAAATTTATGTAGATAATATTATCTTTGGCTCAACTGATCCCAAACTATGCAAAGGTTCTCTAACCTTATACATTCAAAGTTTGAGATGAGTAGCATGGGTAAACTTTCATATTTCCTTAGTCTCCAAGTGAAACAATCATCTGATGGTATGAAAGTGAGGGTTAGATCTGAAATACTCTAGCGGGGGGGGGGGGGGGGTGAATAGAGTATTCTAAAAAAATCTTAACAGCTATTACAGCTTTTGCTATACATTAAAAGTGCAGAAATAAATATAGCTAGCACACAATAAACCTAAAGCACAAGCATAACAAGAACAAAAGAAAAAGAGGCAACCAAACGACACAAGAATTTTATAGTGGTTCCCCAACCTGGGTACATCCACTCTTCTACCACCCTTGGTAGGAATACACTCAGATTTTTGATCAGGTGCCTGACACCAATGAGCTTTTGATCAGGTTCCCAAAAACCAACCCAAGTCTTTTGATCAGGAGACTTGCAACCAAGGAATCACTTTTGAAGGGAGATGACAACCCTTTATACAGTGTGGGAGAGATGATTTTGTCTTCTCTATCTCAATATACAACTGAGAAGACTGTGGATTTGATTATAGCTTATGGCTCCCCCTGAGATGTAGAATGAATCAGGGAAAAAATAGGAGCTAAGCTTCAGGGTGATAGGTCTTCAAACTGAGTTCTTGACCAGCAATAATCTTCAGGAACTTCTTTGACAGATGGAACTGATTTTGTCCTTTTAAAGTGTCCTGGAGTACTTGAAGAAGGAAGACTCTATATATAGGTATTGTTGTTCTTCTTCTTCAGGTACTGATGAGCTTTTGGTCAAGGGATTCTCTGTATCAGAGAATGCTTCTTGTTGACAGAGCAGATTGTTCAAGACTGAATATTTCTCAGTGTCTCTGTAATCTCAGTATGCCTCTGAGTACACTGTGCTCTATATGAAAACTTTTGTTAATGATCCTTGATTCGTGTATTTATTATTCTCTTCTTTTTCTTTTTATATTTTCTGTCGAAATCTGTCTTTCAAAAATTTGAATTCTTCTGCAATTAATGCTGACAGCCTTGAGAATAAACAACATCGATTTATTTACCCAACTGTCCCATGAAAAACGGCAAGCAATAATCCTGGAGAAGACCATAATTAATGCTCCTTCTAACGGTTATATTCAGAGAATGTTAGAGCATTAATTACTAGGGAATTATCGCATTAGAGTGGGGACAGAAGGCCAGAAATAACTAAGTCTGGAATCATCGAACACATAGTAGAATTCGTCGAGCTGAGTCTGCAGTTCATCGACCTGATGACTTCTGTTCGTTGAGCTGAGTTGCAGAATCATCGAGCTGGAAACTGAACTGCTGTCTCGTTTGAACTTTGCCTATTCTGTCTGAAGTTCGTCGAGCTGGTAAATGTGTTCGTCGACTGGAGTTCAACAACTATTCTGGAGTTTTCAAATATTCTGTGTGCCGATACAATTACTCCTGTGTATCGACACAACCTTTTCACAATGTCGACTGATGATCTGGGTGTTGACACAAGTTCTTCTAGTGTCGACTCAGTTGGTATCGACATATACTCTGAGTGTGTACACAAGTCTTCTGGTTCCATAATTCATCGGGCAGAGAACTGAGTTCGTCGACCTGAGACTAGAGAACATAGTCTCGACAGAATGCTGTTGTAGTCCAAAGATTCGTCGACCAAAGAATAGTGTTCGTTGAGCTAAGTCTGGAGAACCTTGAATTCATCGAGCTGAAAATGATTCTGGACTTAGATAAAAATTGATAAACCTTTGGCAATAGAGTTGAAGTGGAAGTCCAGAAATCATCAAGCAAAGAATGAATTTTGTCGACCTGAGAACTAGAGAACAGTCTGGACTTAGAATTATGAAGGTGGATTCCAAGGATCGTCGATCTGTGACTGAAGTTCGTCGAGCTCAGCTCAGAGAATATTTCTCTAAAATTGTCGAGCTGAGAATGACTATTGTCGACCTGAGTTCGACGAACGTCGAACGCATTTTACTTTGTTTCTTGAGAAATCTCTGTATCTCTCAAAAAACTCTAAGTCTTGAGTCTCTGGCAGTCTGATGATGGATTGTCCTTGTGATGTTATTACTGAGGACTTGACCTATACTCTAGGACACAACTATGACCCTGGCTATACATGTTGGGTCACATCATCCTAAGTTAGTGAACCTAGCCCAAATCAAACTAGGGATCCAACAATCTCCCCCTATTTGGGTGAGATCACTAATAGACTCAAAGTAAAAAACTTAAAGTAAACAAAGCAAGAAAAATATATATCTGGCAGAGATAATTAACACATGCAGCAGATATATTTACATAAGAGCTTTGTTCAGACAATATGAAACAGTTTTTAAGAGTAAAAAATTGAAATAAAATAGTTCAGATTTCATTTCTTCTACTTCTTCTCCTGATGCTTTACATCCTTGCCCTTGTCTACTGGCTTGGTAAATATTATTTCCCTGTTTGGATTTGAAGCATGTTCCACAGTCATTGTCATGTCAGTAGCCCCTATAATCTTCAGAGATGTAGCTCTAGGGACCACTGCTTTAGGATGTAATGTCATATAATCATCAACATTAAAAATTTTGTTAGCCTTTTCAAACCTTCTCAGTTCTTCTCTCCTGTATTTGGACATTGTAGTGTATTCAGAAATATCCTTCCCTTCAGCCTTTGACTTGTTGATCATAGAAAGGCCTACTAGTTCCTGGAACCTGGCCATTTTAGCTGTGTTGGCTGTTTTTGGATCTTCATAAGGAACAAGAGGAGAGGTTGATATTCTAGAACTTTCAGCTTATTGATTTTGATGTTGTTGATGTTGTTATTGCTGATGTTGTTGTTGCTACTGATGTTGTTTTTCTGAAGATTGTTGCCTGTGCTGACTGCTACCAGGGGATGATCTGCCATGATGTCTTTGATAAGTTTGAACATGGGCAAACCTTTGAGATCTTGAACCAGGAGCACCAGCTGCAGGAGGAGGAGGAGGTGGTGGATCTTTTCTATACCTTTGAACTAGTGGAGGAGAGTACCTTCTACTCTTCTTCCTTTGCTTCTGCTGGTTCTTAGATAGCCACATCCATGCTGGCATCCCTTTATATGGTGTTATCTTTTCAAGAATGTAATAGGGAGTGTCATTATTTGGGTTAGGCTTAGGAGGAGGAGGAGGAGGAGCTTTTCTTTTCTTTGATACTTGCTTCTTCTTCTTTGTATCCTCCTCATCTGAGTCCTCATCCTCATCTTTATCATCATCATTTTCAGAATCCTGAAGGTTATCATATAAATCATTCAGAGCTTTCAAAGCCACAATAGAAATAACAGGCTTTTCAGGAGCAGGAGCAGGAGTTTCACCAAGAGTTGGAGGAGAAGATACAAAAGAATCATAACTAACTTGGACAGATCTTTCAGCTGCTGTCTTATTTTCCTCTTCAATATCAGCCAAGATCAGTTCATCTAGACCTGGCATGGGGGAGTCATCCATGGCAAAGGTTGGTGTTGAAGGTATTATTGGAGAAAAGGGAATAACCACTACTTCTCGAAGTGGAGTGACTGCTAGATGTGCAATAGAAAAACTTTCCCTAAGTTGCTTAGCGACTTCTGAAGAGATGGGGGAAGTGTATGGTATAATAGCCAAGAATGGATTAGTAATCTCAGCTAGAAGGTAATTCAAATGTACAGTATCAAAAATACTTAACAAATTAGTGATATCTACTATGGGATTTAGAATGAAATCACCAACAGTATTGGGCTCTTCAGAGACTGATTCATCAAAATCCATATCAGTTTCAATAAAGTCAATCAAATCTATATCTATGTATTCTGTGCACTCTGCTGCTGTTGCTGAAGCTGGAGCATCTGCTGCTGGAGCTGTAGCTGAAGCCTCTAAAGCTGTAGCTGCTGCTTCATCATCAGACATCTTCCCCTGCATGGTTTCAGTAAGTCCTGAAGCCATGCCGCTGATTGAAGATGGGGCAGTAGTGAGGGCAGTGATTTGTTCAGAAAGAGAGGAGATGGTGGTAGCAAGAGGTGTAATGGCCTCTGCTATTAGTGTTTTGGGAAGGAGAGTGAGGAGGGTAATGAGAGAAGTAATTGTGGAGGTGTCCAATGGTGGAGTGGTAGATGGTGTTGCAGAAGATGTAGAAGTGGGAACTGTGGGAGGGATAAAAAGTGGAGCATCTGATATGTGAACATCTGGAGGGGATGCATGTTGAGGGATGGTAGATGTTGGTGGGGATGGATGGGTGGCATCTTCCATGTGGGTGATTGGAGGAAAAGGGGAATTTGGAGGTGATGGTGGTATGTTGAAAGATGGTATGGAGGATAAATGAGGAGGAAGTGGAGAGGATGGAGGAGTTGGTGCTGGTGAAGCATGTGGAGATTCTGGTGGACTAGGAGGTTGAGTAGGGGATGATGGAAGTGTGGAAGAGGGATGGATTTGTGTTGCTAGAAGGGGGCTGGAAGAGATGGTGGTGTTGGATGAATCTCTTCAGCAGGTTGAAGAGGTAGAAGCTTTGGATGGCTTAGTGATGGTCCTCTCCCACCTACCAAATAAGGCACATGTTAGCCTTTTACTGGCATTGATGAATATGCTCTGGGAGAACAGGGATTCAGCAGCTTTTTATTGTAAAAAGATCCCTAGCATCCTTCCAAAGCAAACTTCCTTTTTATTGTTTTTCTTATTTATCAGATCAAAAAGAATCTGCGCCCAATCCACCGGTTTCTTATTTATGATTGCACACATTACCAGAAACTGGTGTCTGGTGATATAGTCATGGGCAGTATGTTTCCCAAGCAAAACTTTTCCAACCAAATCTGCCAAAAACTTATAAGGGGCAGAGAGGTGTTTCTTCAAAAGTTTATTAGGGTTATCTCCAGTATAACCCATTAGGCCCAGCATCACGCCAGACTCCTCTATTTCAATCTCTAGTTGCTCTTCTCCATTCCTGAAGTCAAAAAATTGTGCTAAAATTGTGGGAGTTAAGGAGATGGGGTTACCTGCAATGGTGCCTGTAATCGTATTCTCCTCTGTTGGCGATAGGGTGTAGACCCATTCTCTGATTTCAGTGCTATGCAGTTTGATTCTTCTTGACATCAAGGTTTTGAGTTCTTGTTCTTCAAGGAGTTCCAGAATGTAAAGGAATATGGGATCAGAATGCTGAAAGGAATCAAAATCCACATCAAAACCTGTATCGAACTTCATGCCTACGAGAATGCTTGCCTGAATCGCCATAGAATCACCTGCAAGAGAGACACAAAAACAGCGATCATGTGTAAAGGAACAGAAAGCACGGGTCGGACGTCGAAGAAAACCTAAATATAGGGTTTTCAAGAATATGAATCGATAGACTCCGTTCCACGAAAATAGAAATAATTCTTTGAACTGAGTTCGACAAAATAATTTTGAATGAAATAAGTCGTCGATCTTATCTAAAAGAATTGAAGACAGTTCGTCGAACTCCATTCGATGAATATCTTCTGAAGCAAGTTCGTCGAACTCCGTTCGTCGAAAATTGTTTCACTCACAGAGAGTTCGTCGATCTCCATTCGACGAATATCTCTCAAACTTTCCCCGATTCGTCGAACTCCGTTTGACGAACTTTTGAAAATTCGTCGAGTGCAGACAGAAATTAAATAAAGTCTTCTCCATAGATCATTCCAAGTTGATTTACAAAGAACATATGATTTCTCTCATCCAGAGATTTGGTGAATATATCAGCCCTTTGTAAATCATTGTAGATATAGGCAAGCTTGATTTTATTTTTGTCTTCACACTCTCTAATGAAATGATGTCTTATATCAATATGTTTTGTCCTACTATGGTGAACTGGATTCTAGGCTATGGTTATAGAACTTGTATTATCATAGAGTAGGGTTGAATTATTTATGTTGAACCCATAATATAGAAGTTGATTTTGTATCCAAAGCATCTGTGAACAACAGCTTCCTGCTATAATATACTCTGCTTCAGCAGTTGAGGTTGACACTGATGTGTGCTTTTTACAAAACCAAGATACTAATCTCATACCCAGGAACTAGCAAGTCCATGAAGTATTTTTTCTATCTACCCTACATCCAGCAAAATCAGCATCAGAGTATCCAGTTAACTCAAATTCTGATTCAGCAGGATACCATAGGCCTAGATTAGGACAACTCTTTATATATCTCAAAATCTTTTTTAGTAAAATTCGGTGAGATTCTTTAGGGTTCACCTGGAACCTAGCGCAAAGATATGTGACAAACATAATATCTGGCCTACTTGTTGTGAGGTATAATAGGGACCCAACAATGCCCCTATAATATTTCTAATCCACAGGTTTCCCTGGTACATCAGAGTCCACAACAGCATTGGTAGCCATGAGTGTTTTCTTTGCTGAGGCATCAGCCATCCCAAACTTCTTTAAAAGCTCTTTAGCATATTTTGCTTGAGAGATGAAGATGCCATCAGGGAGCTGCTTCATTTGGAGACCAAGGAAGTAGGAAAGCTCACCCATGCTGCTCATTTCAAATTTGGAATGCATGAGGTTAGAGAACCTCTTGCATAATTTGGAATCTGTAGAGCCAAATATAATACAATACACATAGATTTGTACTAATAAGATTTGGTCCTTATGATGTCTAGTGAAAAGTGTTTTATCTACAGTTCCTCTTGTAAATTTATGCTCTAATAGAAAACTAGCTAAGGTCTCATACCAAGCTCTTGGAGCTTGGTTTAGACCATAGAGAGTCTTATACAATTTAAAAACATGAGAGGGGTAAGTTGGAGAAACAAAACCTGGAGGTTGTTCTACATAAACCTCTTCTTTTAGCACTCCATTTAGAAAATCACTCTTCACATCCATTTGGAAGACCTGGAATCTCTTGTATGCTGTATAGGCAAGGAATATTCTTATGGCCTCCAACCTTGCAACAGGTGCAAAGGTTTGATCATAATCAATTCCTTCTTCTTGCCTATATCCGTGAGCAACATGCCTAGCCTTGTTTCTCACAATGATTCCTTGGGCATCCAGCTTGTTTCTGAAAACCCATTTGGTTCCAATAACTGGGTAGTTTGGGGTCTTGATACCAAATCCCAAACTCTACATCTCTCAAATTGATTTAGTTCCTCCTGTATTGCAAGGATCCACTAGGATCCTGCTCAGCATCATGGATGGATAGAGGTTCAACCTGAGAGAGAAAACAAGAATGCATCAAATCTTGGGTGAGTTGATGGCTTGTCTGTACACCTGCTGATATGTCTCCAATCACTTGAGATCTGGGGTGATCCCTAAGTGTGACAAAATTAGTGGGTGGAGTTGGTTGTGCAATATCATTTGGAATTAATTCCTCCTGTGGAATTGTATTTGCTGTTGGTAGAGATTCATTTTCTTCAACTTCTTCTTCTTCACTTTCTTCAATGGATTGTGGAGAGGGATGAGTTGGAACCTCTTGGGTGAGGTTTAGCCCATCCAAGGTCTCACACAAGTGGGGTACCTGCAAGTTGCTATTGGTAGAAACTTCTTTCTCCTTGCAATACATGTTAGTCTCATCAAATGAAACATGAATGGACTCTTCAATTTTTAATGTTGATTTATTAAAAACACTATAGGCCTTACTTATTTGGGAATATCCTAGAAAAACTCCCTCTTCAGCCTCAGCCTCAAACTTTCTAATGTATTTTTTGTTGTTGTTATGAATGTAACATAAGCATCCAAATACTTTGAAGTAGTTGATTTTAGGTTTCTTCCCTTTGAGCAATTCATAGGGAGTCATGTTCTTTAGTTTGTGAATTAGGCTCCTGTTCAAGACATAATTTTCTGTGCTTATAGCCTCTGCCCAAAAGGTTAGGGGCATGTAAGCATCTGCAAGTAATGTACCTGTAGCTTCAATGAGTGTCCTATATTTCCTTTCAGCTACCCCATTTTGTTGGGGAGTTCTAGGAGCTGGCAAGAAATGCTTGATACCTTCCTTCTTACAGAACTCATGCATAAGAAGAGACTCAAACTGTGTGTCATGATCACTTTTGATCAATGCAACATGAGTAGAGAACTCAGTCTGTATGATCCTGAGAAAATATGTAAGAACCTTGAAGGTATTTGACTTAGATCTCAGAAAGAATACCCAACTGAACCTGGAGAAGTCATCCACTATAACCAAAGTGTAGGATTTCCCTCCTAGGATTTGTACAATAATGGGTCCAAAGAGATCCAAATGTATCAAGTACAAAATCCTAGGTGAATCACTCTTATTAACAGATTTAAAATTAGTTTTAGTTTGCTTGCCTAATCGACAAGCCCTGCAGAGACCTTCCTTCTTGTAGGGACCAGAAGGTAGACCTCTAACAAGGTTGTGTTTAGATAACCTATCAATATTTTTCATATTTACATGACCTAGTATTTTGTGTCATAAGTCATTCTGATTACTAGTTAAATTAAGTAAACAGATATCAATTTTTGCAAAAAGAAAATTTACTAAGTATATATTGCCTTGTCTATTTCCAATTAAAACTGTTTGGTTATTTTTATCAATAATAGAACAAGTGGATGGGTTAAAGTATACCTGATAACCATCATCACATAACTGACTTATGGAGATGAGGTTATGCTTGAGTCCACTTACATATGTCACCATTTTGAATGTGACAGCTCCTATTTTTACTTCTCCAAATCCTTCTGACTGACCACATTTGGAGTCACCAAAGATAACCTTTGGCCCCAGCTTGGACTCGTAGTTGAATAAGATGTCCTTGCTGCCAGTCATATGTTTGGAGCAGCCACTGTCCATGTACCAAGTTTGATTTACCCCTGGATAACTCTTCACCTGTAATAGAAAATAGTTAATGGTTTTTGACCCAGGTTAACTTGGGTCCTTTGTATTGTTGATAAGTGAAGCTGGAAATAACAGAGAATTTAGGTTGGGACTTGTATCCTAGGTGGTGATATCTCATAGGTGGTATGATCCAGTCAGCTAGTGGATTAAATGGTTTCTTAGAAATATTGAAGTTGTTGTTGGAATTATAGTTTTGATTAAGTCTACCTGTGTTCGACAAATTTCTATAAGTTCGTTGACCAGAGTTCGACGAATTGGATTGAGATCGTCGATCTCTGCCCAGAGAATGAACATGTTCATTCTCTATGCCCCACGTTCGTCGACCTCTACTCGACGAACCATGCAGATGTCGTCGATCACAGTTAGACAAATAAATGTAACTATAGTTTGCGTTAAGAGTTCGTCGATCTGGGTTCGACGAACTGGCCCCATTTCGTCGATCTGAGTTGACGAAAATTGCTGAAACTTGTTTTTACTAGGTGTTTTCTGGTTTTCTGTCCTACTGTCTTAGGGATCTTTTCTACTCTTTGTTTGTCATTTACTGTTTCTTTTCCTTTAGCAGATACAAATTTTATTAGGGTTGATAAAATGTTCTTCCTAAGAATGGGGGGCAAACCTGATGGAGCACCCAAGCCTTGCTTGCCATTAAGTCTGGCATTAACAGTACTTGTGATATCCATCAGATTGAGGCTTCTCCCATTGAGAGTTTCCTCAAGTTGTTTGGCCTCACAAAGATCAGTTTTTAGTGAAATTATTTTTTTCATTTCTAAGGTTAATTCATCTTTTAACCTGATGTTTTCAGATTGAACATCCTCCAAGGTTCCTAATTTTTCCCTAAGAATTTTAATTTCTTTTTCAGAGTTAATCAAATCTATGCACATTAACTTGAAATCAGATTTAAATATTACATAGTTGTAGTCAAAGGAGGACAATACCTGATCTGCCTCTGATTCAGACACTCCTTCATCTTCAGACTCTTCTTCTTCTGAGTGACTTCTGGAGGCATCAATATCCATGAGGCAAACCTCCTTTGCTCTTTTTTCTTCGTCATCTTCACTGGAGCTTGAAGATGTTGACTCATCTTCTGTCTCACTCTAGGTCTCAGCCACAAAGCCCTTTTCTTTCTTCTTGTTCTTGCTGGAAGAGGGTTTGCTGGTGTGCTGTCTTCTGGTTTCCTTCTCTCTTCTCTTCTCTTTCTTCTGGTTCTCTGGACACTCAGAGAGGAAGTGACCAGGCTTCTTGCATCCATAGCACACAATTTCTCTGGTTGGTGTCTTGTCATATTTTGGCGTGTCATCATTTCTTGATAACTTTCTCCTGAAATCCTTTCTGGCCATCTTGTAGAATCTTTTAGCAAAGAGACTCATGAGCTCTTCATTTGATATTGCAGTCTCTATCTCTTCAGTGGCTTTGAAGGCAAAACTTTGTTCTCTTCTGGCTGCTGGAAGTGTTCTTTGTTCAGCTGCCTCCCTGGTCTTTATCAGCTGTTCATATGACTTCAGTTTGCCTAATAGAGATTCAGTTGAAATCTCAATCAGGCATCTGGCCTCCTTGATGGTCCAGATTCTTGTATCCCATGAGCTTGGGAAGCACATTAGGATCTTGTCATTCACTTCAGTAAGTGTGATGTTCTTATCAAAGGTTTTTAGCTCATTGATAATTGAGCTTAATCTATTGTACATATCAGAAACTGTCTCAGCTTCTTCCTTCTTAAAGTTCTCAAATAGTGTGATGAGGTTAGATCTCTTATATTTCCTCTGATCTGCTGACCCAGCAACCATTTGATTAAGTGAATCCTAGATTGCTTTTGCAGAGGTGCACTTAGCTACCCTCTGAAAGATGTCATCTGACATAGTCTGAGCCAATATGTTCATGGCTTTGGCATCAACAATCTTTGCTTTCTTCTGGGCTTCAGTCCACTCAGGGGGTGGGCTACATTATTGCTGGAAGATGTTGTAGATGTAGATGCCTGTGGGGGACCTGTCAAAATAGAGTTGTAGATGTCTTCATCAATAGTGTTCATGTACAACTTGATTCTTGCCTTCCAGATGGAAAAACTATTAAGGTTGCAAACTGGAGGTCTGGTGCTTGCATAATCCTTGTTTTGTGCCATGGATGTGTTTACAATTTAAATGAAAATAAAATAATGTGTAGATATAACAAAGGATCTTTGGTACAAGGTTAACTTGTACAACCAAAGTAACCTGCTCTGATACCAATTCAAAGTGAGGGTTAGATCTGAAATACTCTAGAGGGGGGGGGGGTGAATAAAGTATTTTTTAAAAAAATTCTTAACAGCTATTATAGCTTTTGCTGTAAATTAAAAGTGCAGAAATAAATATAACTAGCATACAATAAACCTAAAGTACAAGCACAGCAAGAACAAAAGAAAAAGAGGAAACCAGACGACACAAGAATTTTATAGTGGTTCTCCAACCTGGGTACATCCACTCTTCTACCACCCTTGGTAGGAATCCACTCAGATTTTTGATCAGGTGCCTGACACCAATAAGCTTTTGATCAGGTGCTCAAAAACCAACCCAAGTCTTTTGATTAGGAGACTTGCAACCAAGGAATCACTTTTGAAGGGAGATGACAACCCTTTATATAGTGGGGGTGAGAGATGATTTTGTCTTCTCTTTCTCAATATACAACTGAGAAGACTGTGGATTTGATTATAGCTTATGGCTCCCCCTGAGATGTAGAATGAATCAGAGAAAAAAATCAGGAGCTAAGCTTTAGGGTGATAGGTCTTCAAACTGAGTTCTTGACCAGCAATAATCTTCGGGAACTTCTTTGACAGATGGAACTGATGTTGTCCTTTTGAAGTGTCCAGGAGTACTTGAAGAAGGAAGACTCTAGATATAAGTATTGTTGTTCTTCTTCTTCAGGTACTGATGTGCTTCTGGTCAAGGGAATCTCTGTATTAGAGAATGCTTCTTGTTGACAGAGCAGATTATTCAAGACTGAATATTTCTCAGTGTCTCTGTAATCTCTGTTTGCCTCTTAGTACACTGTGCACTGTATGAAAACTTTTGTTAATGATCCTTGATTTGTGTATTTGTTATTCTCTTCTTTTTCTTTTTATATTTTCTGTCGAAATCTATCTTTCAAAAATTTGAATTCTTCTGCAATTAATGTTGACAGCCTTGAGAATAAACGACATTGATTTATTTCCCCAACTGTCCCATGAAAAACGGCAGGCAATAATCCTGGAGAATACCATAATTAATGCTCCTTCTAACGGTTATATTCAGAGAATGTTAGAGCATTAATTACTCAGGAATTATCGCATTAGAGTGGGGATAGAAGGCCGGAAATAACTAAGTCTGGAATCATCGAACAGATAGCAGAATTCGTCGAGCTGTGTCTGCAGTTCGTCGACCTGATCACTTCTGTTCGTCGAGCTGAGTTGCAGAATCGTCGAGATGGAAACTGAACTGCTGTCTCTTTTGAACTTTGCCTATTCTGTCTGAAGTTTGTCGAGCTGGTAAATATGTTCGTCGACTGGAGTTCAGTAACTTTTCTGGAGTTGTCAAATATTCTGTGTGTCGACACAATTACTCCTGTGTGTTAACACAACCTCTTCACAATGTCGACTGATGATCTGGGTGTCGACACAAGTTCTTCTAGTGTCGACTCAGTTGGTGTCGACATATACTCTGAGTGTCGTCACAAGTCTTCTGGTTCCAGAATTCGTCGGGCAGAGAACTGAGTTCGTCAACCTGAGACTAGAGAACATAGTCTCGACAGAATGCTGTAGTAGTCCAAAGATTCATCGACTAAAGAATAGTGTTTGTCGAGCTAAGTCCGGAGAACCTTGAATTTGTCGAGCTGAAAATGATTCTGGACTTAGAGAACAATTGATAAACCTCTGGCAATAGAGTTGAACTGGAAGTGCAGAAATCGTCGAGCAAAGAATGAATTTCGTCGACCTGAGAACTAGAGAACAGTCTGGACTTAGAATTCTGAAGGTGGAGTCCAAGGATCGTCGATCTGTGACTGAAGTTTATCGAGCTCAGCTTAGAGAATATTTCTCTAAAATCATCGAGCTGAGAACGACTATCGTCGACCTGAGTTTGACGAACGTCGAACTCATTTTACTTAGTTTCTTGAGAAATCTCTGAATCTCTGGAAAAACTCTAAGTCTCGAGTCTCTGGCAGTCTGATGATGGCTTGCCCATGTGATGTTGTTACTGAGGACTTGGCCTAGACTCTAGGACAAAACTATGACCCTGGCTATACATGTTGGGTCACATCATCCTAAGTTAGTGAACCTAACCCAAATCAAACAAAGGGTTCGAACATGGTATCTTCATCTCCCAATCTAAATATGCAAAGGAGCTTGTTAAAAGATTTGGGATGTGTGATGCCACAGCACTGAAGACACCCATGGCTGCAAATGTTGTGATAGATTCTGATGAGCATGGAAAACCTGCTGATCAGAAGTTGTATAGGGCCATTGTTGGGTCCCTATTATATCTCACAGCAAGTAGGCCAGACATAATGTTTGCTACATGCATTTGTGCTAGGTTCCAAGTGAACCCTAAAGAATCTCACTCTATTTTGCTAAAAAGAATTTTGAGATATATAAAAGATTGCCAAAATCTAGGACTTCTATATCAATTAGAGTAAGAATTTGACTTACCTGCATTTTCAGATATTGACTATGCTGGATATAGAGTAGACAGAAAGAGCACCACAGGAACATGCCAGTTCCTTAGTGATAGACTAGTGTCCTGGTTCTATAAAAAGCAAACCTCTGTCTCCACATCAACTGCAGAAGAAGAATATATAGTTGCTGGCAGCTGTTGCTCACAGGTTTTGTGGATACAAAACCAACTGCTGGATTATGGCTACAACTTAAATAATTCAACTATTTATTGTGATAGTACCAGTGCTATATCCATAGCACAAAATCCAGTACATCATAGTAGGACCAAGCATATAGAAATAAGGCATCATTTCATTAGAGATTGTGTAGACAAGAAGAAAATTAATCTTGTCTTCATTTCGACTGATTTACAAAGGGCAGACATCTTCACCAAGCCATTGGATGAGAAGAAACATCTGTTTTTCTTAAATTAGTTAGGAATGATAAATGGAGATGAGTTAATTTAAATTTTGTCTATGGTCGATGATTTGTTGACAGTTCGTCAAATGGAGATCGACAATCTGTGAACTCCTCGTGAAGAGTTCGTCAAACGGAGTTAGACGATCACTTCTTAGTGAAATAGTTTTTGTCGAATGGAGATCGACGATCCTTGCTTCAGTGATTTTTTCATCGAACTAAGATCAACGATTTATTCATCTTCTTCAGACTGAGATCGACAAACTCATTTTTTATTAAAATACTTCGTCGAACTCAGATCGAAGATCTTTTCGTTTTTCGTCGAACGGAGTGTGGCGGTTCATATTCTGAAAACCTTATATCTAGGTTTTCTTCGACCTCCGTCCCGCGCTTTCAGTTCCTTTGCACTTGATCTTTGTTTCTCTTTTGCAGGTGCATTCATGGCGATTCTAGCAAGCGCTCTCTCCACCATGAAATTTGATATAGGTTTTTATATAGATTTTGATTCTTTCCAGTTCTCTGACGCAATCTTTATAAAAATCTTGAAGTTGTTTGCAGATCAACATCTGAAGCGGTTCATGACACTGATAATCAAGATTGCAATGACAGAGATCAAAGAATGGGTCTTTACTTCCTCCACAACAGAAGATAACATCACAGGAACTATTTCTGGTAACCAGGTTTCCCTCTCTCCAAATATACTAACCGACATTTTTGGTCTATTGAATGGTGCTGATGAGATAGAAATGGACTCTGAGGAGTATAATAATATGTTAATCAAAATGGGCATTTTGGAGATAACCCTAATAAGCCACTGAAAAAGAACTTGTCTGCTGAATACAAGTTCTTAATAAATGTAGTCGGGAAGGTGTTGTTTGGCAAGCATACGGCACATGACTACATCACCAGGCACCAGTTCTTGGTGATGGCTGCCTTGGTTGATAAGAAAGGAATTAATTGGGGTCAGTTATTATTTGATCTGATTAAGAAGAAGAATAACAAGAACGAAGTCTGTTTTGGCCGGGTTCTAGGGATTTTTCTACAGGAGAAAGCATCTGAACATCTGGTTTCCACACCAGTGTTCATAAATGCCTCCAAGAGGCTAACCTCTGCCCTGTTTGGCAGATGGGAGAGGAGGATCACAAAGCCAACCAAGGCTTCCTCCTCCTCTAGGCCTTCTGAGGGCACTAGGGCTGATACATCCACTCCCCACCCTAGTGCTGAAGAAGTTCCTCCATCCCATGCAACAATAACTCATCCATCTCCCCAGCCATCTTCGGCTCCTCCTATGCAACAACCTGCCATCTCAATCCCTTCACCAACTCATATGCAAACACCTCCTCAATCTCCACTCCATATCACACCTCCTCAATCTCCTCTTCCATCACACCTCCAAGACATCAACACTGACACATTCTTGTCATCCCCTACATTCAATCTGCTCATCTCCCTACCATCCACTCCCACTTCTCCTATTCATACCATTTCCAGTCCAACACCATCCCATTCCCCATCCTCTCCACAGGATGACATCCTCCCTGATGTCACTCCTTCTGCTAATCCCTCTGTATCCACCCAAACTTCACCTGAGTTTATAGATACAGTTTCTCCTTCCCTATCTACCATCTTAGAGCACATCACTCCAGTTATTCAGACTCTTATAGAAGAGGCCATTACACCTCTTGCTAATTCTATTTCTTCTTTTGCTGCTCTCTTTGCTGCCTCCTCTGTCCCTCCTTCTTCCACTAGGGACCTGATTCAAGCTTCTGCTGAAATCGAGCAGGGGGAGATGCTCAATGATGAAGCTTCTCCAGTTTCAGCACCAGCAGCAGTAACAGATTCAGATACAGATATATATATGGTTCTAGATACAGACACAGTTATAGAGGATACATATATAATAACTATTGGTGATTGCTTTGTCCATCCCACAGTGGATTTGTTCAATTTGTTGAATTATTTTGATACAGTTTATTTAAGCTCTCTTCCTTCTGTCTGCCTTAAGCCATCCTTGGCTATTGTACCTTATACAACATCTATTAGTCCTACAGCTGCTAAGCAACTCAAGGACTGTTTTGTAGTTTCAGAGACTCATACAATATCTGCTCCCAAAGATATCTCTTCTCCAGAGGCTGTCTCTACTCCTACTTATAAAATGGATGACAGTGTATTGCCAGATTTGGATGAAATCATCATGGCAGATATATAAGAAGAGAATTTGTTAATTTCTGAAAATAAAACAGTTGCAGAAAGCACTGCTGACACAGTTACTCCAGCTCCAGCTCCAGCTCCAGTACCTCAAGCTCAGCCTCAGGCTGACAAGTCAATTGACAAAAATCTTCTGAAAGCTCTGGATGATTTATATGATAATACTCAGAGATGCTCCTCTAATAAAGATGATGAAGATACTGATGATTCTGATGATATCCCTTCTACAAAGAAGAAAGTTTCAAAGAAAATAAAGGCTCCTCCAGTTGCTGCTCCCAAGCCAAATCCAACTCATGATAGTCCTTATTATATCCTTCTGAAAAATACTCCTTACCCTGGTATGCCATCCTGGATGTGGCTGTCTAAGAATCAGCAGAAAGAAAGAAAAGCAGAAGATATTCTACTCCTCCTCATAGACATTGGAAAGGAGGTACTCCTCCTCCACCTGCTGCTGGTGATTCAGGTAGCACTTCTCAGAGGTCTACCTCATATGCTAAAACATACCATAGAAAACATGGTAGATCCTCATCTTCAAGAAAGCAGCAAGCAGAGGTACCCTTCAAGCAGGCATCAACATCAGCAACAACAGCAACATCATCAGCAACAACAACATCAAGCTCCTGAACCACAAAATGCTGACAGTCCCAAAAGGCCAGAGTCTCCTCCCATTCCCTTTGTGGATCTAGATACAGAGACTACTGCTAGAATGGTCAGGTTCCAGGAACTGGTTGGATTATCATTGATAAATAAGGCTAAAGCTGAAAGAAAAGATGCCTCCCAATATTAAACAATGTCCAAATATAGGAAAGAATAATTAAACAGGTATGAGAAAGCTAACAAATTCTTTAATGTAGATGCCTATATGAATCTACACCTAGAGGCTGTTGTGCCTAGGGCTACATCTCTGAATATCATTGGAGCTGCTGATATGATAATGTCAAAGAAGCAAGCAGCAGATCCAAATAGGGAAACCATGTTTACACAACCTTCTGATAAAGAAAAGGAGAACAAGAAAAAATAGAAAATGAAGAAAAAGAAATAAGTTTATTCTGATTAAGTTTCTGAACTCTTTATTTATGTACTGTCACAAAGCTACTATAAATATCTGCTGCATATTTCTATTTTTCTACCAGATATATTTTCCTACATTGTGATTATTTTTATGTCATGTCTATTAGTGACCTCATCCAAATAGGGCGAGATTGTTGGATCCCTAGTTGATTTGGGCTAGGTTCACTAACTAGGATAATTGACCCACCATGTATAGCCAGGGTAATGTTTGTGTCCTAGAGTTTAGGCTAAGTCCTTAGAATCAACCACACAGGGACCAGCCAACAGAAGACAGCAGAAGACTCAAAGACTTAGAAGGAAATCAGTTCAGAAAGTGAGTTCGACGTTCGTCAAACTCAGCTCGACGATAGTCGTGCTCCGCTCGACGAACTCAGAGTAAATTCTCTGAGTTGAGTTCGACGATATTCGAGCTAAGGTCGACGAATTCTGGGTAATCAACTTCAACTCATTAAGTCTAGAAAACTTTCTCTGAACTCAGGTCGACGAAGTTATGTTATCAGCTCGACGAACTTAAAGCACAAAATTGGGAAGTTTTCTCAGAAAGCAGTTAGCTGATCTCAGGTCAACGAGCTTGGTTCTTAGGTCGACGAACAAGAATTCCCAGGTCGACGAACATGATTTCTCTGGTCAACGAACTTTGATCTTAGGTCGACGAAATCTGTTCTCTGGTCGACGATTGTTGTGTAGTTCTAGACTTGAAATTTTTCCCTCATTTTGTACCTATTCTATAGCAGTAATTCCTGAGTGATTAATGCTTATATTCTCTGAATATATCCGTTAGTGGCAGCATTGATTACGATCTTCATCAGGAATATTACTTGCCATTTTTAATGGGACAGTTTGGGAAATTCATTAATGATATATTCTCTCCTGCCACATTTCCATTCTCCAGGCAGTCAACATTCAATGCTAAAGGATTTCAAAATTCAAAGGATAAATAAACATAGATATATAAAAGAGATTTTTTCTTTCAGTTGTATGTAAGAGACAGAACACAAGAAATCATTCAAGAAAAAGAATTTTGCTCTGTCTTCATCAAGTGTTCATCCTCCACCAAGCTTTCAAGAGACAATCAACTTCAATCTGTCTACAGCTTTCTGGAGAAATCTTTAGAAGACCTACTCACCCTACAAAGCTCTCATTCTTCCTGAATAGATCTTCATCCCAGGGCGAGCTTTGACAGCATCAAGGATCCACAAGTCTTCTCAGTTACTTTGTGAAAAGAGAAGACAACAACCAGTTTTATCTGCTTTACCCCACTGTACACAGGGTTCTAGCTCCATTCAAAAGTTAAACATGTGGTTACAAGTCTCCTGATCAAAATATTTGATTTGGTTTTTAGGCACCTGATCAAAATCCTGAAGGGTTTCCTGATCTACCTGAAGCAGATCTTGTGGTGAAAGACACCTGAGCAAAAACCTGATTGGTGGCAGGGCACCTCATCAAAAACCTGAGTGGATTCCTACCAGGGTGGTAGAAGAGTGGATCTACGTAAGTTTTAGGGGAACCACTATAAAACTTCTTCTGTCGTATATAATGCTCTCTCATTTTTATTGTGTGTTGCTTGTTGTGTAGTTTAGTTTTTATTTCTGCACTCTCTGATTACACTTATAAGTATCATTATTTTACTTATGCAATAAAAATCTGATAAGATTTTAAAACACTCTATTCACCCCCCCCTCTAGAGTTAAACAGTCTAACCTCACAGGTGGTATCAGTGCATACCACCACTTTCATTAAGTATTTTTTTATTTGGCGCCATTTCGACCCTCAAAATGTCGCCCAGAAGTTGGATGAAACGAATTCCTCGAGAATAATGGATTTATCGCGAAATACATTTGATTTCTCGAGAAATCAATGCATTTCTCGAGAAATACATTGGATTTCTCGAGCAATCAATGGATTTCTCAAGAAATACATTGGATATCTCGAGCAATCAATGGATTTCTTGAGAAATTCATTGGATTTCCCGAGAAATCAATGGATGTTTCGAGAAATCTGTTGTCTTTTATTGCGGGATAAAAAGACGATACGAGGGATAAATGCACCCCGATTTGAACAAAACTCGCACCATAGGCGATTGTCGGTACTACGAATCTGATGGCGAAGACAAAACTAAAACTTGACGTACCGTTCTCGAGATATTAATTTCTAAAGTTTACGACAAACATAAATAATACAAAACTACAAATGCGCGCCGAGACTCAAAAAATGCTCGGATCGCGACCAAACTTGACGAGCAAGTCCAAAAATAATCAACTTAATTTTCCAATGTGAAAACTTCAGTTTTCGATGAAAATCCCAACATCTGGTCAGTCGGACATAACAGATGCGAAATAGCACTAACGGTGTCGCGCCGTCAACTTGACGTTAAAAGTAACGCCCCGACATCATAAATACTCCATTACTAAATTAAATAATTACCGAAAAATTGGGGGCGTTACAAAAACATCCCCAAAGGGGGAAGAATCGATAGTCTGTCCTGAAAGTCCACCTAGTGTCAACTATCTTCACCTATGGGGGGGGGGGAATAGGTGACGTGCAGCGTTTTTGCGGAATCTAAACTTGTACCTGCACAATAAAAATAAACAGCACAGCACACAGAATACACAAGCTATTTATAGTGGTTCCCCGAGTTGGGTACATCCACTTTCCCCCTTCGACCTATCTCCCAACAAGGGACGACTCGGTCTCTTCACCAACAGGATTGAAATCCAATCCTTGCACTATCGGAAGGAACCCTTCCACACGTAGGAGTCAACACTCCCACAACACGGGTTGCACCCAACCCTTACAACTAGGAACCTACGTTCCTTTACAACAAAAGTAAAACTAGAATGTACAAAAGATACAAACTACGTTTGGAGACTAAGGTGTCCCTCTTTGTTGACGACGCGTTCTTGAAGTCCACAAAGAGTCCACAACCCTAGATCTCTCGTGGAGAGGATCTCCCCGGAACCGACGGCGGCAAGATAGGCGGCGACAAGGTTCACGGGATCGGCGGAAACGACGATGTGCGGCTGCTGTACTTTGGAGATCCAAACTTCGTAGCGAAGCTAGCTAGGTCTACCAACGGTCACACTAGGATCAGTCGTCTCGATCGATTCGCACGGGGAAGGTTTTCCCGATCAACAAATCAAGAGACAAGAGATCTCCGGTTAGACACGTGAGACGCTAAGCTTGGCTAAGCTTCTATCGACCGGAGATTAGGAAGAAACCACGATCAAGACCGGCGATCAACTCTCTCAAGCGGCGAAGGCGGCGGCGGCGGAGCGGAACTTGCGATCTAGGTTACGTCGCGGCCCGTGTTTCGTCTTTTTCTCCGTCTGCCTTTACTGTTCAAAAATACCCTGTATTTATACTGTAGACAACTTCAATATGACCGTTGTGGGCCCCACCTGAAGGAAACCCTAGTTCTGGTTCAACACAGAGCCAGCGGCAGAATCCGGTCCAGCTTAATCCAGAAAAATTGCCAAGTCAAAATCGGCGAGAATCGAAGGTGATTCTCGACGAATTGGCGAGAATCAGTTAGTGATTCTCGACGATTCATCGAGAATCACTAATGATTCTCGCCGAATCACTTGATGATTCTCGCCGAATCACTTGGTGATTCTCGCCGAATTGTACTTAGACGATTTTTCGTCTTTCCACCCAAGAGATGCTCCTTGACCCATCCTTGCTCCTTGTCTGCTCTTGCATAGTTACAGCCCTGTACTTGAAAGTAAGTGCACTCCAATAGAGAGAGTACACGTAGGCCAACACACTGATCTGCTCAACGAGGGATTATGTCGTACAGACCCGTGTATATTGACCTACTGCACCCTGACATTGGTGTGCACTTAGCGTGGAATAACTGCAAGCACAACTTAAGAGGTTTCATCAAATACATTGTGAATTCATCTTAGCTTGACAGGTGGCTTCCTCAAATCCAGGTAATTGTGGATACAATACCCAACAATCTCCCCCTATTTGACGAAGCCAAAACCCTAATAGCTAAGATGAATAACACCAACCAAATAATATAAACAACATTCAGAATTTAATTATGCAGCACAATAGAATATAGGCAAGCAGATCAAGACTTGAGTCACTCATAAAATCATATACATATATATATATATATATATATATATATATAAATAATCAGGATTGTTCATATATCAATAAGACAAGATAAAAATGTTCAAGAGACAATGATAATCTATGAGTTTCTGTCTATGGATTTTTGGCTAGGTCGTCCTTATGCTTCTGAGCCAAATACTTCTTTCTTTGCCTTTCCACATACTCCTTAGGCTTGGGATAATATCTGGGTGGAGGAGCTTTATCTGCCACAGTGTTGGTCCTGAAAAAGATGTTACGTTTGACTTCATACGTCTTGTGCATCTCCCACTCATACTGGCTGTATACATCGTTTCGATTGATTTCCCCTTGTTCCTGTAGCCAGAATGTGTCCAATATGATACTCTTGGATACTGGACTCCACTTTTCGTTTCTTACTTCCTCCTCCTTCAGTCTGATTCTCTTGTCAGCTTGTGTTTCCTTTGATGTCCCTTCTTGCGATTTCCTCTTGTCCCTGGCTTTTGCTAGGGCTCCTTGATCAAATATTGCCATTAGTTTTGCCTTGGAGGATGCCCTAGCAACCCTATGAACATCAGCTTCACTTACAGGAACTTCTTCAACACTGGCGCCCTCATCAGCCACAGTATTATATTCAGGAGCAGGAGCACCCTGAGGATTTTCAGGGATATTAACGCCTAACGCTTGTTGGAGCATCCACCAGCAACTATCATAAACATATTTGTTTGACTGCTCAAAGTTGTTGATCATGACTTCCCGAAGCTCAGCCATCTTAGGTATATATTCTTTCTCCCCCTTTTTGGCTTCGACTGCGATGGAATTTGCATAGGAGTGCAGTGAGTCATCAATATGCTTTGTAGTCCTGGAGAATTCAGTGACCAAGGCTTGTTGATTTGTGTTGAGAGTTACCATATTGCCATCAAAATTTTGAATATTATTGGCTACGACATGAGCATTCTGATTCACTACGGAGAGAGTATCGGTGTTCTTTTTCAGTCCGTCCATAAGAAGAATGACAGCTTGGCCGGCCGCTGTATACTTATCTTCAAACTTCTTTTCCATCACGTCCAGTTTATGATTGATCTCCACCATGTTCTTGAGTATGAGATTTTCAGATTTCTTGATCCTTTTCAACATTTTATTTTGAGCTTTATCAAAAGATGCCTTAAGCTCATCCACTATGCCCTGAATGACATTCACGGTGTGAGTGGCTATATCATCTCGTAGTGGAAGATTCTGAGGCACTCCTCGGCCTTGCGGTTCAGCTGATGCACCTGTAGAGCTGGACACGAGCACAGTCTCTAAGGGGGGAATGCTTGCGGCCTCTGTAGATTTCTCAGACTCCCCCTCCATTGGTGCACCAATTTTCTCAGGGACGAACTCAGGAGCGTGCTTGTCAGATGGAACTTCAGTGATATCCTGAGTCTCCAATGCTTCCTATCCCCCGTTGCCTTCTTCTTCACCTTCATCGTCCATTTGATCATTCTCATCAGCATCACCTTCCAACCCGTCATCAGCAGTCTCCTCGACAGCATCACTTTCTTCTTGTATATCAACCACTGCATCTCTGGCTATCTAGGAGATGTCAGATACGATATTAAAATCAGTGGGTAGAGACTCCCCCTCAATTCCTGCAGTCAAAGCATCAGGAATTTCACTGGGGATAACTACAGAATCAGCCACAGTGCCATCCTCGGTTGGAGATGCGTCCTGTTGTTCTACCATGGCAACCTGCCCAATTCGCCTCTCCCATCTGTCAAAAACACTCGAGTCCATTTTCTTTAAGTAATGGAGAGGAACACCTTTACTCATGTCATACTTATCTCCATTCAACTGGTTGAGATACAGACTGATGATTCAGCCAAAGCTAGGAGATCCCAGGGTGTCCTTTATCTTCTCAAAGAGCAATGCCCCCCAGTTGAATCCTTTTCTGCAGACAATTGCCACCAGGATATTGAACATATCCGCAGAGATGTGGTCATGAGAACCCGGTTTGCATATGAGTACCTTCCCAACTATGTCTGACAGAAGTTTCCTTTCTTCATTCATATCCTTTCGCTTTATCGACCGAGTTCCTCGAGGGAGACCACAGAATAATAGAGTCCGGGTTTTGTCTTCTTCCTCAAGATAATCCTCATGCTCCGAGCTAGAGAGCTGCAGGAAGCTGGTCAGCTTGCTGGCAGACATCTTGATCTTTGCCCAGGCAACCTTGCTTTTGATAAGAGAGTCGTCATTCCGGAGTTTTGCGGTTGCAAAGAACTCCAGCACCTCCTTGTTCATGATTTTACAGGGATGCTCTAGTACGAATGAGAGTCCAGCCTCCTCTAGTATAAGGATGATGTTCCTGAATTCATCTGAGGCATGAGAGAACCCTTTGCGAACCAGCTCGCATCCAGTGACCAGCCCAGCGGTTGTCCTTGGAGCCATCGCAAATCTAGGGAGAAAAGCCCTACTCTACGCTTAATCAAAAATCAAAAAGGAAGCGACACTAGTGATCAAGTCCAAGTAAGGGTGAGGGGGTGGTTACCTAAAGGCCTAGACGGTGAGATAGGTCGATGAAGACGATGGACACTTGGTAGGTGCACGCGACGAGATCGATCGAAACCGCGGAGAAATCCCTAGAAGGAAGAATCGGTGAGATCGACGGAGTTCTTCACGAGGCGGGAAACTTGCGGGATGTCGACGGAAGGGGAATCTTGCGGGATGAAACAGCGTGAAACCTTCAGTGTGCTTCCTGTGGGATATCGACGGAGTTCTTCACGTTTCGGCGAGAGACCTTCAGTGATAATCTTGCGGGAATCTCGCGGGATGTCTACGGAAAGGGAAGAGTCGGTGAGAGTCGATTCAGCTAGTTTCCTGCGGAGAAAGTCTTTCGGCGGGATTCCTACGGAATATGAAGAGTCGGCGTGAATTCTAAATATATAAAGGGTCGCCGAGCTCTTCGTGTGGCTGTTGGGTTTGGGTTAAGCGGGTTTCGAGTTTGTCTAAGTCGATTTGAAAATCTTCTAAATACATAAATACTCCTTATAGCCAAGCTCTTAGAGTTTGAACCGGCTTTTCCATACATTTATTGATGGCAATCTTCGCTAGTTTTCAGTGAACTAATTTACGCCTGTAGATGTTAGATCTCGAGTCTACCAGTGGAATTTCCGATAAGTCTTCATTGTTGAATCTATGGTTTATGTTTACCGTGTTAACATATCCTTAGATGTACACACATATAAGTGTAAGTATAAGTACAAATATATATATATACATATGTAAATGTGGATACAATATGACTCAAGCCCTGGAACTGATCAAAAGTACCTGGGATTATGAGAGTTATCATTTAGTCCCTCAGGTAAAACATATTAGGAGCTCAATGTGAGTATGCCCATGTAGATATCACATCTGGTATTCCAGACGCTTATTCCAATTTAGTCTTGAGCCATCTACTGTCTAGTTCCCATCATATTTACGGGAACCTAGACTACCCTGCAAGAAAGAGTTACTTTACCTTAGGAACCCAATACATATTGGGTCCTAGGTTTCTGTTAGCATAAGCACTCGACTGCCTTCCTTCAGAAAACCTGTCAGGAAGACTACCTCTGCCCAGAAAATGTGGATAGGCCCTTGCCCTTGACACAGAGGGGTTGTGCCAACAGTCTATGGCAAAGTGTCCCACTTTGCCACAGCACCAACACGGGTGAATGTTGTATCGCCGTTTCTGACCTGATCTAGTGACTGAGGTAGTCACGGTCCTAGGTCTAAACGGAATAGGGCATGATCTCCTCACAAAATTTCCTCTTCCACCGTGACACGTGGAAGGGTGGAAGGAATGCATGTTGCGAGCGTCATGAGGCCGGGGAGGTGGTGCCTTCCTTTCAGGCATCCCCCTTCCTGAGGCCCCATGAAAACTCACACCATGACTTCTAACCTCCCTGTTCTGTGTCCTCGGGTGGTGAGAAGTGTTCTGTGAGCTGGTACATGCAGATTCACACCGAGTTGAGGCAGTGGCAGAGAATACAAAGGGATCAGAATGAGCCTTAGGTATTCTCTCATGGGTGGCCACGACGGCCCTTGCACTACGGGTGTCTCCACATGAGGGGAGATCATCCTTGCAGTGATCACAATTATTCCTGTGATCATACCTGAAGGAATGATGAATTGCCTTCCTACTTGGAGTGGGGGGTCGGAATACTGTTTCCCCATTTCTCCACGAATTGATAATCCGAGAGATCCACCCATTTTCTTGCTTTCTCTTTATAGCATCAACCTTGGAAAAGTTTGATACTATCCTTTTCTCATTCTCTAGACTACTCTCTAGAGCAGAGATTTTAGAGTCCTTGACCTTGTTGGATTCCAATTGGAGAACCAACAAGGTCTTCAGCCGAGCAATCTCCTGAGCTTGTTCTTCAATAAGTAGGTTGCTCTTCTGAAGGGCTCTCTTCAGAGAATCAGAATTTTCTGAAGCAAAGCAGTTCCTGTCTTCAGAAACTTCAAGAGAGACGGGGCAGGATGAAGAAGTTACCTGCTCATCAGTGTTATTTCCATTAGAGCCAGTGACCGTTGTGTCATCCTCATCAGAGCTGCTTTCCTCACTAGCCTCTTCAGTGTCTGACACTGACACTGGAGCTCTGATGTTGTCCGATAGATCCCTGCCTTCATCTTCAGAGGTGAGGACCCCCACATAGGCTTCATCCTCTGGTTGACAGTAGATTCCAACTTTCTCTGACCCCCCATCAGCTCTGAGATCATCACCCACATAGATTTAGCCGACCCACATTTTTCCAATCTAGAGCGAGAAGCTCCAGACCAGATATCCATGATAATTTGACGAATCCTCTTGTCCAAATTAAATAATGAAAGTTCCGTCTCCGACATCTCAGCAATGCACTTGGGCACTTGGATCTTTCCAGAGTCGGAGGTCTTCATAGGAATAAAAGGACCCTCTTCCAGGATGAAAGATGCTCGAGGATCGATTGCATCCAAGTGATACGACACTCTCATCCTCCAGACTGGATAAAAATCCTTTGTGCATGTGGGGAGTCTTAGTGGCGATATCTCATGATCTAGCTCCATGCTTCTGACACTGGTGGCAGGATTCTACTCAAGGTGTAAACCTTTTTGATGAGCAACCTCGCTCTGATACCACTTGAAAGTCCACCTAGTGTCAACAATCTTCACCTATGGGGGGGGGGGGGATAGGTGACGTGCAGCGTTTTTGCGGAATCTAAACTTATACCTGCACAATAAAAATAAACAGCACAGCACACAGAATACACAAGCTATTTATAGTGGTTCCCCGAGTTGGGTACATCCACTTTCCCCCTTCGACCTATCTCCCAACAAGGGACGACTCGGTCTCTTCACCAACAGGATTGAAATCCAATCCTTGCACTATCAGAAGGAACCCTTCCACACGTAGGAGTCAACACTCCCACAACACGGGTTGCACCCAACCCTTACAACTAGGAACCTACGTTCCTTTACAATAAAAGTAAAACTAGAATGTACAAAAGATACAAACTACGTTTGGAGACTAAGGTGTCCCTCTTTGTTGACGACGCATTCTTGAAGTCCACAAAGAGTCCACAACCCTAGATCTCTCTTGGAGAGGATCTCCCCGGAACCGGCGGCGGCAAGATAGGCGGCGACAAGGTTCACGGGATCGGCGGCGACGACGATGTGCGGCTGCTGTACTTTGGAGATCCAAACTTCGTAGCGAAGCTAGCTAGGTCTACCAACGGTCACACTAGGATCAGTCGTCTCGATCGATTCGGACGGGGAAGGTTTTCCCGATCAACAAATCAAGAGACAAGAGATCTCCGGTTAGACACGTGAGACGCTAAGTTGGCTAAGCTTCTATCGACCGGAGATCAGGAAGAAACCACGATCAAGACAGGCGATCAACTCTCTCAAGCGGCGACGGCGGCGGCGGCGGAGCGGAACTTGCGATCTAGGTTACGTCGCGGCCCGTGTTTCGTCTTTTTCTCCGTCTGCCTTTACTGTTCAAAAATACCCTGTATTTATACTGTAGACAACTTCAATATGACCGTTGTGGGCCCCACCTGAAGGAAACCCTAGTTCCGGTTCAACACAGAGCCAGCGGCAGAATCCGGTCCAGCTTAATCCAGAAAAATTGCCAAGTCAAAATCGGCGAGAATCGAAGGTGATTCTCGACGAATCGGCGAGAATCAGTTAGTGATTCTCGACTATTCGTCGATAATCACTAATGATTCTCGCCGAATCACTTGATGATTCTCGCTGAATCACTTGTTGATTCTCGACGAATATTACTTGGCCATGATCTGCTCAACGATGGGTTCGGCGAGAATCACTAGTGATTCTCGCCGAATCTTACTTGGCACCGCTTTGAGGTAGCCGGATAGAGTCGGCGAGAATCACTAATGATTCCCGATGATTCGGCGAGAATCACCAAGTGATTCTCGCCGAATCGACGAGAATCACTTGGTGATTCTCGCCGAATTATACTTAGACGATTTTTCGCCTTTCCACCCAAGAGATACTCCTTGACCCATCCTTGCTCCTTGTCTGCTCTTGCATAGTTACAGCCCTGTACTTGAAAGTAAGTGCACTCCAATAGAGAGAGTACACGTAGGCCAACACACTGATCTGCTCAACGAGGGATTACGTCGTACAGACCCGTGTATATTGACCTACTGCACCCTGACATTGGTGTGCACTTAGCGTGGAATAACTGCAAGCACAACTTAAGAGGTTTCATCAAATACATTGTGAATTCATCTTAGCTTGACAGGTGGCTTCCTCAAATCCAGGTAATTGTGGATATAATACCCAACATGTCCCCTACCGCGCGGCAGTAGCGCTACCGCCGGCGGTAGCTCCAGTGAGCAATGTATTAATTGTAAGGCCAGTCTCGTGGAGACCTGGAGGCCATTGCTTTGAGAGGCTTGTATCTTGTGGACTTGGAGGCTAGATTGTAGGGCCGAGAGCCTATGTGGCCCAGCTTAGGCAGCCATGAGTGGTGGCCTAGGATCATAACAAGATTATGATTTGTTCGAATGGGAAAGGGGATGCTGACCCGCATTGTGTCTTGTTGTGCCCGACGATTTGAGCACCGAAAAAGAGCTGAACGGTACCTAACCCTATGTCGATCGACTCTTAGTGAGTCAAAGTGTAAATCACCATGACTTGGTCATAGCCATATGGGCGTTGTCTTTGGCTCCAGCCCAGAAAGTCTAGAATGCTCAAACGTTGCTGACCATCGTAGAGAACGGAGGTGCGACCCGTTGGGATCCGGTTCACCGTGAATGTGCCCTACAGCACAGGGCGTTGGTCGGTTGTGCCAATTCCTGTGGCGAATGGTGCTTGCTTGCACGTTCTGATTACCAACTTTTGTTAATTCTAATGACTGCAGGGAAGGAGCACCGCCACCCCGTGTGAGTGGTGGGATCGTTATAATTTTGTCAGCTAATGCTAACTGTTGCTATTATTTTCCACCGTTGTGGTGGAATGTTTTGTGCAGGTGCAGCCGAGCCAAGCGGGAAATAGTGGGCTAGAGCCCAGGATTGCTAAGCTGGCCCTTAAAGGCCAAAGCGAAATACCTATTTACTTTATCATTCACATATGGTCGGCCTGCATGCCGATGTATGCAAGATAATTTATTTTAAGTTGAACATTGTAAGGCCTTAAGTCCAATACTATTCGTGTATTTTGTTTTTCATTCCTAATTTGTATTAGTGGACATTCAGTTGGTTGGGTTTTAATTGTAATCTTTAATTCTTCCGCTAGAATGCACTCTGAGTTAGGATGCGTGTATGGATGATGGTTTCAATAAGTAACTCCACTAGCTGTCTGTAGTATATGGTGT
The DNA here is from genome assembly GCA_039583875.1 of Platanthera guangdongensis. Lineage (NCBI taxonomy): Eukaryota > Viridiplantae > Streptophyta > Magnoliopsida > Asparagales > Orchidaceae > Platanthera > Platanthera guangdongensis. The sequence goes on along the minus strand of CM077158.1, from coordinate 79,663,353 downwards.
TGAGCCACGGCTAGACCTTCTTTTATATGTTATGCGACGGATGAGGGTGTTACAAGTTGGTATCAAACTCTGGTGTCGGTCTTCATTATTCAAATTCATGGGCGAATTCTTTTAAGGGGTGGTGAGCACATGTGTGTTTGTTACCATTCTAACATGAAAATAACCCATGAATGTCCACTTAGGGATGAATATACACATGTTTTAGGAACTTGCATGTTCATATAATTGTGTTTTGGGCAATTTGCTTGTCGTCTAATTGAGTGTTTTCATGATTTTAGGTGACTAGGTATGGTGCAGTGCAGTCGCAACGTCTGCACTTTGCGGATAGTATTGTACCTAATGATGCACCTGCGATCCCTCCTTCTGATGATACCATACGAATGGTGGCAGAAGCAGTTTTCACCATCATTAATGCTTAGCCAAGGAGGCAAGTGCAACCTCCTGCCCCTGACATAGGCCAGGTGCCTCTTGGTGCGGCTGAACCGTTAGTGGCGAATCAGTTGCCTGCAGAAGCTATTGTACCAAAAAGAGCGGCAGAGAAATAGCTGAAGCATGTGATGAGCTTCAACCCAGCAATGTTCTTGGGGACTGAAACCCCAACGCAAGCCGAGGAATGGCTTTTCTAGGATTAAGAGATTCAAGATAACAACTGAGACCGAAGAGTGGCTGAAGGTTACAATAACCATTTTCCTTCTGGACAACGAAGCAGGATTATGGTGGGATGAGTTAGAATTCCATCACTTTGCTGGGATACAACTCATTGATACATCGATGGAGGAGTTCTCAAGATTATTTTTGCACGGTTCATCCAGTTTGTGCAAAAAGTAGCTATGGAGAATCAGTTTTAGAGATTGACTCAGGGTGAGAGTAGCATGGATGACTACCTACATGAGTTCACGAGGTTGGGCCATTGTGCTGGCTCTACTTTTACTGATGAGGAGCATAAGACCAATCAGTTCTATGAAGGACTGCATGACGATTTGAGGTTGTTGCTTGCGGGACCGATGACGCAGTGTTTTCTAACCCTGGTCAATACATCCCAGTCTCCGGTGAAGGATCTGAAGAGGACTTAAGGTAAGGACTTGGCTGTGAAGAAGTCAGAATTTAAAGTTCCAAGTTCATCAAAGTCTGGGCATCAAAAGTGGTACAATAAGCCCAAAACTTAAAGACCGGCTACTTTAACCGTTACTTCTAGAGCATCATCAGCGCGAGGAGGCCCAATCCTTTGCTATAACCATGGCAAACCGGGTCATATAGCCCGTGACTGTTGGAGTGGCAAGTCAAAGAAGACGGCAGGAGCATCTTATGTTGAGAAATGGAAGGCAATGGAGTCAACCGCATCAGATCAAGATCTAGCCCAACCAAAAGTCTACAACCTTGGCCAACAGGAAGCCATCAAACAAGGCGATGTTGTTACGGGTATATGCTAGATTGTTTTAGCCGTAATGCTTTCTATACCATATATCTTATACATTTGTTGTATGTCGTTGTGCTTTAGGCTTTGTCGTAATTTTGGACTGTCCGGCTTGAGCACAGTTTGATACATGAGCGTCACACTCTTTCCTATCCGAGGACTTCGTTTCATCTATCAGAGTGCCTTCTTCTATAACGAAGGATATGTTGGATGTGTTGCTGCCTAACGGGTGTTCGATGCACGCAGATATAGTCTGTTGTGTTAAGGTGCTGATAGGAAGTCAATCTTTTGACTTGGAAGCTCACTACTGCCGAAAATAGAGTTTGGCGTGATCTTTGACATGGATTGCCTCTCTGAGCAACATGCTTTTATTGATTGTAGCCTGAATATGGTGAAACTAGGGCTGAATTCAAGTCATGAAACTACTTTTTCTGGTTTGAAGGAGTCGAGCAAGATGCTGATGTCCGCTCTCCAAGTAGTTAAATGTGTTTATGAGGGGGCAGAGTTGTTCTTACCCCCGTTAGAGGCTAAGAAGCCGAAGCCTGATTTGTCCAGTATTCCGGTGGTGTTAGAGTTTACTGACGTTTTTCCTAAGAATCTCTTTGGAGCTCCACCTTAGAGAGAGATCGATTTCACCATTGTGTTGGTGCCAGGTGCCAAACCTATGCCACAGTCTCCTTACCACTTGACACTGAGAGAGATGGTAGAACTGAAGGAACAACTTCAGGAATTAATAGAATAGGGGTATGCGCATCCAAGTTCGTCACCTTAGAGTCCACCGGTACTCTTCGTGAAGAAGAAGGACGGTAGTCTACGTTTGTTCATCGATTATCTGGAATTGAATAAATTGACAGAGAAGAATAAGTACCAAATTCTGAGGATTGATGATATGTTCGACCAGCTTGTTGGGTCGACTGTATACTCGGAGCTAGATTTGAAGTCTGGATATTATCAGCCGAGAATTAGGGAAAGTGACATTCCCAAGACAACGTTCAGTACACAATATGGGCATTACAAATTCACTCTCATGCCTTTTGGGCTGAGAAATGCGTCATCCGTATTTATGGATTTAATGAATCATACGTTCAGGAAGTATTTGGATCGGTTCATGATAGTCTTTATTGATGATATCCTAGTATACTCCCAGTCTGAGGATGATCATGCAGAACATTTGCACATTATTTTAGAGACCTTTAGGAGAAATCAGTTGTATGCCAACTTCTCCAAGTGTGAGGTTTGGCTGTCTTCTGTAGCATTGCTTGGTCACATTGTTAGTGGAGAAGGAATCGCGGTGGATCTGACGAAGATTGTTGCAATACGGGAGTGGCCTGTATTGTCTTTCGTTGCGAAAGTCTAGAATTTTTTGGGTCTTTCCAGCTACTACAGGCGCTTTGTGGATAACTTCTCGCGGATAGCATTACACCTCACGACATTGACAAGTAAGGATCAAAGGTTTGTTTGGTCCCCAGCATGAGCACAAGCCTTCGAAGAATTGAAAAGTCGTCTGTCCACGACGCCTGTTTTGGGCTCGTCATGTGGAACAGAGGGATTTGAGATCTACAACGATGCTTTAGGTAGTTGCTCAGGCTGTGTTTTACTACAACATGGGAAGGTGATAACATATGGATCATGCTAGTTGAAGGTGCAAAAGAGGAATTATTCGGTCCATGACTTGGAGTTGGAGGTCATGATATTCGTGCTGAAGCTTTGGAGGCACTACTTGTATGGCGTGAAAGTCAACATTTACACATACCATATGAGCTTGAAGTATCTGTTGGATCATAAGGACTTAAATATGCGCCAGTGGGGGTGGTTAGTGGTACTTGGGGATTACACCTTAAAAATACATTACGTCCCTAGCTAAGGTAATGCTGTTGCAGATGCATTAAGTTGCAGGGCCCCCACACAGGCCAATTGGGTACAAATGCATGATGAGCATCTCATTCGAGATTTGGAGGACTTAGAGATCTCTTGCATTGACAGGTTGACTAGTAATGAAGCATGTTTGTATTGGACAGAGGTATAGTATGACCTCGCCGACCGGATTCGGCATGCTTTTCAGTTAGACGACATCATGAAACGCTATATGGCTGAGTCTTTGGATGGGTTAGATGCACAGTTAACTGTTGAGAAAGGGCCGTTGTGAAAGAACATTCGATTGTGCGTCCCAACAGTGGGTAAAAACCGGGAGGAATTAATGTACGAGGTTCATTATACCAAGTACTCGATTCACCCCGGAAGCACAAAATGTATATAGATATGAAAATGTTATTTTGGTGGCTGGGAATGAAAAAGGACATAGCGCTATATGTAGCCAAGTGTCAGACTTGTGCTTTTGTGAAGGCCGAATGTCAGAAGCCCACTGGATTTTTGAAGTCGTTGCCTGTACTGGAATGGAAGTTCGATGATATATCCATGGATTTCTTGTATGGTTTGCCGAAAGCACAGAAGGGAAACAACATGATCTCGGTGGTCGTTGATTGTTTAATGAAAGTGTCAAACTTCATCCCAAACAGGAAGGACGCGTACGATTCAGTGAAAAGCTGGCAAAGCTTTATGTGGATAATATCATTCGACAGCAGGGTGTGCCCCATAGCATCATGAGTGACAGAGATGGACGCTTCACGTCTAATGTTTGGAGGCTAATACATCAACTGTTGGGTACGAAGCTGAAGTTCAATATGACCTTTCATTCGCAGACAGATGGTCAGACAGAGAGGGTAAATAGTACGATGGAGGACAAACTTCACATGTGCATCCTAGATTTCAGGAAAAAGTGGGAGGACCACTTGTTTATGGTCGAGTTCGCTTACAACAATTACTACTAGACAAGTATTCAAATGGCGCCCTTCGAGGCCCTATATTGTATAAAGTGACGTACTCTGTTGTCAAGGTTGGATATGGGCGGGTCAAAGTTGTATAAGCGGAAGGAAGTCGAGGATGTGACTTCAATTTTTCGAACAATCAGGGAGTGGTTATTGATTGTACAAGATAGGCATGCTAAATACTACAATGTCAAGTACATAAATGTTCAGTTCGTCGTGGGCAATTGATTTTATCTAAAGATCAAACTATTCAAGGGCGTGCCAAGGATTCGACGCTTGAAAAAGCTAAGTACGAGATACCTTGGGCCATTTGATGTTTTGGAGCTTGTTGGTGAAGGCACCTATTGGTTGAAACTCTCAGCAGAACTTAGTGGTCTAGAGGACGTATTCCACATATCAGTGTCGAGGAAGGTGGTGCAAGAACCTATGCAAGTGGTTGTGATGGGTCAAGTGTCGATTGGTGATGGGTTGACAACGAGGGTCAAGCCCATTGACATTAAGGATGTGGAAGTCAAACAACGTTGCAATAAGTCTATTAGGATGGTCAAGCTCTGCTGGGACAACAGTGGCTAAGAGAAACTATCGTGGGAGTGGGAGAAAACCATGAAGGCGTAGTTCCCTAGTTATTTGTTTGAGGTACACTCTTTGATGTTCTTTACTTCTTTAGTTTTCATGCGCGGCTTAATTTCGGGATGAAATTCCTTAAGTGGAGAGGTCTGTAATGACCCATCTTTCCCAAAGCAGGAAAATGGGTTCTGCGAGATTCCGCCTGGCGGTAGTGTTACCGCATGGTGGTAGTGCTGTGATTTAATGGAAGGACCTTTGGGAAGATACTGCCCAATAACAGAGATATCGCTGGCAGTAGCTTGGTCAATTTAATTGACAAAGCTCTCGGGTTGCTACCGCGCGGCGGTAGCAGCTGTCGCGCGGTGGTAGCGGTAGCGGCCATGTCATAACGGACGCTAGTTACTGCGTGGTGGAAGGATTCTATCACGCGACGATAACAGTTCTGTAACGGCATGGCCACATTTCATCCTGTGATTGGAGGGCCTAGGAGGTGGCATGTGAATCGAGTCATTTCACTAGGTACCGTGCGATGGTATCTCGTTACCACTCGACGGTAGCTCGGTTTTTAGTGTTGGAAGGGCCATTTTCTCTTCATTTCTTCTGAAATCTTTGGCTGGACGTTTGGAGGAAACACATTGCCGGATAGAGGAGATTTCGCTGCTATTGGAGTTTCGGGGCTTGGATTCTCGAGGCGAGTTCAGATCTGTAGAGGCAAAGCCGAAGCGATCATTTCCATCCAACTAAAATCTCTCCTATGGCGCCAAAACAGACTTCTTGGGTAACGATTCTCCTCATTGGACATGTAAAGTCCTTCTTTTTGGCATTTGAGGGTAGACACTCAACGGATGCGTGGAAGTGGGTCTCCTGACGGGTAGATCCATGTATCCCCATTAGTGTTGCATTTAGATCCAAAATCGAAGTGCAAAATAGGCATGTTGTGTGAAGCCCATCCGGACGGGTTGGTCTAGATTGGTGATGTTTTTATGTTTTGTATGCCAGAGAAGACTCTGCGGTAATCACTTTGATTTCAAGGTCACGTGGTATGCAGATGGCTGCAGTGAGAGTACTGGAGGTGTTTTCTAGGAAAACACCCAAAAGGGGGAAGAATTGATAGTCTATCCCCTATCACACGACAGTAGCGCTACTACCGGCGGTACCTCCCATTGAGCACTGTGTTGATTGTAAAGCCGGTCTTGTGGAGACCTGGAGGACATTACTTTGAGAGGCCTGTCTCCTGTGGACCTGAAGGCTAGATTGTGGAGCTAGAGCCTGTGTGGCCCAGCTTAGGCAGTCATGAGTGCTGTCCTAGGATCATAACAAGATTATGATTTGTTTGGATGGGAAAGGGGATGTTGACCCGCATTGTGGCTTTTTGCGCCCGACAATTTGAGCACCGGGAAATAGCCGAACTGTACCCAACCCTATGCCGATTGACCTAGAGTGAGTCAAAGTGTAAATCACCATGACTTGGCAATAACCATAGGGGCGTTGTCTTTAGCTTTGGCCATGAAAGACTAGGATGCTCAAACGTTGCTGACCGTCGCAGAGAACGGAGGTGCGACCTGTTGGGGACCGAATCACCGTTAATGTGCCCTGAGAGCACGAGGCATTGGTCGGTTATGCCAACGCGTCAATTTCTCACTTATCCATGATGTTTCCGACCCCAATTTTCGTAGGGGTTGTTTGCGGTAGTCAAGAAGGAGCCATCGCTTGCTACCTAAAGTAGGCTCAGCCGGAAGTAACAGTCGCGTTTGAAGTCAGAGATTGTAACCTGTACAACAAAGCCGCCATACAACCTAAAAGCTCTTCGTAAGGGAAGAAGGCCCTGCACCAGCCGTGAGAAAGACTTTATTTTAACTATGTTTCTATATTTGTCCTTTTAATTTCTTAAACTCCAAGTGACGTGAAAGTCGCGAGCCATGACTCGCGTGGACTATCTTTGATTTAATCATTACGTTTCCCTTATTTTTGGTTTGAGACTTCTTCGGTCAGGCTAGGCTACTACCTGGATCGAATACTTACATTTTTCGCTGAGCCATTTCCGACCAGGCTCAATACTTCTAGATTGAAATTTTACATTCTCTAGAAGCCTGTTATTCTAACAGGATAGGTAGCGCAACTAGGTCGAATACTTACATTCTCCTATAGTTGGATTGAATACTTATATTCTCCTCCATTTTTGCAGGCCAACGCCTTGCCATCGCCAGGGTCTGCCCCACCTCGTGATCGCACCTCCGGATCGAATACTTACATTCACCGGCAATTGGCTCAGAGACAAGCTAGGTCGCACAACTGGATCAAATACTTATATTCTCCGGCGGGTGGATTGAATACTTACATTCTCCTCCATTACTATAGGTCAACACCCCATCATTGTCAGGGCCTGCCCCCTTGAGGTCGCATCGTCAAATCGAATACTTACATTCTCTGACACTTGGATATAATATTTCATTCTCTAATAATGCTCTCTTAGTCAGGTTTGGGCCTACAATTGGAGAAAACCCTTACATTCTCCGACCCTTGGATTGAGTTAAGGCACTCTCTAAGCCACTTTGATCTTGCCTTTAACCAACTACCAGGACTCAGGCCACAAAAGATAAAAGAGCAAGGAAAATGTTATCATATCAAGTATAGTCGCAAATGCGCTATATAAAACCCCCAAAATGTGATAAAAATATGCACCAGACATAACAAAAGCAAAAGCGAATGTGTACAAAGAATACAAATGTGAATGCATAAATCACTACTCACCCACCACTTCCATATCAGGCATAGGGATCACTCCCATCATCATCAGATATATCATCAAAACTAAGACGGGATACATCACACTTCAAACTTTTGGCAACCAGGCAAAAGGCCTTAGACACCCCGCACCTGAGTGCGAGCTCACGAGCATCCTCCATCCGATGGTCCACCTCTATAGTCCAAATCTCTTCATGAATCTCCTCACCAATCAGGCAATGGTCACACACATAATCCAACGAATCCATGTATTCAACAAGGCTTGTTGCCTTCAACTTTGACATGCAGCTTTCAGAGAAAGCGTCTCCACTTGGGCCTCCGATGCCCTAAGCACCATCTCCAAACGAGAAATCTCCACTTAGGCATTCTTCAACATCTGCGCATTTCTCTCCACTAGAGATTTTTCCACCTCCAAGGACGCCTGAGCCTCCTATAATTCTGTCTTCAGCTCCGACCCAATCTGGCAAAATCCGGAGATATCCCAATCATGATCATCTCTCAAAGTAGCAAGTGAGCTCATCGCAGTTCGAAACATCCCTTGAAGAGCCAGATCTCTGTTTTTCAAGCTCAATTAATGATCGTTCTAGGTAACAACACTCTGAGCCTGGGCCTTGATCTACAAAGAAAAAATAAAGAAAAGTCAGTATGACACAACAATAACAAAAAAATCAAAACAAGCAAACTCTTTTACTACTTCATTCATCGCCTTCAGAGAAGAGGACACCCGTGAAGTAGAAACCTCTTAAAGCGGGGCCTAGGGGCAGAGCATCCCAACACCTGAACATCAACCTCGACAGAAGCAGTCTCTGCTCGACGACCAGAAGGAACAACTTCATCTATAGAAGCCATACAAGGCTCTACACCCTTATCACCACAAACAACTGTAATGGCCTTCCTCTTTCGATCACGAACTAAAGAAGTCTCGACTGTTCGAACTGAATCGAAAGAGATCCTATAGTGCAACAAACACTTTTCATCCACGAATGAGGAAATACTAAAAAAGACGATTAGCCAACTTACGAGGCTCTGGGAATCCAAGCATCAGGGAACCTCCTGCTCGTTCCCTTTCTGGCGATAACAATGGTTTGGCAGCGTATTTCACAATTCCGGTAAGCCCCTAGAATTTCTAACATAGCCAAATAAAGTATTCCCGTGACGACAGTCCATCTGGATCTCGAAATCAAGCCAGGATTTGTTGCTAAAAATCTCAACTCAGCCACTGCCATCAATGCAAACATCACACCAGTCTCTAAAGTAGCCCGAGGAGAACCACGAACCATGCTCCCTGAATAACGCATCCAGTCATACCAAATGCACCATCCTATGTGGAGTAAACTAGGACATCGGAAGGCCACAAAATTTCAAAATGTTTACAACCTCCATGCATGGCGGAAGTCAGAAGCCTGACATCAAAGTAACCTCGCAAATCACCAGCAAGCCCCTTAGAGGGTTTTGGACCCTCTCCTCAGTACGCGGTATCATCACCTCAAGATCGGCAGGTAAACCATATCTCTTCCTCCAATTACAACTTGATCATCGATAAGAGATGAACGCAAACACATCAGTCTTATACTACGCTTTGAAGCTTGAAATAAAAGGAGAAGCGAAAATTGGGGTTAGACAACAAAAATCAAATCCCAAACATCAAAAGTGCTAGCACGGGAATGGACGCGCGTGCACATGTATTCAAATGAACCAAACAACACACACAACCAAGAACGCACACACACACACACCCATTATCGTGCGGACAGGTGCGCTCGCAACTTGGCGCACACACACCTAGGTATGTTCGTGAAATATGCAGCCATCGTAGGTGTCCACACGACCAAATGTTTGTGCGTCCAGGTGCGCGCGCACAACGAGCCGCGCCGCAAGGTGCGCGCATGCACTAGCACATGCGGCCAAGTTGCGCCACCAGGTACGTTTGTGTAACACCTCCATCCATCACATAGAATGTAACACCCCCTATTCGTCGCATAGCATATAGCAGTAGGTCCGGCCGGGGACCGACGCCGTATACCACAGACAGACCGGGTGGTTACTGATGGAAACCATCCAACCAATCATAACGTCCTACACAGAGCATTCTAGCGGAAGCGGTTTATATAAGTTGCAATAAAGAACCCAGCACTAAAACATGAATGTCCACTAATACCAAATAGGAATGTTGTACATACACAAGTACAGGCCTTAAGGCCATACAAAATTGTTCACTTCATATTACATGATTTACAAACCACGGCACGCATGCCGGTCATACATGAATAAAAGCAGTAAACACTCCAATTAGGCCTTCGAGGGCCGGCTTCGCAATTTGGGCTTTAGCCCGCTATTGACCGCTTGGTCCAGCAGCACCTGCAAGCAACAAAACCATCGCACAGTGGCAAAACAAGGCAACGGTCAGCAATGCTGACCAAATTATAACGATCCCGCCCCCAGCTCGGGGCGGCGATGCTCCTTCCCTGCATTTCATTAGCATAAGCGAGCAATATATCAATATTCATTTCATCACAGACGTTGGCTCGCACGGCCACACGCCCCATGCTCTCAGGGCACATTCTCGGTGAACCGGTCGATGTCACGTCAATTAAAGCCATAGACATTCCGGACTCACCACCGCCACTTTGACAGCCAAACCTATGAGCATTTTGTCTTCTTGGCCTGGGTCACGAAAATTTAAGCCATAGACTGTCGAAGACCCTAATCTATGCCAATGGCAAGTGCCACGTACCCTTAGGTCTCTTTAACCGAACGACATAGAACGGGTACGGTTCCATCTAACCCGTACTCACATCACAATGACAATTTAATCTATTTGCGCGGGTCAAACTTATCCCGAGTCCCATTTCCATCACAATTCACAAAACTCGGTTATGTTCAAGTTGGCTCTCAGGCCTCCAAGTTGGCAAGATCACGCATCCGCCCAGTTTTCTGGGTGCACCTTTGGATTAATCCCCAAGGCTCCCTGTTGCAATCTACCACGTAGAAAACCCGAAAAACAATCAATCGCACGGAGTCTTCACCGGCATTTATGCAATGCAACATCACCGATCCAGACCAACATGTCCGGATAGGCTTCATACATCAAGCCTATGTCCGTCCTCGCTTACGGACTCTACACAACAGGGACTTTATATATCTACCCAAAGGAATGCCTCCAACTCACCGCAAACTCGCAAGAGCGGGCTTCCTATGCAAACAAGGAGAGCTTCACATGCTCAAGAAGAGAATCATTACCCTAACTTTCTTCTTTGGAGCCATGGAAAAGTAAGCAGATGAAAAGCACCGCACTCTCTTCGCCTCCGTGGATCCGGAGTCGGCACGCGATTTGGAGCTTCGAAGCTCCTCCAATGGCCGGATCTAGCTTCTTCTTCCTTCCTTGGCTCTCCTCTCTCTCTAAACTTTAGAAAGATAACCACTCAAGTAAAAGTGAGGGTTTCAAAGGCCCAATCCCGGGTATATCCCAGTAGGAACAACCCCCAACCGTCGGATCCCAAAATAAAGAAACGAACGGCCTTGATTCGGGACTGAAATGTACAATCTGGACCGAACACGACCTGGCACATGCTCGTGTCCAGGGCTGTGTACCTCATTCGCCGTCAAAATCGACGTGCCTGGAACAACACACGGGCATCAAACATGCCCGTGTTCGACCTGACACGCCCGTGTTCCACCTGACACGGCCGTGTGGTCGGCCGTGTGCCCCCATCGATTTATTCCGAAAACAACCCGAGAACTACACGGGTTCTTGGACACGCCCGTGTCCTAACCCGTGTCCACCTCAACAAGCCTGGGCTCCAGGTCGTGTACACGGTCTCGACACTTCGTCGAGCGAAGTTCGTCGACCTCACGACACGGCCTTGGACACGCCCGTGTCCTAGGCCGTGTGACTTGTCTCGACACTTCATCGAGCAAAATTCGTCGACTCCCCGGGACGAGTGTCGACATGGCCTCGACACGCCCTGAGACACGCCTGTGTCTCAGGCTGTGTGCCATGTCTCGACACTTCGTCGAGCACAAAATGTCGACTTCGCGGGCTGAGTGTCGACACGGGCTCGACACGCCCTAAGACACGCCCGTGTCTCAGGTCGTGTGCCATGTCTCGACACTTCATCGAGCACAAAATGTCGACTTCGCCGGTTGAGTGTCGACACAAGCCTGACACGCCCTGGGACACGCCCGTGTCCCAGGCCGTGTGCCTCCTGCCAGAACCTAAAACTGGCCCAAAACATCCCCCGTCGCTCTTTTGAGTTTCGGGGCGTTACAACTCTCCCCCTCTTAAAAGAATTTCGTCCACGAAATTATATATAAAGGAAAGACATGTACAAAATTAAATTGTACCTGAGCGGAACAACTCCGGATACTCGTCAAGCATAGTCTGCTCTCGCTCCCAAGAGAGCTCCTTACGACCGCAATTGTCCCACCGGACCTTGACCATCCTGATCTCTTTAATGCGTAGCCGCTTGACCTCCGAGTCCTCAATCCGCACGGTCTTGACTTTTGTCGTCAACCCACTATCCACCGGCACTTGATCAACCGCGATCACTTGCGTAGGCTCTTACACCGCCTTCCGAAGCACCAAAATATGGAATACATCATGTAATCCACCAAGCTCCACTGAAAGCTTCAACCGATAGGCTGCTTCACCAACTCGCTCCAGAACCTCAAACGGCCCAAGGTACCTCGGGCTTAGCTTTTTCAATCGCCGCACCCGCGAGACACCCTTGAATGGCTTGATCTTTAAGTACACATAGTCGCCCACAGCGAACTCCATGTTCATGTGCTTGGCATTATAGTACTTCGCTTGCCGGTCCTGAGCGATAAGCAACCCCTCATGAATGGTTCTCACCAAAGAAGTAGCATCCTCCATTTCTAATCGCTTATACAACTTTGACTCACCCGTTTCTAGCCATGACAACGGCGTGCGACATTTTCTACCATATAGGGCCTCGAAGGGCGCCATTTTAATACTCGCTTGGTAGCTATTATTGTACGCGAACTCCACCAAATAAAGGTGGTCTTCCCATTGCTTTCCAAAATCCAAGACACACATGCGGAGCATGTATTCCATAGTTCTATTGACACTCTCGGTCTGCCCATCCGTTTGCGGATGGAAGGCTGTGCTGAATTTTAGCTTTCTTCCCAACATTTGCTGCACAAGCCTCCAATCATTGGACGTGAACCGCCCATCTCGTTCACTCACGATGCTGCGGGGCACACCGTGAAGCCGTACAATGTTATCCAGATACAGTTTTGCCAACTTCTCCACCGGATCATCCTTCCTATGCGGAATGAAATGCGACACCTTCGTCAACCGATCCACGACCACCCAAATGGCGTCGTTCCCCTTTTGCGACCTTGACAAACCGTGCACAAAGTCCATTGAGATGTCGTCGAATTTCCACTCCAGAATAGGCAAGGACTTAAGAAATCCTCCCGGCTTTTGGCATTCCGCCTTCACCAAGGCACAAGTTTGGCACTTCGCCAAGTAGAGCGCCACATCTTTCTTCAAGCACGGCCACCAAAACAGTTTCTTTACATCACGGTACATCTTTGTGCTCCCCGGGTGAATCGAGTACTTAGTATGGTGTGCCTCGTACAACAATTCCACCCGCAAATTGCCTACACTTGGGACGCACAGACGACCGTCTTTCCAAAGCAATCCGTCCTCCACAACGAATTGGCAATTTGACCCATCCAGAGCCTCTACCATGAACTGCTTCATATGGACATCCATATCCAAAGCATGCCGAATCCGATCAGCCAGGTCATATTAGACTTCAGTCCAATTCAGTACTGCTTCAGCACTTGATTGCCTATCCACACAAACAATCTCCAACGCCTCCAACTCCCGCACCAACCGCTCATCATGCACCGATAGCCAATTGGCTTGAGCTGGGGCTCGGCGACTCAACGCATCCGTAACCGCATTACCTTTACCAGGCACGTAGTGGATCTTGAATGTATAGTCCCCCAGGAACTCCATCCATCTACGCTGCCGCATATTCAGATCCTTCTGATCAATCAGATACTTCAGGCTCTTATGATCGGTGTAGATAATTCCTCTCGTGCACTTTCAGCTGTCTCGAGCCATAAGCTATCACACTTCCGTGTTGCAGTAGCACGTAACCCAAACCGCTGCTCGAAGCATCACTGTAAATCTCATAGCCTTCAGGCCCACATGGCGAACTCAGCACAGGCGTCGTGGTCAACCGACACTTCAACTCCTCAAAAGCACGCGCGCACTTCGGCGTCCAAACGAACTTCTTCTCCTTCCTCGTCAAAGTAGTGAGAGGTAACACTATCCGCGAGAAGTTCTCTACGAAGCGCCTATAATAGCCGGCAAGCCCCAGAAAGCTCCGGACTTTCGCTACTGTAGCAAGTTCAGGCCACTCCCGTATCACAATAATCTTCGCCAGATCCACAGCAATACCCTCTCCACTCACTATATGACCGAGGAACGCCACTGAGGATAACCAAAACTCGCACTTCGAGAACTTGGCATACAGTTGATTCCTCCTTAGCGTCTCCAAAACTAAATGAAGATGCTTGAAGTGATCTTCCTCACTTTGCGAGTACACCAAAATATCGTCGATGAAGACGATCACAAAATGGTCCAAGTACTCCCTGAAAGTCCTGTTCATCTCCATGAACACTAACGGTGCATTAGTCAGCCCAAACGGCATGACCGTAAACTCATAATGCCCGTATCTTGTACTAAACGCTGTCTTCGGGATATCACTCTCCCTTATACGCAGCTGATTGTACCCAGACTTGAGATCCAAGTTCGAGTACACCGTCGACCCGACTAACTGATCAAAAAGATCATCAATCCGGGGGATCGGGTACTTGTTCTTCTCCGTCAACTTGTTGAGCTCCCGATAATCAATACATAACAAAGAGGACCGGCGCGCTCCAAGGTGAAGAACTTGGGCGCACATACCCTTGCTCCAACAACTCTTGCAGTTGTACTTTCAGCTCCGCCATTTCCTTAGGCGCTAGCCGATAAGGAGATCGTGACACAGGTTTGGCACCTGGCACTAGCTCAATCGTGAAATCTATCTCCCGCTGAGGCGGGGCTCCAGGAAGATCTGCGGGGAACACATCAGGGTATTCCGATACTACTGAAATACTATCTAACGCGGGCTTCGGCTTTTCAACCTCCACTAGTGTAAAGAACAGTTCTGCACCGGCACGAACTGCCTTCACCACCTGAAGAGCAGACATCAACGTCTTGCTCGACCCCTTTAAGCCCGTAAAAGTCGTCTCACGACTTGCTCCCAAGTTGACTTCCTTGCGACCGTAATCAATATAGGCCTGCTGCTCCGAGAGCCAGTCCATGCCAAATATAACGTCGAACTCCACCAACGGAAGTAACGACGCTTGCATATCGAACTCCTGATTCCCAATACGAATCTTAACATCGCAGATCCTATCCGCACGCATCGAACACCCATTGGGCAACAACACATCCAACTTATCCTTCGCCATCGAAGAAGGGACTCCGATGCGTGATATAAATCCCTCGGACAAGGAGTGTGAAGCTCCCGTATCGAAGAGTGCTCTTGCCGGATTTTCACAAATCAAAACAAATCCTAAACAAGCAGTGGTAAGGTAACATGTGCATAACAAGTATTTAAAGAAATTGACTTGCTATAAATTAAACCGTACCTGTCACCACATCAGCCTGTTTGATGGCCTCCTGTTGGCCAAGATTATACACCCTTGGTTGGTGATGAGTCCACTTTATATACCTATTTTCGGACTTATCTGGGCTAGTTTTCACGCGTTTGCACTTCACTTTTAGTTATATATCGTTCATATCTCATCTTGTCTTTATTTCCATAGGAAGTGCACACTTAGGCCAGTGGTTGTGTATTTTTGTACTTTTATTATTTGTACTCCCTTTTGTGATTGTCTGGAATGTCTGCACAGATTAGTGATTTGTTTTTACTATCGGTACAGGGGTCGTGTGCTTGTTCCGGGATGGTTGTGAAACAGGAATACTGCGCACGATCATGGGATATAATGCGCACGACCACTGGTCGTGCGCCCCTGATCGTGCGCACTACTCTACGTTTTCTAGAATCAGCCTGGGGTAAGCGCACGACTACTGGACATACTGCGCACGACCACCGGTCGTGCGCCACTGATCGTGTGCATTGATTCCTCATTTCTGGAGTCCTGTCTGGGTAATCGCACGATCATTGTTCTTAGTGCGCACGACCACTGGTCGTGCGCCACTACTCGTGCGCATTATCCCAGTTCTTCTTCCTGTTATTCCATGCCAGTGCGCACGAGCACAGGACATAGTGCGCACGACCACTGGTCGTGCGCCTGTGATCGTGCACATTGTTCATTTCTGCTTTTGTATAAATAGTGCAGGTCTCGCCCTAATCCAAAGATCCGGATATCGCTCATTTTCCTCCGCCGTTTTCATCTCCGAGGAGGGATTCCACCGTCCTCCTTCATCTTCCACCCTAGGGAGGTGCTCCGGGCAAGATTTCACCGCCAAATCCAAGCCGGAGTTTCCTTTCGGCCTCCTTCATCATCTCTTGGGTTCATTTCAAGTTTCAACGCCATAGCCATCAAGCAAAAGGGAAGCTTTCAACTTTCGTCTGCTTTCGTGAGACGAAGAAGACGGGCCATCGGAAGGTGGTGGCAGCCCTTCTCTACCCCGGACGCAGTTGAGAACCGAGCTTGGACGCGGAATGACAACCCGACGATTCCAACCGTGAATCCTCAGCAAGACTTCGGATTCAGTCGATCTCTTGACTTGTTCTTCCTTTATTATTGTTTATGTGTTGTTGTAAACCTTATTTATAGATGATGTATGCTTATTTGTAAAACGTTCTTACAATTATGTCTATGTGATTGTTTGTGTTCGTTATTTACTTGAGGTGCGCCCATATTCCATCCACCACCATCCACCCTTGCCGTTATAGCAATTGCTAGAAGCGTGCGTAGCGAAGAGGTGCTCACGACCCTCATTCTGCCATTCTAACCACCTCATCCGCTAGCCTTCTCGTCCATCCGCCTAGTGATTCGGTGCATAGAGGCCCGACTAGTCTTCCATCCCGCCTGGCGAAGCATTGTATAGCGGCGTTGCATACGAGTAGTTGTTAGTATTTTATTTTCTGTTTCCGCAATATCAAAGCCCCCATCGTTACCTCCGACCTGGGGACTTCAATCTCAAGTCCTCCTCGAAATTAACTCCACCTTACTGTGTTCCTTGTGAGATCGATACTTGGGAAAACTCGCCCACTTTATATTACTTGTGCGACCGGTTCACTGCCGTGATCTATTGCATCAAGTTTTTGGCGCCGTTGCCGGGGAACACAGTCGTGTGAGTTTGTGGAGAGGGAGATAATAGATTGAAGCCCTTTTCCATTTGTGCATATCATTTTTTTATTTGCTTTTGTTATTAGAATTTTTATTTTGCTTATTTCTTTTTCCCCTTTTCTGATTTTTGATTTAGATAGCAGATCGTGCTATTTTTTTTTATTTTAGCTGTGTAGCACTTTTCCGCAATTATTTTTGTTCGTGATGGATCCTGATGCTGAGTGCCGTATCCTTGACACTTTGCGCCGATCCATCGATGCCATTGCTGTTATGAATGTCGAGCATTGCAATCGGTGTTTGTTATGTCAAGGTGTGGGCCACATGTTGAAGAATTGCCCTCGTTTGTGCAAGCCTTCTCCCTCTGAGGGCGTGTGCACAACAACCTCCCGTTCGCGGAAGAATGTTGTGCACAGGCCTACCAGGGTGTTGCCTGACCCATACACTAACGTAACGCACTTTGCTCATTCTTTACCCGTTGAGATTACTGAAGAATCTCTGGCCGCATACAACTCTTTCATGGGTCCCTCGATCCCTTTTTACGAGCTTTCCTTGAGTGATGATGATCACTCTGGTGTTAGCCAACAAAAAGAGGAGCAGGAACTCATGAACGCACCTGTATGGGACGATGAGATTGTTCCGGTCGTCGACGGGGTGGCGTCAGCGAATGATTTTGCGATGGGGCCTGCTCATTCAGTGCTTGATTTTGAGAGCAGCCTAGCCCCTCTGCAATTTTTGCCCGATTGTGCTACTCCATTTTTGTGTGAGTCGGTTGACGATGCCGTGATTGTGGATGATTCGGTGCCCGAGGTTGCGCCCAAGTGGGATGATGATTCCTCTATCTCCGACGGAGAAGGTGGATCTTCGGAACACTTTTATGCACCCCGGTGGGATGAGGAATATCCCCTTTCTGATGCGGAGGTTTGCACCTCCTTATTGGATGAGGTCGTTCCTCTTACCACCACGGACCTCGAGTTCTCGGATTCCCCTCGGTATGACTCGTATGATACCGACGATGATCTATGCTTGGATCCTGCTGAGAGTGAGACCGGGATCACTCTCCCATTTTCTGATTCTTTTAGTTCTTCTTCTCTTTTATTACTTGAAGACCGGGATCACTCTCCCATTTTCTGATTCTTTTAGTTCTTCTTCTCTTTTATTACTTGATCCCCCTTCCTTATCTGAGCCTGTGCAGGATGAGTCTCCACAGGTACGTTGGGATGACGATGAGCTTTGTGCTCATGTCGTTGCCATCGCCTCCTGCGGGCCTGTGATAGACGATACCTTGCTAGGCAAGGATTTATTTTGTGATAAGATGAGCGAGGACCAGTGCTCCTCCTCTTCTTATTTCCTATTTCCTCTACCTGTGTTGGGCAGGTATTATTATTTAGGTAGAGGGGTAACTGCTCTATCACCGTATCGGTACCCGTTACCGAAACGGATATTGGAACAATTACCTGTGCACTTTTTATTTCATAGGCCCATTAGCTAGAACTGTTTAGAATTTAATAAGTCGTGCTGGGATGACAATAACCCCAGTACTTATCTTTCATTTTCTGCATTTTTTATGTCTATTTTAGTTTTAGCATTTCTTTTTGTATATTTTGTTTTGTTTTTGCGGAGCTCACCCCTACAGGTCTTCTTGGAAAATTGCATTGGCAGGGTTCTGATTCTTCATATGGCGGGCCTGCTTCTGTTTCCACGCATCTTCTGGTATGCTCACTAGCTGAGCATGGGGTAAACTCTTCCCTTAGCTCTTTATGATTTTAATTTCTCTATCTTATGATTTGTTGCTTAGTTTAAGTCTGGGGGAGAGATCTGTTACCTATTGCACGTACATATCTCATGTGCATACTAGAAGCTTTTATTGTTTTATTTTGCTTAGTTCATTGCATCACACACAACTGCACCCACATGAGCGCGTGCTTAGCTTTTTGCGTGCTGCGAGTTAAACTCATTTCTTCGTTAGATTTGGGAAAATTATGGTGCTGACATAGGATTGTGAGACAGAGTAAAATGTTGACCTTGCTGTGCTCCTAGTCAACTGCTCTCGTCTCGTATAGAAATTGGAGTAGATTTAATTTTTCTGTATGCTTTTAGTTTTATATTTTTCTAATTGCGTAAATACTTTTTATTCTACTCAAAAGTTGGTGAATCCGGTGTGAATCCGACGGTAGCTTAGGGATGTGTGTAGACGGTCGTTAGGTTCGTATTGCTCGAGTCGGGAGGATGTATAGTCTTTCTCGTTGGCTAAGAACTTGCCCCAAGCTATTCTTGAAGCATGGGTATAGGTTAGTCATGCATGAGCGTGATGTAGGCCATCATTTTGGCCTGGTTGAGCTTTGTACCGTTCCTAACGTCTTGTCCTCGCTAGCCCCGTTGTGCCTACCCTTCTTTTGATTCAGCTCCACCTTCATTCACCAAAGCCTCATAGCCAATCCTAGTCGCACACCCAAGTTGAGCTTTAGTGTTTACATTTTAATGTTGGGATGTGATGTGGTGATTTTACTTATGATTATGTGGATGTGCTCCAATGTTATATTTGCTGAATTATGAAAATAAAATGAAGAAAAGAAAAAGAAAAATATTTGTAAAGAAAAAGAAAAAGAAAAAAAAAGTGAAAAGGAAAAGTAAAATTGAATATCCTATTTGAGATGTGCTTATTTTTGGAGTAGGCGGTGCACACACCCATATGTTAAAAGTTAAGTTTGGGGGTGTGGTGTACCCGCATATATTTTGGTTAGCTGATGGATTCCCTTCATACTAGCTCCTTTGGGTTAGGTGCATAGCCTTCTTGTTTATCTTTTTTTTACCTCACCGAAACCCAAGCCCCATCTCTTCACCTACAGTCCTACTGATTCGTGTGTGAACCAAACCAGTGCCGTGGAGAGAATGCGAAAAGGCAAGCATATGGTCACCGACATTGGTGGATTCCTTTGGAGGTTATCCCGAGCCCTGATCTTTGGCAATGCTCGCCTAGCGATTAGTCTACTTTCTCCTTACGCGTGACCGGGTGATTCACCGTGATTCTATTTTTGAGTAATAATAAAATGTTGATACGCATTGTGAAAAGTATAAACTATTTTGTATACTTAGAAATTTCTTCTATTATATTTTTACGCGCGCGAGCATGCGACTTCGCATGGTACTTCGTATCGCAATTTCTTTGTTAACTAGTATTTTTCCCTATCTACTTAGATTTTGTTTGCTCGGGACGCGCAAACAGTTAAGTCTGGGGGTGTGATGAGTCCACTTTATATACCTATTTTCGGACTTATCTGGGCTAGTTTTCACGCATTTGCACTTCACTTTTAGTTCTATATCGTTCATATCTCATCTTGTCTTTATTTCCATAGGAAGTGCACACTTAGGCCCGTGGTTGTGTATTTTTGTACTTTTATTGTCTGTACTCACTTTTGTGATTGTCTGGAATGTCTGCACAGATTAGTGATTTGTTTTTCCTATCGGTACAGGGGTCGTGTGCGTGTTCCGGGATGGTTGTGAAACAGGAATACTGCGCACGATCATGGGATATAATGTGCACGACCACTGGTCGTGCGCCCCTGATCTTGCGCACTACTCTACATTTTCTAGAATCAGCCTGGGGTAAGCGCACGACTACTGGACATACTGCGCACGACCACCGGTCGTGCGCCACTGATCGTGTGCATTGATTCCTCATTTCTGGAGTCCTGTCTGGGCAATCGCACGATCATTGGACTTAGTGCGCACGACCACTGGTCGTGCGCCACTACTCGTGCGCATTATCCCAGTTCTTCTTCCTGTTATTCCATGTCAGTGCGCACGAGCACAGGACATAGTGCGCACGACCACTGGTCGTGCGCCTGTGATCGTGCGCATTGTTCATTTCTGCTTTTGTATAAATAGTGCAGGTCTCGCCCTAATCCAAAGATCTGGAGATCGCTCATTTTCCTCCGCCGTTTTCATCTCCGAGGAGGGATTCCGCCGTCCTCCTTCATCTTCCACCCTAGGGAGGTGCTCCGGGCAAGCTTTCACCGCCAAATCCAAGCCGGAGTTTCCTCTCGGCCGCCTCCATCATCTCTTGGGTTCATTTCAAGTTTCAATGCCATAGCCATCAAGCAAAAGGGAAGCTTTCAACTTTCGTCCGCTTTCGTGAGACGAAGAAGACGGGCCATTGGAAGGTGGTGACAGCCCTTCTCTACCCCGGACGCAGTTGAGGACCGAGCTTGGACGCGGAATGACAACCCGACGATTCCAACCGTGAATCCTAAGCAAGACTTCGGATTCAGTCGATCTCTTGACTTGTTCTACCTTTATTGTTGTTTATGTGTTGTTGTAAACCTTATTTATAGATGATGTATGCTTATTTGTAAAACGTTCTTACAATTATGTTTATGTGATTGTTTGTGTTCGTTATTTACTTGAGGTGCGCCCATATTCCATCCACCACCATCCACCCTTGCCATTCTAGCAATTGCTAGAAGCGTGCGTAGCGAAGAGGTGCTCACGACCCTCATTCCGCCATTCTAACCACCTCATCCGCTAGCCTTCTCGTCCATCCGCCTAGTGATTCGGTGCATAGCGGCCCGACTAGTCTTCCATCCCGCCTGGCGAAGCATCGCATAGAGGCGTTGCATAGGAGTAGTTGTTAGTATTTTATTTTCTGTTTCAGCAATATCAAAGCCCCCATCGTTACCTCCGACCTGAGGACTTCAATCTCAAGTCCTCCTCGAAATTAACTCCACCTTACTGTGTTCCTTGTGAGATCGATACTTGGGAAAACTCGCCCACTTTATATTACTTGTGCGACCGGTTCACTGCCATGATCTATTGCATCAGTTGGGCCGGAGCATAGTGGGATGCGGTCGACTCCACCGCCTTGCCCTTCTCTTCATAAGTCGCTCCCGGCATTCTCTCGGAATTGGGGCATCCGCTCCAACAATCGCGGGCAAAGTGCCCCGACTTTCCACAAGTAAAACACGCGCCCGGGGTCCGACTCGTAGTCTCCCCAGAAGCACTAGAAGGAGCTGGACCCGAAGTCTTATGCTTCTTAAAGAATCTTCGATAGCCGGACTTTGAAGTAGTCGGCACTTTGAATTCAGACTTCTTGTCACCCAAGCTTTTCTTTGCTTGTACATTCTTCATGTCCTTCTCCAAGGACCGGGACGTGTTGACCAAGGTCAAGAAACCCTGCGTCATCGGCCCCGAGAGTAGTAACCTCAACTCATCTCTCAAGCCTTCGTAGAATCGATTCGTCTTGCGCTCCTCATACGCGATGGTGGAGCTAGCATATCGACTCAAACGAGTAAACTCGTGGAGATATTGATCCACGCTCTTCTCACCCTGCACCAACTTCAGGAACTCGTTCTCTATCGAAATCCTCTGAGTAGAAGGGAGGTACCTTGCTAAGAACAATCCCGAGAACTCTTCCATTGGGACGTCTGTAAGTTGTCTACCTCTCAAATGATGCAGCTCCAATCCTTCCCACCACATTCTCGCTTCACCGTCCAGAAGGAACGTAGCGATGGTGGTCATTTGCCACTCCTCCGTCTCCGTTGCTGTCATGACTCTCTTCACCCTGGAGAGCCAGTCCTCAGCTTGAGATGGGGTTCCCAACCCCGAGAATACCGGAGGACTAAAGCTCATGACATGCTTGAGCTGTCTCTCGGTTGCCCTCCTTGGCACCACCGGCTCCACTACCACATGATCCACTCTCCTCGGCTCAGCCTCTTGCAGCGGTACCTGTTCCATCGCAGGAGCGGGCTGCTGCGTTTGCCTTGCAGTATCCGCGCATTAATCATAGCCAACACTGCTTCAGCCACCAATCGTATGGTCTCAGTCGATAGAGATGTTGCAGGAGCTTCATTAGGTGCACTGCTAGCCTCAGAAACTCGACGTTCCGATGGCCCAGCACCACTTCTGGTCACCTATAGTGGAACAAAACACCGTTAAGCGACCAAATAAAATTGCAAACAGCAATTATAGGAACACGCAGGTTCCTCAAACACGTGTATTTCATTCCTAAGTGGACATTCATGGGTTCTTTTACTGTTATAATGATGACGCACACACATGTGCTCACCACCCCTTAAAAAGAATTCGTCCACGAATTCATTTTAAGCCCGACCAAAACCAGTAGTCTGATACCAAATTGTAACACCCCCCTATCCGTCTCATAGCATATAGCAGTAGGTCCGGCCGGGGCCCGACGATGTATACCACAGACAGACCGGGTGGTTACTCATGGAAACCATCCAACCAATCATAACGTCCTACACAGAGCATTCTAGCGGAAGCAGTTTATATAAGTTGCAATAAAGAACCCAACACTAAAGCATGAATGTCCACTAATACCAAATAGGAATGTTGTACATACACTAGTACAGGCCTTAAGGCCTTACAAAATTGTTCACTTCATATTACATGATTTACAAACCATGGCACGCAGGCCGGTCATACATGAATAAAAGCAGTAAACACTCCAATTAGGCCTTCGAGGGCCGGCTTCGAATTTTGGGCTTTAGCCCGCTATTGACCGCTTGGTCCAGCAGCACCTGCAAGCAACAAAACCACCGCACGGTGGCAAAACAAGGCAACGGTCAGCAATGCTGACCAAATTATAACGATCCCGCCCCCAGCTCGGGGCGGCGATGCTCCTTCCCTGCATTTCATTAGCATAAGCGAGCAATATATCAATATTCATTTCATCACAGACATTGGCTCGCACGGCCACACACCCCGTGCTCTCAGGGCACATTCTCGGTGAACCGGTCGATGTCACGTCAATTAAAGGTATAGACATTCCGGACTCACCACCGCCACTTTGACGGCCAAACCTATGAGCATTTTGTCTTCTTGGCCTGGGTCACGACAATTTAAGCCATAGACCGCCGAAGACCCTAATCTATGCCAACGACAAGTGCCATGTACCCTTAGGTCTATTTAACCGAACGATATAGAACTGGTACGGTTCCATCTAACCCGTGCTCATATCGCAACGACAATTTAAGCCATTTGCGTGGGTCAAACTTCTCCCGAGTCCCATTTCCATCACAATTCACATAACTCGGTTATGTTCAAGTTGGCTCTCAGGCCTCCAAGTTGGCAAGATCACGCATCCGCCCAGTTTTCCCGGTGCACCTTTGGGTTAATCCCCAAGGCTTCCTGTTGTAATCTACCACGTAGAAAACGCGAAAAACAATCAATCGCACGGAGTCTTCTCCGGCATTTATGCAGTGCAACATCACCGATCTAGACAGACATGTCCGGATAGGCTTCACACATAATGCCTATGTCCGTCCTCGCTTACGTACTCTACACAATGGAGACTTTACATATCTACCCGAAGGAACGCCTCCAACTCACCGCAAACTCGCGAGAGCGGGCTTCCTATGCAAAGAAGGAGAGCTTCACATGCTCAAGAAGAGAATCGTTACCCTAGCGTTCTTCTTTGGCGCCATGGAAAAGTAAGAAGATGAAAAGCACCGCACTCTCTTCGCCTCCGTGGATCCGGAGTCGGCTCGCGATTTGGAGCTTCGAAGCTCCTCCAATGGCCGGATCTAGCTTATTCTTCCTTCCTTGGCTCTCCTCTCTCTCTAAACTTTAGAAAGATAACCACTCAAGTAAAAGTGAGGGTTTCAAAGGCCCAATCCCGGGTATATCCCAGTAGGAACAACCCCCAACCGTCGGATCACAAAATAAAGAAACGAACGGCCTTGATTCGGGACTGAAATGTACAATCTGGACCGAACACGGCCTGGAACACGCCCGTGTCCAGGGCCGTGTGCCTCATTCGCCGTCAAAATAGACACTCCTGGAATAACACACGGGCATCGAACACGCCCGTGTTCGACATGACAAGCCCGTGTTCCACCTGACATGGCCGTGTGGTCGGCCGTGTGCCCCCACCAATTTATTCCGAAAACAACCTGAGAACTACACGGGTTCTTGGACATGCCCGTATCCTAACCCGTGTCCACCTCAACACGCATGGGCTCCAAGCCGTGTACATGATCTTGACACTTCATCGAGCGAAGTTCGTCGACCTCACGACACGGCCTTGGACACGCCCGTGTCCTAGGCCGTGTGCCTTGTCTCGACACTTCGTCAAGCAAAATTCGTCGACTCCCCGGGACGAGTGTCGACATGGCCTTCGACACGCCCTGAGACATGCCCGTGTCTCAGGCCGTGTGCCATGTCTCGACACTTCGTCGAGCACAAAATGTCGACTTCACGGGCTGAGTGTCGACACGGGCTCGACACGCCCTGAGACACGCCCGTGTCTAAGGTTGTGTGCTATGTCTCGACACTTCGTCGAGCACAAAATGTCGACTTCGCCAGCAGAGTGTCGACACAAGCCTGACACGCTCTGGGACACGCCCGTGTCCCAGGCCGTGTGCCTCCTGCCAGAACCCAAAACTGGCCCAAAACGTCCCCCGGTCGCTCTTTTGAGTTTCGGGGCGTTACATAGAATATAATAGAAGGACCGGCCGGGGCCCCACACCATATTCCATGGACTGTTAGCAGAGTAACTCATTGAAATCATTTCATTCACGCATCCTAACTCAGAGTGCATTCTAGCAGAAGCAGTTGACTTAGTTATAGAACTCAAAAGCCAAGAATGTCCACTACAACACATAGGAATGATATCTAATACATAACATGTTCTTGCCATAAGGCCTTACACCTGTTTTATTTACAAAATGTGACTTCCATACATCAGCTCATAGGTCAGCCACGCATGAAAACAATAAATGTTCGCCTTTGGGCCTTCGAGGGCCATCCAATCGCAGTATAAGGGACTTCAGCCATCTACTTTCAACTTATCTCTCCAGCACCTGCATAACACAACCCACAAAAATGTGGAAAAACACAACAACGGTCAGCAAACTCTGATACACAAGGTGGAAGTTATTAGTGTAGTAGACTAAACCACCTAGAGAGGGGGTGAATAGGTTGATTTCCACTTTCTTATTTTTCTTAACTATTTTAGATTTAACTACATAATCACGAAAGCAAATAGATATTTATAGTTGTTCCCAAAAGTATGGGTGCATCCACTCTCTCTCTCACCTTTCTAACAATGTGTTAGACAAGGCAATCTTATCCAAACTCTACTCAAAGAGCTTACAACACAAATCCCTCAGGTTCTCTCAGGCTTTTTCCAAGCCTCACCTCAGGCCGCAGACTCATACACTCAGAGAAATCTTTACACCTACAGCTCAGTGACCCTCCAGATCACTACCTCAGACTTATAAAGAAGCCCTACAACTCAGGCTATGAGGATAGACCTACACTCAGAGATAATAAATCTCCTACCTTAGAACTAACCAATATCCTACCTCAAGTGCACATGCCCTACCTCAAATCCTCAACAGGATCCTATAATCCAGCCTTTATAATTTAGGCTTACAACTCAGATCACAGATAATCCTACAGAAGGAGTGAATGTTTGATGAAGTTTGACTCCAGAGAGAAGTTTCTCTGAGTCTTATTTTCCTGAACTTAGAAAGCTCAGTACTTACTTCTTCACAGCATCAAGATTGTTGATCTTCAAATTTATTTTGCTTGTGCTGTGAAGTCAACTGTAGAGTTTTGTTTCTCCAATCCTTTGATGTAGCAGAGTTGAGAGCAGTGGCCTTGAAGATGAACAACAACTTGAGTTTCCTCTACTTCTCCTTCTTATACAGATAATGAGTTTTCTGTTCTTGCTGTAGAAGACTTGGATGATTCTCAGTTCTTCAATTTACTTCAAAACTGTCAGCTTCTATCTGTATATTACATATCTTCTCTAAATCCAAGTGTTAAAAAAAATTACTCACAGATGAAGAGCATGACTATGCCGAGAAAACAATCTATTTAATTTCTCTATAAATTCCACTTTATGTACCACAGTCTAACGACTCTTTTCTCTATATGGGCAAGTTGAAATTGGTAACTACAAAGTAGCTTTAGCTTTAATTACAGTACTGAAGGCATACGATGTCTTTTATTCTCTAATGCACAAGTCCTGCAATATTTAAATTTTGGATGACATCAGCATGACCCAGTGCTTGGGGACTTAGCAATTTTCAGTCAATCTACATAGGCGTTGAGTAAGGCCATGTGACTCAGCGTAGAAATACTTAGCAAAAAATCTGTATCTTGTGGCGTTGCATGAACAATCCACACTCAATGCATTTGATTGTATAGCCTAACTGATATGGTGTTGAGTGAGCCTTCATCACTCAATGCTTTTGGACTTAGTAGAATTTTCCTGTACGAAGGTGTTGAGAGAAGCTTCTACACTCAATGCTTCTGTACTTAACTAGAAATCCTTTTGAGCAGGCGTTGAGTGAACTCCCTTCACACAAAGCTTATGTCCTTAGACAGATTTCAAGTCAGCAATACTGAGGCTTTGACTGCTGGATCTCCTGTCAACACTTTTAGACTCCTGGCATTGAGTGAAGTGAGTTCACTCAACGCTTCTGGACTTAGCTTGTTTTTTGCTTGTCCATCATCTTGTCTTGAGTCCCACAATCATTATGACCTAGACAACTTATCAAATCAATGTAACGGTATACAACCTACATGCAATGAACTTTGAACATATATTAGATACAATCATGTGTATACCATTGACATGTGGGCCTTCTTCAAATCTAGGATACTGTGATCAATGAACCCAACAATCTCCCCCTATTTGAAAAAGTCAGAACCCTAGTCAATGATATATACAACCATGTGAAGGAGTAAACATTCACGACAAAGAAGGGCAATAATTGGCACATAATAAAAAGTGTGATTAACATATAAAATGATAATTATAAATAGACAGTGTGCTTATAATAAAGTTCATTTCCTAGATCCCTTAAGGAACTTAATACATAAACATTTCAAGTTTTAGGTTCCTTGATAACTATGCCCCTGCTTGGTTTCTTACCAGTCTTTTCATCAACATCAGTCTTCGTTTTCTTTTGTCTTTCAAAGTAACTGTAAGGCTTTAGGAAGTATTTGTTTGGCTCAAGAGCATCTTGTGGCACTACACCTGTCTTCTTATCCCTTTTGAACTTTCTTCTTGCCTCTTCATTCCTTTCCAGCTTAGCCCATTCTAGGGAGCTATAGAGGTTTCCCCTTTCAGTTTTATTTTACTTGATTTGATCCCAGGCTGACAGAATTATAGTCCTTGATTGAGGACTCCATCTTTCAAAGTCAGGCCAGGTTTCCATCTCTTCTTTATACCTCTTTTTTCTTAGTCTGACCTCTTCATCCTCTTTAGCAATAGATTTGCCTTTGGCTCTTGATATTTGATCAGTAGTGGGGCAAAAGGTAGGAATATCAGCAATAGAAGTAGAGGGCTCAGCCCACTAAGAACCATATTGATTACCATAATGATCATCATACTGATTAACATACTAATAACCATCAGTCTATTCTTTTGGAAGAGGGGAAGGAACAATATTATCATATGAATATTGTTCAAGTCCCAATGATCCCTGATTACATTGGTGACCCAAACAACATTCTCAATATTTTCTTTGATCATTTCCTTCTTCTCCTTTATGACTTCTTCAGACATAGTAACAGTGAGTGAGTTCTTGGCTATTAAGAGTTTTTCATCTAGAAAATTGATCCCCTTGGTAACATGATTCTTTACCTCTAGCATGTGATCATCCAGAATTTGTGTGCATGCATCCATTCTCCTCTCTAGAGTAATCTTGTTTGCTTCCATCAGTGTCTTCTGCACATTATTGTCCATTTTCATGTCGCTAGAAGTGATGTTCTGATTCACTATTATATTATTCTATTTCTGTCTGATTTCTTCAAGCTTGCTTTCAGTATAGGTTACAGTAGGGTCAGCACTCATAAAGAATGAGCCTATATTGGCCTTTAGCAAGTTTGCTTCAAATTTGATTGACTTAATTTCTATATATAGATCCTTTCTCAGCTCTTTGATGGAATCATCAACATAATATTGTAGCTATCTTCTCTGGTCATCTAGCAAACTTTTAAGTTATGCCAGGAAGGTGGAGGACATTGGATCAACTTGATGAGATTTCCCTTAGTCATAGACATCCTCATCCTTCTCCCTTGCAACTTCCCTGGAATCTGAGTCAGCCATCATGTACTCTAATGAATGTTCATCAGCATCAGTCTTTCTCTCAGAAACCTAAGGTTCATACTCCTCAGATATGTCAATAACATTTTCAGTTTCCTTAGCAGGGAGCTTTATTGGAATCTCCCCCTCAACATCTGCATTCCCCATAGGATCTTGCTGCTCTGTATCAATTGTGACTGGAGCACCTTAAATCACTAGAACATGAACCCCCCCCCCCCTCAAATTGAGGATAGAAGAATATCACCTGAGGACCATCTGTAGTTTGATCAGTCCTACTCTTTCGGTTTTCTATGAAGGAATCAAGCTGGTTTTGAACTGATTGAACTTGCGCCCCCTCAGCTGGAGCATCTATTTGAGTAGTGTCCCCTTCAATGTCTGCATAGATCTTTTCCACCACATTTTCAGTCATTCTTTCAACTGTTTCTGCTGGGGTCTCTTCAGAGTGAGAGCCTCCAAGTTGAGTCCTTATTGTAGGTTCTGAAGACATAGAGACCTTAACACTTATATCTCTTCAAGTTTCTTCAGAAAGAGTCAAAGAACTGAGGGTCATGAGTCTCTTCTTCTCTACTCTTAGAAGAGCTGCTCTCAATGCTTTATTTAGTGATGATAACTTCCTTCTTTTTCTTCTTGACAAATATTGTTGTTGTGGAAGCAATACTCTATCCCATTTGTCAAATATCTTAGAATCTATTCTTCACATTTGATGGATCTTTGTTCCTAGCCTCATATTGAGGATTCCTGGAATAATAACATATAAGTACGGGGAAAAAATTCTTCCCCGGTTTGGCTCAGCAACACATTCCACAACCCTATCAAATAGCACCTTTCCCTAGTCAGTTCTCTTGGATAGAATTCTCCTTGCCATTAATTCAATCATTTTCCTGGATATTTTGTCACGGGACCCTATTTTGCAGATCAGAGCTTTCCCAATAACATCTGTTAGAAACTTTCTTCTTAGATTCATTTTTTTTTCTTAAAACAAAGCATGTATTGTGCTTTGAAATCTTACACCACTTGAGGGTGAATTTCACATCATTCTGATACATTTCTTCTTCATCAGACAGTCTGAACTTGGGCAGATTCATGGCTTTGCTTAGTCTTCGGGGAGTGAACATGATCTTATGTCCACTGATGGATGACTTGATTTTGTTGTAGGATGATTCGATAGCGGCATTCAAATAGAGTCCGAGAACTTCTCGCTTCCAAATAGAGCTCGGCTCTAACAGGATGAATTATATGTCAGTGACCTGCAGTAGGTGGAGAACTAGTTGTACTTCCTCTAGAGCATCCTTGAATCCATTTCTCAATAACTCAGAACCCTTGAAAAGGAAATCCATTCCTTTTAGTGCCATTGAACCTTTGAATCTCTGGAGCTTTTCTCGAGATATAGTCATATGGAGGTAGAAAGTCGAAGAGGGCTAGGACTAGTGTATTTTATTTTAAGCACACATAATTCTATTTATACTTACCCCTATTTGAGAATGTGGAGAGGCGCGTACCTGTCATGTTTGACATGAGTTGATCTACGACTTAGATTAATCCTCAAAGATATCCGTAATCAGAACTGCATTTGTGGATTCGTTGAGTGGACTCGATGCAGTCAATGCCTGAAGTAATCTCAGCGCACTCGATGCTTGGACACTTAGTCTCAGTACACTCGATGCCTAAAGCTGTCTCAACACAATTGACGCGTGGACACTTAGTAAACTTATTCCTTGATATCCTACAAGGGTTAATTCTGCCTGCATTATATATACATGAAAAGACATTGATGTTATCCTAAGTTGAACATGCCTAATTCAAATGTTGTTAAACTTGGCATCATCTAGAGGCTTAGTAAAAATATCAGCCACTTGTCTATCTATGGGGACAAACTTAAGACTAATGTCTTCCCTTTCCACATGTTCTCTTATGAAATGATATCTAATTTTTATGTTCTTAGTCCTGCTATGAGATGCGTGACTCCCAGCAATAGAGATTGCACTAGATGAATAACAAAATATTAGAGTTCTACTTAGCTGGAGATTATAGTCTTGGAGTTGATGCTGGATTCAAAGTAGTTGTGCACAACAACTTCCAGCTGAGATATACTCTGATTCAGCAGTTGAGATGGAAACAGTTGTTTTCTTCTTGCTGCTCTAAGATAGAAGTCTTCTCCGTAGAAATTGATATGTGTCTGGTGTGATTTTCCTATCTTCTTTACACCCTATATAATCTGTATCTAAATACCCAATTAGTTTAAAATCATTATTCATAGGGTACCATTGGCCAATATCAGGTGTGCCCTTAAGATATCTCTGAATTCTTTTTACTACAGAATAATGAGACTCCTTAGGGCTGGCCTGGTATCTTGCATAAACACATGTAACATACATGATGTATGGCCTACTGGCAGTCATGTAGAGGAGGGAGCCAATTATGCCTCTATATAAGGTTTCATCAAATGATTTACCAGTCTTATCCTTGTCCATTGAAACACTTTATCCCATAGGAGTTTTTATAATAGAGGCACTCTCCATTCAAAATTTCTTAATTAACTCCTTGTTGAACTTAGACTGAGAGATGAATAGACCATCCTCTGACTATCTAACTTGGAGGCCCAAGAAGTACTTGAGTTCACCCAAACTGCTCATCTCAAACTGCCCTTGCATAAATTTAACAAACTTCTTAGAGAAGTCATCATTAGTAGACCCAAAAATTATGTCATCTATATAAATTTAGACTAGATTGATCTTACCCTTGACTTCCCTAAGGAATAATGTCTTTTCTATCTTTCCCCTTGTGAATTTATTCTCTACGAGAAAGCTAGATAGGGTTTCATACTATGCCCTAAGAGTTTGTTTCAACCCATACAAATCCTTTATTAGCTTAAACACATAATCAGGAAAGTTAGAGTTAACAAAACCTGAGGGTTGCTCAATATAGACCTCCTCTTTTAGGTCACCATTTAGGAAAGCTGACTTAACATCATTTGATAGAACTTAAAATCTTTATGTGCAACATATGTAAGGAATAGTCTTATTGCTTCCAATCTAGCAACTGGTGCAAAAGTTTGATCAAAGTCAATACCTTCCTCTTGTATGTATCCTATGCCAACCAGTCTAGCCTTATTTTTGATGATAACACAATTCTTATCAAGTTTATTCCTATAATTCCACTTGGTCCCTATGATGTTATGTCCATGTGGTCTGTGAACCAGCTTCCAGGCCTTACATCCCATAAACTGGTTCAGTTCTTCTTGCATAGCCACAATCTTAAATGTGTCTATGTTGGCATCTTCAAACCTCTTTGGTTCAACTAGATACAAGAAGATTGACTAATAGCAATGTTGAGACTTCTGCTCCTTATTGTAACACCTTGGCTTGTATCACCTATGATTTGATCTCTGGGATGATCCCTTAAATGCCTGACAGCTGCTGGCATTCTATCTTCAGCATCATGAACTTCATGGTTGGATCCTGCTGGTCTGCACCAATATCTGTGTATTTGGATCTTCTTCAGGTAAGAGCACACCATCATCTTCCTCTTGGGCAATAGGAGGAGTGTCCTTGATGGTCAGCTTATCTATCTTCAATTCTACCCCTGCAGATCTAGTAGAGCTTGACAACTCACTATTAATCATAGAAGATTCATCAAACACCACATTCACATACTCTTCTACAACTTGGCTCTTTAAATTGTAGACTCTATATGCTTTGATGTTGTTTCTCACCAAATAATCTCATAGGATTTGACAACAAACTTAGTCAAGTAGGTCTTCCTATTATTGAGCACAAAACACTTTCTTCCAAAGATCCTGAGATAGGCAAGATTTGGTTTTTTTCATTTCATAATCTCATAGAGTCTTCTTGTGACACTTGTCGATAGAAGCTCTATTCAGGACATGACAAGCAATGTTTACTGCCTCATCCCAGAAGTATTCTGGGAGAGAAGTTGTTGGAACCGTTGGTTCATATTCCCTATGTTTTAGAATATCAAATCCCAGCTATATTTGATCACACTGTGTGTAAATAGAGTGTGCATGTTGATAGGTTCAAGCAAAGTAATGAAGGCTCCTATGGATGCTAACACAGAGCGATAAGAGTTACCACCAGCGGTAGCCGTGAATTAATTGGACGGAGCTCTCGGAAAACTACCGCGTTGCGCTAGTCCTAACGCCCGCGCTAGTGGAAAGAATTAATCTGTCCAGCCTCTTGGGAAACTACCGCCAAGCGTTATTTCTTACCGTCCAACGCTACTCTCTCGACGAATATCAAGAAGGATTTCTCGAGAAATCAATCTACCGCCAGGAAATAGTACTTACCGTGCCGCACTAGCCTTTTGACTAATGTCGCGATGTATTTCTCGAGAAACCGACCTAACGTTAGGCGATAATGCTTAGCACGCCATGCTAGCCTCTCGACGAGTGTCAAAGATTCCTCGGGAACCCACCGCATAGCGCTACCTTCTACCGATGGGCGCTAGCTTTTTGAAAAAGAAAGATTCATCTGAAATATTATTCCAGATTTGGATGATAGCTGCACAACAAGCATGCGAACCTACCGTCGGGCCCTAGTCTTACCGCCGGCAGTATCCTATTTTCAAGAAGAAGTATAAAAGACCACCTTGGTTTCTATGCCTGATTATTGAAAACGAAAAGTGACGGGAGTTCCTGAATTCTAGGTTTCGGCCGCTCTTCCTTGCGCTCCGTTCCAAAAGTCTCCGTTGAAGAAGAAGAAAGTCGTCTCCCTCCCGTTCGTGAATGAAAGACTCCAGCGATCCAAGATTTACATTGACTACAAAGAGCCAACCACTTGTTAGCAAATGAAGATCTCACATGCCGGCCGCGGATCGCTCTACGTAGAAATTGTCAAGAGGGAGAACATCATCCTTTAAATTTTCTACATCCTTATTTCTGTAATCTTTTTGTTTTTGAACTTTGTGGTGAGGGAAATCGAGTCAGAAGGTCGTCAAAATCCGGGAATGGTTTTGTGAGAAATCGACTTGGAGGGTCATCGGATTTCGAGGAGGACTCCATGAGAAATCATCCCGGGGAAGGTATGTATAGATTGGGTGGATCTAGTGGGCTCGAAGACCCTTCCTTGTGAGGAGGTGAAGAGCTGGCTCGAAGATCTTTCTCAGAGGGAAAGGGAGAGAGCCGACCGGTCCGTTGAGTGGATCGGTATAAAAACCAAAAGAGTTTTTATCTCTCATCCCCTTTGATCTCCGACGTCATGGAGATCACACCTTTATAATTGTAAAACCATTTGCTGTTAATTCTTGCTATGAAATATATTTTGAAAGTGAGCTGTTAGATCAAGAATACTCTAGAGGGGGTGAATAGAGTATTCAGGGTTTATAAAATTTTCTTCTGATTTAATCTAGTGCAGGAACAAAATTAAAACTGCAATCCTAACAAACAGCCACATCACAAAAAACAAAAGAAAAGAGCAATCCAAGACACACAAGAATTTATAGTGGTTCCCCTAAACTTGGGTACATCCACTCTTCTACCACCCTGGTAGGAATCCACTCAGATTTTTGATCAGGTGCCTGACACCGATGAGCTTTTGATTTGGTGCTCAAAAACCAATTCTCAAGTCTTTTGATCAGGTGACTTGCAATCAGGAATAACTTTTGAAGGTGTTATAACCCTTTATATAGTGGGGGGGGGGGGGTGAGAGATGATTGTGTCTTCTCTTTCTTAATATACAACTGAGAAGACTGCTGGATATTTGGTTTTAGCACAGACTGTAACGCCCCCGATTTTTCGATGATTTTATTTGTTTGGGCAACGTCAGATTTATGACGCCGTGGCGTTACTTTTAACGTCGATTTAACAGCGCAATGTCGTTAAGGCAATTTCGCGTCCGTGCGGTCGAGTAGGCCGAATTCTTGTTGTAATGGGAAGATTTTGTATTTGAAATTTAAGTTAAGTAATTTTGGACTTGCTCGTCAAGTTTCATCGCAATCCGAGCATTTTTGGAGTCTCGGCGTGCGATTAAAGTTTTGGATTGTTTATGTTTGCCGTATACTTCGAAGATTAATATCTCTGGAATGGCTTGTCAGATTCTGGTTTTGATTTCGCCGTTAGATTTGTAGAATTAGTGTTCGCCTTCGGTGCAAGTTTAGTTTAATTCGACGCTCGTTTGGGCTTCCGTGCTGAGTCTTCTCGAGAAGCTATGGTTCTACTCGATTAGCCCGTTTTAGATTTTACTCGGGCGCCGTTTTGAGGGTCAAAATTGTGTTGTATCAAAAAAATGGCCAACATGAAATTTGTTTGTCTCGATGATATCTACAACTTTCATGTTGACCACTTTTCGAATTGAAGCCGTTTTGAATGCCTAATTTCGTTGTTTCTGCAATAACTCGAGTGGAGAGCTGCTACTCGAGTATATGCTGCTTCTACTCGAGTAATTCATGTTTTAACTCGAGTAATGAGCCTCTACTCGAGTATATTATGTTACTACTCGAGTAGGTATGTTACTAATCTAGTAGGTATGCTGTTACTCGAGTAGGTATGCTGTTACTCGAGTAGGTATGCTGCCACTCGAGTAGGCTGTTTCGTTTTATGTTCAGACATCGTTTTGAGGGTCAAAACGGCATCGTATCAAACAATAGTCAACATGAAATTGTTCGTCTCGACGAGATCTACAACTTTCATGTTGACCATGTTTCGATTTGAAGTCGTTGTAAATCCCTAATTTCGTTTTTTCCGCTATAACTCGAGTGGTGAGCTGCTACTCGAGTAATTCATGATTTTACTCGAGTAATGAGCCTCTACTCGAGTATATTATGTTACTACTCGAGTAGGTATGTTATTACTCGAGTAGGTATGTTACTACTCGAGTAGGTATGCTGTTACTCGAGTAGGTATGCTGCTACTCGAGTAGGTATGCTGCCACTCGAGTAGGCTGTTTCTGTCTGCGTTCAAAGGCCATTTTGAGGGTAAAACGGCATCGTATCAAAAAATGGTCAACATGAAATTTGTTCGTCTCGATGAGATCTACAACTTTCATGTTGACGATGTTTTTATTTGAAGTAATTCTTGACCTCTATTTTGGGTTCCCGCAAAACTGCTCGAAATAAACCGTTTTTGACAAAACCTTTTATAAACATATATATATATATATTCTTGGACTTAGGTTTAAGAACCAAACCTCATCTTCTCCGTTATTTTTCTCCCGAACTAGAGTAGCGAGCGAGAGAGAGAGTTTCTTTTTCGTGAATCTTCCGGTCGCCGCCGACGGTTCTCCGGTGCTCGAAATCTTCAACCGAACTTAGATCCGGAAAGCTCTCGCCGAGAGCTACGCTATCGTGGTAATTTCTTCCCCATTCCTTGAGTTTTTTTTCGTTAGGGTTTTTCGGCCCTAATCCCTTTTCCGCCATTTTTGTCTAGATCTCAACTTCTCCCATGTTCTTTTGCCCCGATCTACGACGCGGAGCGATTCGGAGAACCTTTTCCGGTAGAAACCAAGGCAAGTGGGTGTTTCTCCTCTTTTCTCCTTGTCTGATTCGATGGTAACGGTTATGTTTTCATGTTCCCTAAAATTTTTTACACTTATTCTTCCAAATTATTGTTATGATTAACCGCTTTGTTGATCACATGTTGTTATGTTGTGTTGCCATGATAAACTTGAACTCGTCTATTTATGTTTAATCGTACTTGAAGTGTCTTATCGATGGCTTAAGTGTCTTAGCTCTCGTTATCAAACGTATTATAGTTTAATTAGGGTTGTAAATCGGTCCTAAGAGTTGATCAACCATGTCCGGAATCTAGTAATGTCAAGTAGAGTTTGTCGAGCCAAATCCCGAGGTATTTGTGTTGTGGTTTTTTTTGGGTTTCTTGAATGCAGGTGTTAGTGGACGATTCCACCTCCGCAGTGTTTGTTACCTTCATTAGTGCCCTGTGGAAGTCTACCTGGTTTTTGGATGACTGCGCTGTATGGTGGAGAGCATGAGACTCCCTTGCAGTTAGACGGATTGTATATCCGTTGTTTTGGGTGGTGTGTCCTAGAGTGACCACTTCGCCTGCGTTTTTTTTTGGGTGGTGTGTCCAAGAGTGACCACTTCGCTGTGATTTTGGGTAGGGTCTACCACAGGTGCCTAATGAAGGTTTTGTTTTTTTTTCTTTCTAGGGAAATATTTATGTAGTCACCTTATAGCCTTGTGCGTCTGGTGTACTCTTGTGGAACGTGGCAAGTCACGTAGGAGTTCTCTTCCTGTTGATGCCCTGTTTCTTTTGTACCTTGCTTTAGTACTTTTGGTCTTAGGCTGGTACCACTGTTGACCTTTATTTATTTTGGCTTATTACTTTTTTTCCTGCCACTACTTGTACCTTCTTGCTGAGGTGTTCTGTCTTTGGAATGCCTCAGGTTCAGAGTTGTAGCAGGTAGCAGTGCTGGTTTTGGAGTTTTCTGGCGGCAGTGTTGGCCGTGGTTGTTGCCTCGTCTTAGCGAGGTAGGTTGTTGGTGTTTTTTAGTTTTACTAGTTCAGACATACTTTTGTTCGTGGGTTCGTGTCAGTTTGTTGGCGCCCACTGATTTTGTTAGTTGTTGATACTTGCTAGCTGCTCATTTATTTAAAAGTGGATGTGGTTTACTTGCTCTCTGGGAGGATTTAGCTAGGAATGCATGTTAGGTATTTTCAACTATAAAATCTACTAATATTACTTCATACATTACATGATTTGAAACTCTAACCCGTTATTTTTAACGACCGTAAAAGCTATCTTTTCTACTATAATAATATTTAGAGTTCTGCATGGCATGAGTTGTCCTTTGGAGACGTTTATTCTCATGTAGGATGTTTGAGTCAATCTAAACAAGTATTTTTCCGCAGCGTATAACCATACTTTGATTCGTGGACTAAATGAGCCACTAAGCCGAGAGATACGGTTAACTGTTGCACTTAACTGATTTTCCTTAAAATAACTTAAAGGATCTTTCTCCATGATTAAGTAGGTTTTTGCCTGAGCGTCCGCAGTTATCCCCTGCTGACGTGGCATCATGACACGCATTTTCCCTTACTCTGATAAGCTATTTATGTGGCGAAAATGTGGGTTGTGACAGTTGGTATCAGAGGGAGGTTGCTTGACAATTTGTCGAGCAACCTTTCCTTGTTGGTATTAGGTGTTTAGCATCATATCATACCACACACCGATATGTCATCATCACGTCTCGGCTGAAGCACGAACACTACACTCATAGCATAACATGAAGTATATGGGGCATATTATGTAGTATGGGATGCATAATATGTGTCTGTATATGGATCCAACTTAGGGGCAACATGTGAGGGTTATGTAGTATGGGATGCATAACCTCACCACATGAATGCGACTAGAACGTTTCTTTTTCGTTGCATGAGAATGTCATGTAGTATGGGATGCATAACATTTTCATGCGTACGTCGCTCATAAAATGCATTAGGGCCTTTTTAGAATGCATAGAACAATCATGCATAGCATAACATTGGATAAGCACAATGTGCCAAGCTAAAGATTGCGGGATGACATTTGTACACACAAGGTTTTAAATCAGAAAACGAATATAAAAACATGCATTCATATCATAGGCACAAGAGTCAATAGGATGAGAGGATATCATCCTAAGTAGGACATAGCATCATTATAAAATCCCAGAGCAAGTTGCATCGTAAGCAAGTGTCTTTTATGTATGGTCTGAACTAGTTGTGTGGCTTTGTTGTAAGCTAGGATTTTGATGAGTTGTTCGTTTGATTTTTTTAGAAATGCAGCCAAAGCATCCTGCGACGAGGTCGACTCCCCAGTTGGAGTGTGAGTCATCAGGTGCGCAAAGCGATGCGCTTATCGAGAGTCTGTGTCAGAGCAATGAGGCTCTGTCAAGGAAAGTAGTTGCGATGCAATCGCAAATTGAGTCCTTATTATCTGCCGCTCCTGCGCAGCAACCCTTAGTGCAAGAGCCTACCTTGGGCCAAGCTGTGCCCGATTCCCCTACTCCTCTGGTGGCCCCGATGGTGATACCCCCAAAAATGAATTTCATATCGCACTTCTAACGATTGAGACCTCCCACCTACGACAGGAGTGCTGACTTTATGATTTTAGATGATTGGATCATCTCCATCGAGGAGATGTTTTCATATTCCGGAATTCTAGAAGCCCAGCGAGTGATGATTACAGCCTATCGGTTAAAAGGTCTGGCGAAGAGCTGGTGGATTCGGGAAAGAGAGAGCCTGAAGGAAGGCTGTACTTGGGAATCTTTTAAGAAAATGTTGCTAAAAAAGTTTCTACCCTCGGTCGAGCAAGACCTCCTGATGAATAACTTCCTACATCTAAAGAAGAGACAGCTCACCGTGAGCGAGTACGAGATTGAGTTTAGCAAACTGAGCAGGTTTGCTCCGGATTTGGTAGCTTCTGAGGAGGGTAGAGTTAAACGTTTCTTGGGAGGACTAAGAAGCGATGTCCAGCAGTTGGCATGCGCTTACCAAGCTGAAAGTTATGCTGAAGCAGTGGAAGCCGCTTTAAAAGTGGAGGCGATTGAAAACGCCAAGAATCGCGGTGGTGCGACAAGGAAGGAGAAAAGAAAAGAAGTTGAGGATGGTAGCTCCAGGGCATTTGGCCCTTCTTCGAAGAAGAAAAGTAAGGATGTGTATAGCTTCTGTGGTCGACCTGGCCACTCCTACGAAAGGTGCTTCAAGAGGACTGCAACCCTGAAGCAGCAGCAGGTGCTTGCCATCCAAGGTGCACCCAAGGGAGAGCTTGTGTTCTCGTTCTGTGCAAGGAAGGGCCATGATATGACTCGTTGATGGATGAAAGAAGGGTTTGCTTCCAGTGTGGGCAGAAGGGACACCAGAAGTCTTCGTGCCCCCAGGCTCAGCCCCCACTGCAGCCTGCCCCACTTCGAGCTCTGCCACCGCCGCCAAGCCTGGATAAAGGAAAGGGAAAGCTGAACGTGATGACCAGTGAGGAAGCCCAAACCTCTACGCAAGTGATATCATGTTAGCCTCAGTTTAATTTATCCTTATTAATTATCCTTGTTGCCCTAGTTATTGTTCGTTTAGTTACGTATGTTACGGTTTTAGGGGAGTTTAAGGTGCGGAATAGGTGGGCTCACGTCCTTTTTGACTCGAGTGCCACCCATTCCTTTGTGGCCCGAAGATTTGTTGATAAGCACCGTCTGAGTGTCGACCAATTAGGAGGCTCCTTCAATGTCAAGCTCCCTTCCGGTGATTTGGTGATATCTAACCAAGGAGTTCTGAGATGCCCTATTCGTCTTGGCAATTTTCTGGCATATGCGGATCTGATGATTTTGGATCTGTCTGATTTTGACGTGATTCTGGGCAAGGACTGGCTGTCCAAATATGATGCGGTCATCCAGTGCAAGGCTAAGCGATTGGATTTTAGAATGGACGACGGACAACCTATGAGCGTCTATGGATTTCAGGACAGAGTTTCTCCTGTCATTTCTGCGGTACGTGCTTATCGTGCTATAGAGTCTGGTTGCGAGGCGTTTTTGGTTTCTATTTCTGCTCTGGAAACAGCTTTTGTTACGCCCAGTCTTGAGGATGTCTCGGTGGTGCGAGAGTTTCCAGATGTCTTTCCTGATAGTCTTCCATGACTTCCTCCTGAAAGGGAGATAGAGTTTGTGATAGACCTCGAACCGGGCACTCGTCCCATTGCTAAAGCACCGTACTGTAGGTTGTCCTGGCGGGGTGTGTGAGATTATATTCCGCGTGATGTTTTGGGTTGGAGGTCTGGTTGTTGACCCCGGTGGGTCCTGCGTACTCTATGGTTGGTTAGCTCGATGATCCTTTGTGTTGTCCCCCCTTACATTACTCGGGGTTTTGGAGATGTGTGGTGAGTTTCCACAGTGTGGTTTTATTAGGCAAGTACTTCTCCATGGGGTGCTCCTGTTTTGTTCGTCAAGAAGAAAGATGGATCGATGAGACTTTGCATCGATTATAGGGAATTGAACAAGGTAACAATTAAGAATAGATATACTCTGCCAAGGATTGATGCTTTGTTTGACCAATTACGTGGTAGCTCAGTATTTTCAAAGATCAATCTTCGCTCAGGCTACCACCAGTTGAGGATTCGAGAGGTAGATACTCCTCGAACCGCTTTTCGTTCACGACATGGACATTATGAGTTTCTGGTGATGTCTTTTGGTTTAACCAATGCACCTTCTGCCTTCATGGATTTGATGAATCGGGTGTTTAAGGATTTCTTGGACCGATTTGTTATTGTGTTCATAGATGATGTCTTGGTGTATTCTCGCAATGTTGAGGAGCATACTCAGCATTTGCGTCTGGTTTTGTCAACCCTAAGGGAGCATAAGTTATATGCAAAGTTGAGCAAGTGTGAGTTTTGGATACCTCAGGTGTCCTTTCTGGGTCATGTGGTAAGCAAGGACGGTATTTCTGTAGACCCGACCAAGATTTCTGCGGTACTGGAGTGGGAGAGACCTTCTATGCCGAAGGAGATTAGGAGTTTCTTAGGCCTAGCTGGCTATTACAGAAGATTCGTGGAAGGATTTTCGGTTTGTCTGCTCCTCTAACTAGACTTACTCAGAAGAATACTGCTTTCATTTGGAGTGATAAATGTGAAGAGGCTTTCCAAGAGCTAAAGAAGAGATTATGTACTGCTCCGATTTTAACCTTACCTACTGAAGGAGTTGAGTATGCTGTGTATGTCGATGCGTCACATATCGGACTTGGTTGCGTTTTAATATAAGATGGTAAGGTGATTGCGTATGGATCGAGACAACTAAAGATCCACGAGAGAAACTATCCGACGCACGATTTGGAGTTTGCTGCCGTAATTTATGCACTGAAGCTCTGGATGACACTTATTATATGGCGCGATGTGCAAGATCTATACTGACCATAAGAGTTTGAAGTACGTTTTCACTCAGAAAGAACTAAATCTGCGCCAGCTTCGGTGGTTAGAATATGTGGCGGATTATGAAGTGGAAATTCTCATCATCCAGGAAAGGCTAATGTAGTAGCCGATGCCTTGAGTTGGAAGACCGCTAAGATTTTTAATCTATCGGTGCAGTCCTTGATAGAAGAATTTTTGTTGATGGATATTGAGGTTGGGAGTAGTACTGTGCCTGCTAGTCTAGAAGCAGAAGAACCCTCTTGGATTTCCCTTACTCGAGCACATCAGAAGGATGATCCGGATTTGTTACATCTCCAGAATAGAACGGTGAATGGAGAGCTACTCGATTTCTCTATGGACGAGTTGGACACCCTGAAGTATCGGGGTAGATTTTGCGTCCCCGCCTTTGGCAATATTCGAGCTAAGATCTGTGTTGAAGCTCATGGTTCCAGTGTGGCCTACCACCCTGGTTCCACAAAGATGTATAAAGATCTAAAGCAAATTGTTTGGTGGTCAGGGATGAAGAATGACATCGCCAGGTTTGTATCGGAATGTTATACATGTCAGCGTGTTAAAGCAGATCATAGAAGGCCTGGTGGTAAACTAACACCGCTTGATATTCCAAGTTGGAAATGGAAAAGTATTTCAATGGATTTCATCATCGGTCTGCCAAAATCTCCCCGTGGGCATGACTCTGTTTGGGTGATAGTCGACAGATTGACAAAGTGTGCTCACTTTGTGCCATTTAAGATTGGGTACTCGATGAAGAAGATAGCTGAGTTATATCTTGAAGAGATCATCAGGTTGCATGGTGTGCCTATTAGCATCGTATCAGATCGGGACTCTAGATTTACGTCTCGTTTTTGGAAGAGTTTACTGGAGGGGTTGGGTACCGATTTAAGGTATTCCACCGCCTATCATCCGCAGACTAATGGTCAGACGGAAAGAGTAAATCAAATCGTAGAAGATATGATCAGGTGTTATATTTTGGATCATGGTGGTGCTTGGGATGAGCGTCTCAGACTCATGGAGTTTGCT
This sequence comes from Platanthera guangdongensis, assembly GCA_039583875.1. NCBI lineage: Eukaryota > Viridiplantae > Streptophyta > Magnoliopsida > Asparagales > Orchidaceae > Platanthera > Platanthera guangdongensis. The sequence continues at coordinate 79,620,505 of CM077158.1, read as the reverse complement.
TACAATAACAGTTATCAAGAGAGTCTGCAGATGGCTCCGTTTGAGGCCTTGTATGGGAGGCGTTGTAGAACCCCACTGTTTTGGGCTGAAGTTGGTGAGAGGCCGTTGTTATGTCCGGAAGCTCTTGAAGAGATGAATTGTGTTGTGACTCATATTCGAGAAAGGCTTCGTGTGGCTCAAGAGCGCTATAAGAAGTATGCTAATCTTCGAAGGGTCGATCTGGAGTTTGTGGTTGGAGACTTGGTGTTTCTGAAGGTTTCTCCGATGTCCGGTGTTAAAATATTTGGTAGGAACCACAAGTTAGACCCCGGTATGTGGGACCTTTCCAGATTCTTGAGCGCATCGGAGTGTCGGCTTATAGGTTGGAATTGCCTGCGACCTTCCCTGGTGTCCATGATGTGTTCCATGTGAGCCAGTTGCGGAAATGTGTTCATAATGATCGTCAAGTCCTCGACTCGATACCCCAGATTCAGCCCAACCTTACTTATGTGGAAGAACCTGTTCGTGTTCTGGATTTTCAAGAGCGGGTGTTGCGGAGAAAGACCATCCCTATGGTCAAGATTCTTTGGAGAAATCAAGACGTCGAGAGCGTGACGTGGGAATTGGAATCGGTGATGAGGGGATCTCACCCGCACCTCTTCTCTAGTTTCAGGTATGTCGTTATGTTTCAGTTATGTTTGATTTTATCGTTTTGATTGGTTTTGGAGTTGTGTTAAGTTTCGGGACGAAACTTCTTTTTAGGGGGTGTGACTGTAACGCCCCCCGATTTTTCGATGATTTTATTTGTTTTGCAACGTCAGATTTATGACGTCGTGGCGTTACTTTTAACGCGATTTGACGGCGCAATGCCGTTAAGGCAATTTCGCGTCGTGCGGTCGAGTATGCGAATTATTGTTGTAATGGGAAGATTTTGCATTTGGAATTTAAGTTAAGTAATTTTGGACTTGCTCGTCAAGTTTCATCGCAATCCGAGCATTTTTGGAGTCTCGGCGTGCGATTGAAGTTTTGGATTGTTTATGTTCGCCGTATACTTCGAAGATTAATATCTCGGGAATGGCTCGTCGGATTCTGTTTGGATTTTGCCGTTAGATTTGTAGCATTAGTGTTCGCCTTCGGTGCAAGTTTAGTTTAATTCAGCGCTCGTTTGGGCTTCCGTGCTGAGTCTTCTCGAGAAGCTATGGTTCTACTCGATTAGCCCGTTTTAGATTTTACTCGGGCGGCATTTTGAGGGTCAAAACGGTGTTGTATCGAAAACATGGTCAACATGAAATTTGTTCGTCTCGACGATATCTACAACTTTCAGGTTGACCACTTTGCGAATTGAAGCGTTTTGAACCCCTAATTCCATCGTTTCTGCAATAACTCGAGTGGTGAGCTGCTACTCGAGTATATGCTGCTTCTACTCGAGTAATTCATGTTTTAACTCGAGTAATGAGCCTCTACTCGAGTATTTTTTTTACTACTCGAGTAAGTATGTTACTACTCGAGTAGGTATGCTGTTACTCGAGTAGGTATGCTGTTACTCGAGTAGGTATGCTGCCACTCGAGTAGGCTGTTTCGTTTTACGTTCAGACATCATTTTGAGTGTCAAAACGGCGTCGTATCAAAAACATGGTAACATGAATTTGTTCGTCTCGACGAGATCTACAACTTTCATGTTAACCATGTTTCGATTTGAAGTCGTTGTAAATCCCTAATTTTATTTTTCCGCTATAACTTGAGTGGTGAGCTGCTACTCGAGTATATGCTGCTTCTACTCGAGTAATTCATGTTTTTACTCGAGTAATGAGCCTCTACTCGAGTATATTATGTTACTACTCGAGTAGGTATGTTATTACTCGAGTAGGTATGTTACTACTCGAGTAGGTATGTGTTACTCGAGTAGGTATGCTGCTACTCGAGTAGGTATGCTGCCACTCGAGAAGGCTGTTTCTGTCTGTGTTCAGAGGCCGTTTTGAGGGTCAAAACGGCATCGTATCAAAACATGCTCAACATGAATTTGTTTGTCTCGACGAGATCTACAACTTTCATGTTGACGAAATTTTGATTTGAAGTCATTATAGACCTCTATTTTGGGTTCCCGCAAAACCGTTCGAAATAAACCGTTTTTGACAAAACTTTTTTATAATCATATATTTATATATATATATATATTTATGATATTATATTTATTGTTATATTTATATTTTCTTGGACTTAGGTTTTAGAACCAAACTGCTTCTTCTATGTTATTTTTCTCCTGAACCAGAGCAGCGAGCGAGAGAGAGAGAGAGA